>CM055817.1:37687699-38287699 GCA_029582265.1 Zoroaster sp. YZ-2022 | reverse complement strand
AAGACACAAAAAGTTTTACATATTTGTTTTAGTTTTACAAAAAGGTGCCGGACAGTAGCTTTTTTTTTTAAATGACGTAACAATTCCTGTTTTGTCTAATGTGGAAGTACTTCAGACGAAATCATATATATATATATATATATATATATATATATATATATATATATATATATATATATGAGATTTTGTCACAATGAATGTATTTTGACGGAATCATTTATGCTCGGGGAAACACAGGTTTACTTCCTGTTATAGTTTAAATGGCTTTGTTTTAAAATGTACACTCCCCTGTATAAGTGATATGTAAATGTTCTATGAAAACACTCTGTGCCACTGTAACAGATGCAAACTCAACTTTTCTTCAGAAATTGGGATCCTGTGGAGGATCCAAGCCTTAATTATTCATGAATTGGTCCAATCATAGCCAAGAGTTTTAACCAATTAGGTGCAGGTCGAGTACTTAGTATTCATAGCTTTTGACCAATCAGGGCATAGCTTTGCAAGCCAGTGTTGGTTTTGGAGGGAAAATGCACAGGTATGCTTCATTCTGTCACGGCTTTTTGTGCAAGCTGGATAATGTTATTTTCTGGGAAGTTATATGCTGTTTTATTTTACTTTGGAATAAAAGCTGTTGGAATTTAGTTGACAGGATCTGCACTGGGATTTAATTAGCTGAACCTGGAGTTATAATCCTGATGGATTTGCAGTGATTTAGCCTTTTCTATTGGAATACGTTTTGCCTGGAATTGCACAAGGCCTGGTAGGCCTACTAAACACTACAGTAACAAAGCACTGAGTACTACAGCGGTGAATAATACATTTAAAGTTCACGGTGGAGTATAGGCCTACGTTAATGTGTATGGACTTCGGCGGCTTCAACATTGGTTTTTTCCTGGAATTGCTGCAATTATTAATTAATACAAGGATTGGCGTCTTGGGTCGCACCAACTTTGGACTGTACATTCTCACATCGCTGTAATCTTGGAACTTAATTTATAATTAATTGGAGTTGGAGTGACAAATAGGCCTACGCTCCAGTTCATTGACATTGGAAATATTTGGCATCGACAAGAAATCTTCTGCGGGTCTGAATAACAATGCCTCGGCGGAAAAAGGCAACCGAATCTGCTAGTGCTAAGCCGGCTAAGCGGGGACGGAAACCGAAACCGGTAAGGCGATCTTCAAGAGCACTGGCACGGACCCTTTCCAGTGTGCTTCCCGCTGACCCTGTAGCTCCCTCTGCGATGCCCACGTCAGTGACGTCACCCACTGTGATGCCCCCTGTAGTCCCCACTGTGACATCCAATGGTGCAGGGTCTTCTAATGCTGGTAATCCTTCCAACTTTCATGTGGTGACCAATTACCAGGCTCCCTCTCAAGTATGGCAAGTAAGCAACCAACAGCACACCGACACTAGTGATAGCCACGCAAATATGACTCTAACATCTAATAATAATGGGAACACTGCCAACACAGCGGCCAGGATCACAGGGAACAGTTCAAGTATCCTGAATGATCCTTCTTGTTCTAGCTTTCAACAGGCTCCGGTGGCAGGTAGTTTGGTTAACAATAACATTACTCGGAGTGGTTTTTCAGGTGAAAGGGCGGGCCTTTTACATGTAGTTGACATGGTAGATGTGTGTACACCATTGCATTCATTTTCTCCACAGCCTTTGCCAACAGTCAGTTCTTGTGCCCCATTAGGGTCCCTACTTCCTACTGCTATCAAAGAAAAGATTTGGCAAGGCATGTACATTGATTTTTCACTGTTGTTTCAGGATAATTCAGCTTCTATTAATTCTTTGAGGGATACAAATCCAGAACTAGAGTTCACTTTGAGTGGGGGTAGGATGGTTGTGAAGCAGGCTGCTAAACCACGAAAAAAGATTGACTCCCTTGACAAGTGGCAATCTGCTTTTCACACCTACATGTCAGTCTTTCTCATGAAGCATCCAAATCGTTGGGGTGAATTGCTTAAATATGCAGAAACCATTCGTACAGCAGCCCTTCAATTTCCTGGGTGGGGTTGGAAGGCTTACGATGAGCAATTCAGATTGCGGCAGGAATCTAACCCTGCACGTTCATGGGGTATGGTTGACACAGAGTTGTGGCTCACAGTTGCTGCGGCAGCAGTGACAAGCCATTATAAACAACATCCCTTCCAGTAGTTCCAATTCTTTTGGGTCACAGGGTCCAAAACTAGGCCTTTGTTTTGCTTTCAACAGTTTTAAGGGTTGTCAATTTAAGGCATGCCGTTTTCAACACAAGTGCACAAGGTGTCACCAGGGCAGTCACGGTGCACATGTGTGCCGCAGTAATTTTCCACGCGCAGGGGCTCCAACCAATGGCAATAAGGGCTTCCTTCGTACTTCTGCACCTAGCGTGAAAACAGCGCATGCTGCAGTTGGCAAAGCACAGGTTGGAATGGGGGTGGGATCTGGGCAACCTCATGCATTTCGTGCCCCCAACACCAATTAGGCTAGATGTACTGGGGGACATGCTGGTTGGGTACCCTAATGTTTTAGATGCAGGTATTTTACAGAAAGGGTTTACTTCTGGTTTTTCACTTGGCTATAATGGCCCTCGGGTTGGCCGGGTTGCTGACTGCCTTAAATCTGCAAAAGAGCTCCCACATGTTGTTTTGGAAAAAATTGAGAAAGAACAAAGCCTTGGTAGGATCTCGGGACCATATGACAGGTCTCCATTTCCCCAGTTACAATGTTCGCCTATTGGGCTAGTGCCCAAACATGAGCCCAATACTTACCGTTTGATACATCACCTTTCATTTCCAGCTGGGGGGTCTGTTAATGACTTTATTGATCGGGACAAATGTGTCGTTCGTTACGCTTCTTTTGATAAAGCAGTCGAATTAGTTCGTAACGTGGGTCAAGGGGCATGGTTGGCTAAGTCCGATATTAAATCTGCCTTTCGACTGCTCCCAGTGGCACCGACAGACTATGAGTTACTGGGTTTTACATTTCGTGGGAAATTTTATTTCGACAAATGTTTGCCAATGGGTTGTTCAATCTCATGTGCCCTGTTTGAGAAATTTAGCACATTTCTGGAGTTTTGCATTTGTAAAGTTTCCAGGTCATCATCTATCACTCACTACCTGGATGATTTTTTCTTTGTTGACAAATCATGGTCTAAGTGTAAACAACTTTTAGATGAGTTTTCAGCAATGTGTTCAAAACTGGGGGTCCCTCTTGCAATTGAGAAGACTGTAGGTCCATTGCAGTCAATAACTTATCTGGGGTTAGAGATTGACTCTCAGCAAATGCAGGTGCGCGTGCCACTAAGCAAAGTTATAACACTTAAAGGGAAAATAAAGCATGTGCTGGCAAAGAAAAGAGTCACTTTAGTAGAAATGCAATCATTAGTGGGTGCATTGAATTTTGTGTGTAAGGCAGTGGCTCCGGGGAGAGCTTTCCTTCGGCGTTTAATTTTATTGACAAAAGGTTTAACTAAACCTCACCACAGAGTACGTCTTTCTGTGGGGGCGAAACAGGATTTGGCTATGTGGCTGGAATTCTTAACTAATTTTAATGGCATATCTGCTTTTATCGGTGTGGAGTGGGAATCTAATCAAACGTTGGAACTGTTTACAGATGCGGCAGCAAGTATTGGTTTTGGTGCTTTTTTCAGTGGACAGTGGACGCAGGGCCATTGGCCACCATCTGTCCTTGCCAATCCGCCGTCCATTGCTTTTATAGAATTTTATCCACTTGTTGTAGCAGTGAAATGCTGGGCTGGCCAATTAGGCAATAGGAAGGTGCGCTTTCATTCTGATAATATGGCTGTTGTGCATATAATTAATAACCAGACTTCTCAGTGCCCCAAGATCATTCATCTACTTCGAATTTTTGTACTACAGTGCCTCCAGTTTAACATTGCATTTAAGGCTGTTCATGTCCCAGGGGTGGACAATAATATTGCTGATTCTCTTTCACGTTTTCAGGTTGAGCGTTTTCATGTTGTAGCACCTCAAGCAGCACCACACATGACCCCCTTACGTTTCCTTCCCCAAGTATGGTAGGGTCAAAGATAAGGCGTTTGTTATCCTTGGCATGGGCATCAAACACTCACAAGGCGTATACCTGCGGCTGGCATGCTTTTTCCCGGTTTTTGCAGCAAAGCCAGCATGCAAACCTGTTTCCAACGTCAGTCCAAACGATTCGGGAATTTCTGGCCTGGTTGTCATTGCATAACTTGGCGCCATCAACAATTACCACTTATATCACAGGGGTGGGTCACTTTCATAAAGTTCATGGTTGGCCAGACCCTACTAAGGATTTCATCATTTCCAAACTTCTTGAGGGCGCCCGTCGGGATACTCCCAAACGTGACAGTAGAGTACCAATTTCACTGCCTATTTTGTTAAACATCATTGAATCATTACCATTAGTGTGCACATCACATTATGAAAGTGCCATGTTCAAAGCGGCAATGCTCTCTGCTTTCTTTGGTTTCATGCGGGTTGGGGAGTTTACAGCAAATTCAAAACAGACTGTGCAGGAGTCCGTCCTAATGGTAGGAGACATTCGTTTCTGCTTTACTCAACAGGCAGGCCATTCAGTGGAAATTGCATTCCGTTGCAGTAAGACAAATCAGTTGGGTCCCCCCCCCAAGTCATCAAGTTAGCTCATGCTACTGACAAAAAACTTTGTCCAGTCCAAGCATTGCATGCTTTTGTCATGATGCGCCCCAAACAACAGGGTATACTCTTTTGTCATTTTGATGGGAGTCCACTGACGAGATTTCAATTCAGTGCTGTGCTTAAACAAGCACTACTACACTTGGGGCTCATAGGGCAAAACTTCCAAACCCATTCATTTCGGATTGGGGCAGCAACAACTGCTTTTGCGTTAGGGGTTCCTTTGTCACACATACAAGATTTGGGTCGTTGGCGTTCACAAGTAGTTCTTAGGTATATCCGCCCACATACTTTGCCTTTTGTGAAATAATTGCAATTTACAGTTTTGGCGAAATATATTTTTGATTAGGTCCTGCAACAGTCTGGATAGTGGGTGACTCAATTGTTCGTCGTGCTCGTCAATCGCTGGATGTTCCTGTAAGGATATATTGGAAAGGCAAGGGTGGGGCTGGTTTGTGTGATCTCCCTGATTTGCTGCACTCTATGAGGTCACGATACCCGGATATTATAATTATTCATATTGGTACGAACGACATGGTCTGTACAGACATGTTCCAAATGAGGCAGCGCATTGCCTATTTCATGCAATTTTGTCATCACAATTACCCCCATACTACGCTGGTGTGGTCAGCTATTCTGCCACGCCTATTTTACTTTGGGGCAAATGATCAAGAGGCCATGGAACATGTCCGCCGGTCAGTTAACAGGTGGGCGCGTTCTCGTTGCAGGTTGTTTGGGGCTTCATTCTTACCCCATGACAAATTTCACTGGAGGAATCATGCACTATTTTTATACGATGGGGTCCACCTCAGTGTTGCAGGTACTAATTTTCTCCTGTCTGATTTTGTCTCATGCATTGCATCACACATTCAGTGTTAAAGATTTGACTCCAGTGTATTGGTTACATTCATTGAGTGGTGGGCTTTCTTCTTCCTGTTGGGGCGTGCTGTGCACGTGTGGCGTCTTTAACAGGATTCGAAGACAGCCAACTCCTAATACACACATGATTTTACATGTGTCATTAGTGTTATGGTTATTGTTACTGATATTGTTACTAATATTGATAGTGTTTTGTAATACACTGTGATTTTAACTTTGTAAGGGGTCAGCCACTCCCTCTTATGTACCTCAGGGGTTGAGATGTGCTGTATCTTCCATAGCACAAACATGGCTGTCCCCCACATATTTTGACCATATAATTTGGTTCTGGTCTGATTAGCCCTGGGCCTGGGTGCCCATTCATTAATGGTTGGCCTGGGTTCCAAATGGTAGTTACGTACATGTACGTTGGACCTGGGTGTCCATTGTATCTGGTTGTTTCTTTGGGCCTGTTAGCCCAATGTTTTTGATGCCAGCTTGCCCAAATCAATTCGGTATCTGGCGAATAAGTTTATAATAAAACTTATTACTTTAAGCTGTGGCGAAACCTCACAAAGTTGTGTCTTGAGTTTCATCCATTAATGAGTCCGAGTATAAGAGATTTTGTCAGAATGAATGTATTTTGACGGAATCATTTATGCTCGGGGAAACACAGGTTTACTTCCTGTAATAGTTTAAATGGCTTTGTTTTAAAATGTACACTCCCCTGTATAAGTGATATGTAAATGTTCTATGAAAACACTCTGTGCCACTGTAACAGATGCAAACTCAACTTTTCTTCAGAAATTGGGATCCTGTGGAGGATCCAAGCCTGAATTATTCATGAATTGGTCCAATCATAGCCAAGAGTTTTAACCAATTAGGTGCAGGTCGAGTACTTAGTATTCATAGCTTTTGACCAATCAGGGCATAGCTTTGCAAGCCAGTGTTGGTTTTGGAGGGAAAATGCACAGGTATGCTTCATTCTGTCACGGCTTTTTGTGCAAGCTGGATAATTTTACCCACCACCACCCCAGCTCCTACCTTCTCTTGCAGGTTCTTTACAGTGGCGTCTTTAACAGGATTCGAAGACAGCCAACTCCTAATACACACATGATTTTACATGTGTCATTAGTGTTATGGTTATTGTTACTGATATTGTTACTGATATTGATAGTGTTTTGTAATACACTGTGATTTTAACTTTGTAAGGGGTCAGCCACTCCCTCTTATGTACCTCAGGGGGTGGGATGTGCTGTATCTTCCATAGCACAAACATGGCTGTCCCCCACAGATTTTGACCATATAATTTGGTTCTGGTCTGATTAGCCCTGGGCCTGGGTACCCATTCATTAATGGTTGGCCTGGGTGCCAAATGGTAGTTACGTACATGTACATTGGACCTGGGTGTCCATTGTATCTGGTTGTTTCTTTGGGCCTGTTAGCCCAATGTTTTTGATGCCAGCTTGCCCAAATCAATTCGGTATCTGGCGAATAAGTTTATAATAAAACTTATTACTTTAAGCTGTGGCGAAACCTCACAAAGTTGTGTCTTGAGTTTCATCCATTAATGAGTCCGAGTATAAATAAATATATATATATATATATATATATATATATATATATATATATATATATATATATATATATATATATATATATATATACTTGTAGTAAAACTAGTGGAACGCTGGTAGTTGTAACTCCGAGTTTCACGCGTTATGCGATCATCAGACAACTTATATATATATATATATATATAATTATTATTAATGTTATTGCATGGTGTTAAGCTCGTGTAGATTTTTTTAAATTGTCCATGTTTAATTTGTTATGTGACATTGAGCATGGAATGTTGGATATATGGCGCAATATGTATATGTCTTTATTATTATAATTTGTATTATTATTATTACAGAATTTGATTTTTTTGTGACAATGTGCCAGTTAATTAAAAATACAATCTATTTCATGCGGGAACAATGGCCTGAACAAACGCGGGAACAGACGCATTATACTGCAAATTTAATTAAGTCTTTTAGAATAAGACAAACACTTAATATCCTTGCACACAGTAACGACCATGTACAACCAATCGGACTAGACTGCATCGGTGTGTAGGTAAACGGAAGGTACATCATTGGTTATATTTGAAATACTGCTTAATGCATGCCTACGCTCGCCCACCTGTGAAAGGTTTAGCTTATTATTATTAAGGCCCATAAAAGGTCTCTGGTTTCTGGCCATAGGTCGGCTTCAAAACCAGTGCGGTGAATCGCTTTTATTTTTTTATTTTATTTTTTTCTTATTTTTATTTATTTATTTTTTTAATTTTTTTTTGCCAACAAGTGAAATACGTGAGTCACATATATACGCAGTTACTGGAACCAGACCAAATATCCCATACACAAAGTATGGTGGCTAAGAGAGGCATCACAAGTCAGGCAAACGTTCATACCTCTATGTGAAAAAATCGTTTAAAATACAGCAAGGCAGAATTCCAATCGATGCAGCAATTTTGGCTAAAATTGGACATCGTTTCATAGCTAAACGAGAAAATAGTGAAAAATGCGTTCATGTTGTTTAGTATTAACTGAGTACTCATTTCTAGGAATAGGAATAAATACCCTTTTCTAATTTTAGATAAACTCAGTGACTGAATATAATACCCACATGATAAGGTCATATTATTACCGTTGCTCCAGCATAAAAGAGCCAGTAAATTTCAGTTATTGTGTTAACTGGGACACCGATTCCATGTCCTGCTGATAATCTGCTCTGATCGTGACAGCATTATCCCTTTAAATATGACAGCACCTCAGGAAAAATTAGAATGAATGCAAACAACATAGCACGAATATATTTCCACTATTTTCTCTTTAACGGAACAACAAAATAAGCTGAAACTTTTACATGTTGGTTTGTATAAATATCTCTTTAATTTTTATAAAGTATCTTTCTCGGCACAAAATAATAATTTCAGAAATTTGTTATTTGTACGGTATATAACGTAATTTCATGCATGTCCTATCGGGTGCACCTCCTTACTTAAAAGTAAAGAAATTATGGCATTGTGAGTGGACCCAGTACCTCAAACATGTAACGCGAGTAAGCATGGAATTGCCCATATGCTCCAATCCACAGACGCCATTCGGCTAGATTGCATTTTTATTATCAAAATAATAATAACTTTTTGCTAATTGTGAACCCTAAAAATGACACATTATTTATGTAATGTTTGCCTGAAGGTAAAGTAAAGGATTTGTAATGAAATAAGTGCAAATAAGTGCAAATCATTTTTTATTTTCAATGAAAAACGGACTATAGGTGTTAAGCTGATCATGGTATACAGTCATCTTCCCTATGAGATAAATTTGTCTGAGGTGTTGAAATGTTTTTAGTAAAGTTGAAATATTTTCCAGTTTTCATTGAGGAAAGAGTACTGTTCCCTTATTTCCACATAAAATGAATGCATTTTCACTATTTCTCGTGGACAATAAACATAATAAGTTAAAATGTGTTGATTGTTTTAATGATTGTATAATGCTTATATTGATTCAGATAAAGTAAGCATACCCTTAGAAGCATTTTTGACAACATAATCAATTCTACGCATTCCCTTTAAATTTGATTTGGAAATAGGTCTAACAGAATAAGTGCTATCAAAAGAGATGTCATATGGTGTCACCGCAAACTGTCTTCACTTAGAATAAGTGCTGACATTTATTGAAGCTGTTCTGAAGAAGCAAATGCCGTCAAAATAACTGAATTACGAGGCTGAAGTATCTTGATCAGTCAATAAAACTGGCGTGGGATGCGAGTAGAGCTGTCAAGAAAATGAACCTATAGCCTTGGTACTGGTTGAAGAGTGTCATGCCCTGCGGCTAAATATGAGCACAGGCTACGGCCAGGCTTTGTAAACGGAGCAAGGTTCAATGAGTCGGTTCCTAGACGTAGGTCAAGAGGGTTCCGGATGTTCATTTTGTAATTTCCATGTGATGTTCCAATAATAATCAAAACAAAATAGGTTTAAGGGAAGGTAAAACAATGGTAATGTTGCCAAAACTGCTTCTATGAGTATGCTTACTCTCTTTGAATCAAGATATACATCGAAGGGAAGGTACAACATTGGTAATGTTGGCAAAACTGCTTCTACTAGTAATCTTTGAATCAAGATATACATTGAAGGAAAGGTACATGAATGGTAATGCTGGCAAAACTGCTTCTATGAGTATGTTTAATCTCTTTGAATCAAGATATACATTGAAGGGAAGGTACATCAATGGTAATGCTGGCAAAACTGCTTCTATGAGTATGCTTAATCTCTTTGAATCAAGATATACATTGAAGGGAAGGTACAACATTGGTAATGTTGGCAAAACTGCTTCTACGAGTATGCTTACTCTATTTGAATCAAGATATACATTAAAGGGAATGTACAACATTGGTAATGTTGGCCAAACTGCTTCTATGAGTATGCTTAATGGGAAAAAAGCTTTCATAGATTTCGTATTCATTTCAACTTGGAACTTGCGCATCAAGCGGGAAAAATACTCATTTGCGAAAATTGATTAGGCCCAATTGTACTAAAATGATAGAATCCCATACAGAAACAATTATATGGATGTTTGCTATCATCATCAACTTCACATGATCATCTACGGTACTTCATACTTGTGGAGTGTCGTGGCCGAGTGGTCTAGCGCACCGGAATCAAGTTCTGGTGGCTGAGTCGTCAGAATGTGGGTTCAAATCCTAGCCATGCCGTTTGCGGCACTTGTGTCCTTGAGCGAAACACTTAACCATGAATTGCTTCTCTTCACTCAGGAGTATACATGGGGACCTGTGAGGGCAGTGATGATAACTGTGTTTGATTAGTTGTTGAGCGCCTATTATGCTGCAGGTGGGGCTGTATACTTGAAAATGATCCAGGAGTGATTTTTTAAGTAGCCTGATGACAGAGATAATAATGTAAAAAGCATCACATCGTGATGGAGTTGGCGCTATTATTACCTAGTACAGGCTGCCGAGGCTGCATACTTCTCAGGAAGTTGAACATGATCCAGTAATGATTTTTTTAAAATTAGCCCGATGACAGAGATAATAATGTTATAAGCGCCTTGAGCATCACAGCATGATGGAGTTAGCGCTGTTATTACCTAGTAAGTTTCACGTAAATGCTGCGATCATTTATGTTCTTCGAGAACACCAATAGTATTTAGGTCCAGGGCTTTAAACGCAGAGTTTGTATCGTCTTCCCTCCCATGCATAATAATGACGGCCCAGAACTGAACATTATTCCCAACCGGCAAAAATGTACGATCGACCGTTTCTCAAACGAAATTGCAGTGATAGAAATGATCTTGCACGAAAGAAAAGGAAAGCCAAATTCTTCCTCTGGGCAAGATTTAAAAAAATAAAATTTAACAAAATTAAAAAATGACGATCACCAATTTAATCTTATTCACATAACGTACCGTCACGCTCAATTCATATATTAACCTAAGCGTCCATACGGCGACTATCCAGTGTGCAATCCCCACACTAGTCTTGGTTCAAAACTGTGTTTGTATGTTTCTGATACACGATCCCACGGTGCTACACGAACACTACAATCGCGAACCGCTACCACACTTACGAACCGCTGTCAAACACAATCTTGGGAACTTCGCAGAATCGCACCCGATACTCCAAATTTGTGTCAGTAGATAACGTCTCAAAAGGATCAATTTCATCTTGCTATTAACAAGCACAGATTATAATCTGGTAATCTGGATTACAATTGGTGTCGTAAGTGAGCGGCACATGCATATCGCGTCGCGTAGCATGCAGCATGCAATGGCACGCTTAATTCACACGGACGTCACAGTACAGGTTGGTTGACGGGTTGACGACGATCGTTTCATGAATAATCAAATTGTTTCTGTATAATCGTGTAACAGTCGTAATAACGTTCTAATTAGGCTATAACTATTTTATGTTCTTCTTTAAATTAAATGTTTAAGATAAAATAGTCACGGGGCTGGCCGATCGCGACGCGGGAACTTTTCCTCCCTGATTCTTTCTATTTTTTCTAACGTTAGTTAACTTAATGTTGTTATTGTTATGTTTTTAGCAATTGATTTTTGGAGTCATTGGATCACCTTTCGTACACTAACGTTACATGTAATTATTAACGTTATATCAGACATCACTGAATGGTAAGTTTGACCTAACGTTGTATGATTATGGGCCTAGGCCTACTCGTCCTATCTAATGACCAAAATCGGTCAAGGGGTTCAAAAGTAATTTCTCGTTAAAGGCGTTTTTGCTCGTGAAACGCAAGGTCAAGGTTATCGCATAGCAACCAAACGGAATGAAATTAACATTTTATCGCGTCGTAATCAATTTATTAAAGTGAAGAAACAAGTGAAATCAACTAGAATTGGTTAACAACAATGATTCTCTGGGTTAAAGTAAAAAACAGGTTCTGGAGCTCAAGAAAGTAAAAGAAAACGCGCACCGAAAATGGCGTAAAGACACGACGACGTTAATGAATTCCCAGAGGACACCGGAAGTGGCGGGTAGGAAAATTGACAACTATAAAAACAAAACTAAACGTCGCATGGCCTTCATTTTTTCAGTATTATAAGAAACCAACTGTATTTTCAGTTAAATATATCCTGATATCTCTTGTAATTACATTTAATTTATTACGGAATTTTGAAAACCACTAATTAACACTTTTTCACTTTACGGAGTCTTCAAAAAAGTAGCGAAAATTGAATGATCGGCTATTTATAAACAATTATAAAAACAAAACTAAATGTCGCATGGCCTTCATTTTTTCAGTATTATATAAGAAACCAACTGTGTTTTCAGTTAAATGTATCCTGATATCTCTTGTAATTACATCTAATTTATTATGTATTTTTAAAAATTACTAATTAAGACTAATTTACAGTAGGTAAATGCATTTTTTAATTACTCCTTCATTAATTTGTCAAAGAAATCAATTATCTGTAAGTGCACCCTCTATAACAATGAATAAACATACTGAGAGAACCCAGTCAGTGACTGTTTTCACCATTCAACTATTCTGAGGGGGTCCCCCACTGGGAATTGTGTACAGTTTAGCTTTCAATAACAAGGTCAAATAGGGCAGATAAACATCTATAGTATTAGGGTAGGGTAGATAAGCCTGTTTAATATCAGCTAGCTCAGAGGCGTTGGTGCCAGGTTGGCTGATATTGGGGTATGGTTGTTGTTGGGGGGGGGGGGGGTCTGAGGATGGTGGTAATCTTGTGCTAATTAACCTTGGGTGGCAGGTGGCTTTTTATCACAATGGGTTCTATATATAGCTGGAGCACAAGCAGCATAGAACTACAGAAACCATGGAGGAAGGAAACTGTGCTTTAAAAAGGTAAGACAGGATTTTAGGAACGTAGTGTTAATTAACCCTAACTCCCTAAGCATTGTTACTGAACAATAAAAATCCTTCAAAATCCTCCAACTGCCTTTGTTGTCTAGGGAGTTAGGGTTAAATAAGGAAAACATAAAGTTTGAAAATGTTTGAAAAATGTCAAAAGAAATCGATTTTTTTTTTTATCTCAACAAAAAACTTCAACTATTCTTATTCAAAATTAACCTAGACAATAAAAACAATAGTGAAAATGAATGTAAAATTGTTAAAAAGCGAACCTGACTCGACGTAGCAACAACGAAGCGTCCCTCCGAACGTGGCATTTAAACACCCACGCACCATGCACCACGCGTGTTGTCATACATGTAACATAGAACGTAGTCTGGTTGCGGCCCAGTCCCGCGGTGTTGTGCGTTAATCAACGAGGTGAAAAACAGACATAAACAACCTTGCACTCTCTTCGCATGGGGGATTAGGTGTTTAAAAAGCGTTGTAGACAAAATGGCTCCTGTGTACGGTCTTGCGAATGCTATTTTTAGAAAGAGTGGGAATTTTCCATTAGATTGCTACATCGCGCAACCGCGAGATCTATCTGAATGTTTTGCGCAGTCCGATTTAATGTTTATTTTTTAGTTTTTTAATTCTAAAATTGAAGCATTATTTAAGAACATACCATATTTAGAAAGAGGAGAATATAAGCTTTCTTTTCAGAGTAAGGAAGACTTAATTGGACGGTGTCTTATCGCCCCAGTTTTGTTTTGGAAATTCGCATGTCGGCCACTTTGCTGCCTGCCACTTTTACACCACTGTACACCACAGCACGGTTTCAGCACAAGGTACGATTTTCAAGATTTGATTTCTCAAAAAATAAATGTAGAATCCTTTTCAAATTTTCTGAAGTTGTAGAAAAAACATATCTTAATACTTTTATCCAAAAACATTAAAAAAATAATAGCATTTACATATCCAAATAAAATCTTGAAGCTGGCATGTTGTGCTCCGCACGCGTGGTTTTCTGTGGTTTTCGCCGGCTTTGTGTACTTGCGCGCATAGCAACGACGTCCCTACAGTATCAGTATCATTTGTTTTTCTCAATCGGACCACCTGGCTAATTCTAAATTTAGGACTCCCTCCGTATCCTTGGCCGTAGCCCTACATGTACAAAAAAGGAGCGATTTTTTTTCAACTTTTGATCAGCTAATTATTACAATCGAACGTGTTAGGCCTATGTATAAGTTTGCTATTGCGAGATTGGTAATTTTGGTGAAATTTTAATAGCCTAGCCCTGTTACATTACTTTAGTATTTAGGCCTAGGCCTTAGTGCCCTTACTGTTAATTTATTTTGTTTTAAAAAATGTTTCAAAAATTTCATGAAAGTGAACTAGGCTATCCTAGAATAACAAATTTTATGCCAATGTGTCTGCTTGGGCATGGTTCTGATCACTAAGTTTTGTTAGGTTGTAAAGAAAACAGTTGATCGAGGAGGATGAGGGCCTTTTAATTTTTTATTTTCCTATTATTTTTTTCCAAGATGGCTGCCAAGCATTTAAATTAAAAATGGCCACCAACTTTTCAGTTCAAAATGACCGCCAGCTTTTTATTTATAGCTATTCTACAAGTAATTTGAGTCAAAATATCTATAAAACAATATTCTAAAAAAAACTATGTATTTTGAAATCGATCATCGAAATAATGGTGCCAAGATGAAGTGAAAATTCATGGAAAATCTAGTACATATGGCCTAGTAGTTTGGGGGGGTGGAAAAAATAATAAATAATTTAAAAAAAAGGATGCGGCTCCAAAAAAGGATGCGGCTCCAAAAAAGGATGCGCGCGAGGACAATCAACTGGTTTTTTTTTACTTGGCCTAACGTTAGCAGATAAAGATGAAAAAATAAATATTTCTCCATTTTTGTACATGTGGAGTTAGGGCCAATGATACGGAGGGAGTCCAGTGTACTATTGGCCCTAGAATGGGGCTGGAGGGGGGGGGGGCTCATTGTGCCCTGTGTTCTGTATTATTCTACGCCGATTTTCACAAAACTTCGTAGATATTTTCTGTTTGATACGATCTATCGAATGCGGCCATGAAAACTTTGGAAGAATGTCAAACCCAATCGCCACTTGTGCACAATGTATAATGTAACATTAACAGTTAGCATGTGTTAGCAGACGACAAAATTCAAAATCTCCCACTTTCCTGTCCTAACGTTAACAGATAAGTTAAAACCAAAAAAATGCCTTTTTTTCCCGGGCGGTAAACCAGCTAGCCAAACATTGAAACTGGCCAAGCCTAACCTGTGGCCTTAGATAATTGTGTTTTTTAAATCCATATTTGTATCATGGAACATGTTAAGTGAATTGATCCTCACATGAAAATTCTCTTAAAAAGTTATTTATATTTTTGTTCTCACACTTACAATTGTTCTTACAGATGCCTAACCGTAAACTTCCCAAACAATTTACTTTACATAAGATACAAAATTTGCAGCGGGGCGAGGGTAGCCACTTTCACACCAAGGAGGTGTTACTTGCCGATGTACATGTATATCAGCCAACTAGTCAACATGCAACATCCTCACAGGTAAGATTGTACATTTATATGTCATGTACCCCGCTAGTTTTTACCAGAAACTTTGGAAAGTTTGTGGGGGAGGGGGTAGTTGCAAAAGCTTGAGGGACGTAGGGTAGTCATGAAATCTAGAGAGGGGTACATGTAGTTGCGAAAGGTCCAGAGGGGATAGCGAAAGCTTGAGGGTGGTATGATTGTTTATATACATTGTATATTATCAGAAGTCTGTTATCTACATGAAGTGTGCCACTCATCTACTAACCTAGTCCACAGCATAGTACTCCAAGAGCAATGGATTTGGCATATTCATAAAGTTATGTTCCTCAGACTGATGTACATGGTCTCAAAAAGCAGTGCAGTCTGGGAGACTTACCCAGCGTGTTAATTGAACGCGCCCATAGTTCGATCGCCACACAGATTGGTTCGCCTGTTTAAGATTAGTTTAAGATTGCGTTGAGTTCTCCATGAACTAGCTTCGTGTGGAAACGCCTATCCCATGTTCCCCCACGGCAGGCCGCGCAGGGGGAGCAAAACTCGTAACCAAGCTTGTTGTCACCAAGCTCGTTGTACGCACATTCAGTGGCGTAACTAGGGTCCAATTTTCAGGGGAGCACTAGGGGGTGCACCACTTTTTCTAGGGGGGCATGTCAATACTTCATTCTGCAGCCTCAAATGGGGACCTATTTGTTTCAAAACTCTGAATGGGGGGGCACCCGGGGTGGGGGCACAGACCTCGGCTGGGGGGGGGGGGCACGTGTCCCCCCATAGTTACGCCACTGCACGCATTGGGAGTACAATGCCATGGTGACTGTGGGTTATTGCAGGGTGGCACACTTCTTGTAAGTAATAGACATGATATTATATATGAGTCTTTTTTTTTTTTTAAGGAATTTAAAGGTACAAAATTTGAGCTCGTTCCCCAGTCAAGAAAAACACTTTTGACTATAGTTACGCCACTGCACGCCACTGCACGCATTGGGAGTACAATGCCATGGTGACTGTGGGTTATTGCAGGGTGGCATACTTCTTGTAAGTAATAGACATGATATTATATATGAGTCTTTTTTTTTTTTAAAGGAATTTAAAGGTACAAAATTTCAGCTCGTTCCCCAGTCAAGAAAAACACTTTTGACTAACCTCACAATTTCATAAAAAATGTCCTTGTAATACATAGGAGGGTTAACTGTACACCATTTGTAATGATCTTGAGTTACCTTTGAGTTTATATTCCCTCTGTTATAACATTTTTTTTTTTAAATTAAAAGGGATTACTCACCAATTTTAAGTTTAAAATGCCCTATTGTAAAAATGTCAAGTAGATGGACAAGTTATGTATGTTGAATAACAGTGCTCAGTCCTTTTTTGTTTTGAAGAAAGTCATCTCCTTATTAATATTTAATGTGTACCATGTGTGAACAAAGGGTACCATGTGTGAACCAATTGTAACTCATCTCTTGCACATATGTCGGACCAAGATTTTGTTTTTATTCATAATTTTTTACTTCATTTAACATTCATAAATGTCCAAGACAGTTTAGACAATCTGATTGGACAAAACATAATCACATGGGGTGTGTATTAACAGACGGTAAAGACACGGTATATCAAAATCAGAGAACGTGTATGTGCCAGCTGTTTGCCGTGCCAGCTGTTTGCTGTGCCAGCTGTTTGCCAGCCATTCTATTAAGCCTGCGTGCGACGTGTGTTCTCTTATTGTTAAGTCATGTATTAACACTGGTTAATATGTTTATTATTCATTATTTTTATAAAGGTCAATGCAGTACATGGGCAAACAAATGTTGAGCCACCCAAGCAAGAATGTTTATCCAACTCCCGCAGCCACACAGCAAGAAAGTTACAGGAATGTAGCAGCTGGCAAGACAAACATGTATTATTTGATGATGCCTTTTTGAGAGTCAAATACCTGTGAAAAATGCTTGCTGTGTCTGCCAAGATACCGAGGGTGAAGTTATCCGGTGCCTTGATTGTGGACCAAATATTATTCGTTGCTTGCATTGTACTTTGTGTTTTCACACATCAAATAACATGCTTCACAAGCCCAAGATAATGTTGGTAAGAATTACATTTTTATGTTATGCCCCTACTGTGTAATTGTCCCAACTAAGTTGTCCCCTTCTATACATGTAGTTGGGAAGGCCCAATTTTGTTTGGACAATTCACACAGTTGGGGCGTGACATATACATTCTGTTATGTGGCATCAACACCCCTCGCCCCAATCGCGAATGTTTAAGAAGAATGAAATATAAACGTGGCCCTATATCCATGACCCCAATTTGGTTTTAAAGGGGTTAGTTTTTCTTCTTTTAGACTCACAAATTCACATGATGTTCAATTTCGTTCTTGACAATACTGTCTTCATTACAGATATTACATGAAATCGTAACACATTTAAATTATATAGTACATAAAAATAACCAGACCACCTGAAAAATGTTTATAAATATTTTTAAAATGTTGGTGAAATTCACTGAATGTTTATACCGTTATAAATGATATCGTATTAAAAAGAAAATTATACACTTTCTTGCTTCATGCACACTGAAGTGCTACAAGGATGAT
The DNA here is from genome assembly GCA_029582265.1 of Zoroaster sp. YZ-2022. Classification (NCBI taxonomy): domain Eukaryota; kingdom Metazoa; phylum Echinodermata; class Asteroidea; order Forcipulatida; family Zoroasteridae; genus Zoroaster; species Zoroaster sp. YZ-2022. The sequence continues at coordinate 38,269,632 of CM055817.1, read as the reverse complement.
GACAAACCTTTTTAGTGTCCCACTTCATTTTTGTTCATCATACATTCCCCAATTGTGGTAAAGGTAGATCTACGGTGTATGTTTTGCTAAAATTTCAACCGCTTTGAATCTACAATATTTGTTTTTTTAATTAATTTATTCAGGGAAAAATTGCTGCGCCATATGAACTCAATCCAGATTTCTCTAGGAAGGATCATGAGTGTGAATTACAACACAAGAAACCCATCCAGGTAGTTGATGAGAAGGGTAAGCTTGTATGAAAAAGGGTTCAACCTAATTTGTTACAATTGTGATAACGTCACAGCACATAGTTATAGTAATCAACAAAATACAAATCTGAAACATATTAACCTAATTGCTCTAAAAGTGGTACAAAATTGTATCATTATAAAAGTTACTCTCTCATGGAGAAAAAAATAATGATACTGTTTGTTTTTAAAAAGTTTGCCAGCGTTAGACAATAAGAAATAGGCCACTTTTTTTTACTTTTTTTTTTACTGAAGACTATGAATAAGTTTCTCGAGGACAAAAGTAAGTACACTCTAATAATTAATTTTGTTTTCTTGGCAAGCATTTTGCATTAATCTTTACAGTAGTGTAAAAAAAATTGCATAGCTGTAAAACTGTATTTAAAAATATGCAATAGCATAAATTTGAATTATCAAGTCTACGTCCAATGTAACAAAAGCATGCATGTTATGTTACGCCAAAAAAAAAGGATCTGGTTTCTGATTATAGGTTTGCCTAATTATTTTTAAGTGATCCATGCTAACATGTATATGTGGTTATTGGAATCAGACCAAATTTCACATAAACAAAGTACAATGCCTATAGAGAGGCCTCACAAATCAGGCAAACATTCATATCTCTATGTTTAGCCATCATCATTGGGCATCATTTCATAGGCAAAAAACATTTTAAATGCTGACGCTCGGGTATGCGTATGGAGACCAGAAACCAGAGACCTGTTTTTTGTCATTAGCTGTAATATAATTTTTTTTTTACCAATGTCAATTTAGATAAAGTAATAATTTCCTGTTTATTTTCCATCCTGTCCTATGCCATCTCTTTCCATTACTCCCACCCACATCCCCACCCACATCCCCACCCCCCACCCCCCCCCCCCCCACCCCCCATCCTCTCTCTCTGTTTCTTTTATACAGGTCGGCTTCATGACTCTTTTTTCACATGTTGCCCTTGTGAACCAGAGACGGTCACCCTTATCAGGCTGCAGTTGTGGCTATCCACCCCGGATCAACCCAAAGTGGCCTTTCATTTTGATGTCATGAACATGCTTGAAATGTTATTGTTAGAGGGACACATGTCCCTGAAGGCAGCTTGCCAGAGTTTTAGATGGAGGAATTCAATGAAAGCGCACGAGGTACATTGAATTTACTTAGATTATTTTACAAGCTGCCGTTTCTATCCTACAGTTTACACATTCAATTTAAAACAACAAATATTGTGTATAGCAGTCCATATACATATTTTATAAAGTACAAATTGTAATTTGATTGTTGATACACTGAATATATAATGAGAAGCAAATGCCTCGTTTCTAAACCTATTGACAGACAGACAGACAAAAGAAAAGACAGGAAACTGCAATGGCGGACATACAAGCATGCATTACTTTTGAGTATTCGGTGCTAATTACCAGAACATACACAAAGCATACATGTACATGATAATGGATACAGACAAAAAGTGTTTACTTAAATACAAATGGCCAAGCTTTGTGAGACCCTGGTTAGAGTTTAAATCTGACTACTATAATGTACATTTATATTTGCAGGCACAAACTTCGTTATCGTAGTCTCGTAAATGACTCGTTAGATGAATATAGACATTTCCGTTATCGATGCGATAACTTTCTTTCCGTCTGTTCTACCTTAGCTGATGATGGATTTCAGTGCCCTGCATGTCCAAAGGTATAATTCTACACTTTGATATCAATCCAAAATAAATCGCTTGTGTGTGATCTGCATAATGAACTTTGATAAGCCATATGATATGCCATGGCCTGTTGGCCTATATGCTTCTGCCACAATCATAACACATTGGTAATTTTAGTATTCTGCTTGTTTTGGTCTAAAGATGGTACCAGTATCAAACATTTTTTGGAATGCGTCTGTTTATGAGAAATCATCAAAGTTTGAAAAAGTAAGTCATATAATTAATATGTAAGATGAATTTATATTTCTTAGAACCAACACCTTGGCAAGAGATGTATGTAGAGAAGCTGATGAACTACAACATGCGTATGTAAGTTGTTTATCTGTTCTTCAAAAGTTTAAAACCTATGTAATTGAACCATTGCAACAGAACATTATGTGGCCTTTAAACCCTAAAAACTTCAAAAGGTTCAAAATATTTTATAGGTTTTTTTAATTATTTGCTCGTTTGGTCTGGAGATATTAATTTCTGATATAATAAATTTATTTTGAGATTTATTTAAAAGGTGCGACTTTTCAGACAAATTTATGACAAAAATACAAATAAACAATGTGATCTGATGCACATCTGATGCCATATGGTGTGTCATGGCTTATTTTTAACAATACTGTATGTAACATGAACATTTGTATTTACTTAGGGACCAATTGAGACTGTGTACTGATGACAACAGGGCAGGAGTGCTTGCTACACAGTGTCAGCAGTAAGTGAAATTAAACTTATTGCATGTAAAAACCACACAAACTTTTGCAGAAGGTGTTGTTGTCACTTGAGGCTTCCCCAGTAAGGGTACACTGTATCTTCATTTGGAGCTAAGGGTTCCAGTTGGAAGAAAGGAAAAGATAGTATAGATAACAACAACACCTTCAGCTGCACTATTTGTAAGGTTGAAAAATAGAAAAGATCACAGAAGAATATAATAAACTTTCCCAGTGTGTAGATGGTAGAAAACATCCCTTGAAATATTTCTGCCTGATGTGCTATCACTCTTGATAACTTATTGAAATAAGTTCACAAAACGATTTTTATGTCTCAACAAGACATAAATTCAACTTATAACAGGAATACAAATATGTTGATACAACGTAATGAGCCGAAATTTCCATGTGTCACATTTTGTATGTTTTACCAATATTATATGGTGGCTTTAAATATATAAACTAAGTTACACCACCAGCAACTGGAATTAAATATTGTAATAGTTTTAACTAACTTGTAAATTTGTCACCCAAAAAAAGATTGCCATTTTTAAACAGATGTGAAAACATTCAAGTTACTATTATAATGCATACATGTAACAAAGAAAAATGTGTTTCTAAAATCTCGTAAACACAACACAATAAAAAAAACTTTCACAACATAATTAAATTATAGCTATGAAATTACATTCATATATATTAAGAAATTATGTTTTCCATGTTCATGGCAGCTTGGACAGAGATCTAAAGAGGATAGAACAGAAGCATGGTCTTCAGCGCTGGTTGAATTGCGACCTCCAATTCCAGACCCACCTAAACAATCTTCAAAGCAAGCAAAAGGCTTCACTTATATTGGTAGACAAGGTTTTACAGACTCAGCAGCGCTATCAAATACTAGTTAATACATTTTCAAGTTATGATGTAGCTCCTTCGGTAACTCCAGTGCCAAATTTCAGTGGTTTACGTAGATGGATTTTGGATGGATTTTGGATGGATTTTGTTAGCTCAATATGAAACTATATTGGTGTAATCAACATATTTTATTCCGTATACAAACAAGATAAAATGTAAACTATACTTTAATATAATAGTCCATTTGAAAAATATCAATCTGCTTTACAAAGTCGATTTTATAAAACAAATAATGTTTGCCCGATCTATGTGTTATAGTTTTTGAGAAATTATTAAAAATTTGTTTCCAGTGGACTATATATAAGCATAGTTTACATTTTTTTTTCTGGTTTGTATACGGAATAAAATATGTTGATTACACCAATATAGTTTAATATTGAGCTAACAAAATCCATCCCTTACTGCTAGAGTACCACTATATTACTTGAATTCTAGATTCATAACTTTCTCCCTGACCAGACTTATCAACTAATATATTTCTTTGGGTATTCTGAGAATCTCTTTATCTGTTGATTCATAAAGTATATATTAACATACATTATACAGTCGTGTAAAATTGGGGCTTGATGTCATGAATTTGTTACTAATTTCTCAACAACTATAACACATAGATCGGGCAAACAGTATTTGTTTTATAAAATGATCGACTTTGTAAAGTAGATTTTGATATTTTTCAAATGGACTATTATATTAAAGCATAGTTTACATTTTATCTGGTTTGTATACGGAATAAAATATGTTGATTACACCAATATAGTTTCATATTGAGCTAACAAAATCCATCCCTTACTGCTAGAGTACCACTATATTACCTGAATTCTAGATTCATAACTTTTCTCTCTCCCTGACCAGACTTATCAACTAATACATATCTTTGGGTATTCTGAGAATCTCTTGATTCAATAAGTATATAAGTATTAACATACATTATACAGTAGTGTAAAATTGGGGCTTGATGTCATGAAATTTCTTACTAATTTCTCAAACAATGGCACATAGATCGATATTTGTTTTATACAGTTATCGACTTTGTAAAGCAGATTTTGACTTTGTTTCCAGTGGACTATATAAGCATAGTTTACATTTTACATATGGAAACAAAGTCAAAATCTGCTTAACAAAGTCGATAATTGTATAAAACAAATACCGATCTATGTGCTATTGTTTTTGAGAAATTAGTAAGAAATTTCATGAGATTGAATCAAGAGATTGTCAGAATACCTAAAGATAAATTGTAGTAGAAATGTTCATTACATTACATGAAACATCTTCTTTGAAATGTATTATGGCGGATGCAAGTAATAATTTATGTATAATAGTATTCTTGTACAAATGTAAAATAATGTTTGTAAGTTTGATAGAAAATATTACATATTGAATCTTTTTATAAGTATTGTATGGTCGAAGCATGTTCATTGGATAAATAAATTTGACGCCAACTGAGACAATAATTATATTTACTGTATTGTGAATGTTTTCTTCATCGTTGTTTAGATACTATGTTTATGGCTTCGTGTGAGTTTGTGTGTTTTCATAATGGAGATCAAGGGTAAACATTTTTTTTTTTAATTAAAAGAAAAATAGCATTGGGTCAAAATAATAATGTTAGGGCAACATCAGGACGACAGTATGGTAGGGACAGTGGTGTAACTATGGGGGGAACGGGGGGCATGTGCCTCCCCCAGCCGAGGTCTGTGCCCCCCCCCCCATTCAGAATTTTTGAAAAAATAGGTCCCAATTTGAGGCTGCAGGATACAGTATTGACATCCCCCTAGAAAAAGTGGTGCAACCCCTAGTGCTCACCTGAAAATTGGACCCTAGTTACGCCACTGGGTAGGGAGTAGATTTACCTTGGCGGATCAAAGGTGTCCTTTGCCGGGAGGGAATTTCTAATAATCCACACAAGTACCCCAATTTCCCTCCTCCCCCCCTAAAAAAAAAAAACCAAACAAACAAACCAAACAAAAAACAAAACTTTGCATTGCGTGTTTTTGTATTACGAGAACATCAGGACGGTAGTCTGGGGTTAGAGTAACCGTCCAGGGCAGATCAAAATTTGAGTGTTGTGTCCGAGTGGACTCGAGTCCTGGTGTTGTCACGAATGTGGGTTTGAATCCCAACCTTGCCAGTCGCGGCGCTTGTGTCCTTCAGCAAGACACTAAACCATAGTCTTTCGGACTGGACATTATAGTCGGCTTTATGATGTGTACATTTTCCATACAAAGTGTATCATCTCCATATACCCACTCGAAATTATGAGGGCCTTTGATTAAATTGAATGATCGAACAATAGTTCAAATGTTCATCTTAAAAATAAACAAACAAAACTGAAAAATGAACGTAAGAATAGAATAACATAACCGCCGGGTATATTTAGTACAGGTTCATACGCGCTTCATTTGTAGAAAAGTGTAAACTTATCGAAAATTCAAAATTATCTTTCCGTGTTCTTTTCTTTATATTATCATTGCGAGTAATTAAGGTGATACAAATCGCGTGTTTCTAAGTTTTTGAATAGTCGGGAAATATTTTAAGTAGATTTTAATCGAATTTAAATAATAAGCCAGGAATTATATGTAAATTACATAACGCAAGAGGGCGCTGAGCTCTCTAAACTTCCGATAGTCTGAGAAAGAAATGTTAACCGACCGGTATTTTGAAACAGCTAAGTCTTTTTATTTAACATCCAAAAGTTCCATAATTGACTAAAATCAAAGAGATACACATTAATATTATCTTGTAATCGCTCGTTCGTGAACTAGTAGTAGATTTAGTTAAGAAGGGCCAGTTTCATGATGGTGAACCTTGGAGCAAACGGACTTGTCAAGTTTACGGATTTTGACAGGCTGGTCGGCGGCCGGGGATCGGTCGTCTGACAGTCGTCCAGAATGACTGAACATGTTTATAGGGACAATATCTCAGTATCGTCATGATCATAGCAGACATTCAACAGGACATGGAATTGGTATCCTATATTAAGGTGAACACAGTGACTGAAAATTACTGGCTCATTTATGCAGCAGCAACGGCAATGTGACCTTATCATGTGGGCATTATTTCCAGTCACTGAATTAATCTACTACACTGACTGGCCAAAAGTATTGCAACATGCTCAAAATAGCACTTTACAGTAACAGGTGAGATGATCATATATTATAATCCGATTTCATCGATCCAGTGGCGTTGCCACGGGGGGGGGGGCACGTGCCCCCCACAAATTTCCAGTCCCCCCCCCAGGTGCCCCCCACAAAAAATCCTCATAGTGCCCCAAAAAACAGAAAAGAAAAAGAAAAGGGAAAAAACCCATACCCCCTGGTCCCCCACTGAAAAGCAATGCCCCCTGTGCCCCCCCACTGAAAAAGTCCTGGCTACGCCGCTGCATCGATCGTGTATTACACAGCAAGAACAGTAAAAAAGAACATTGACTTCAAAACACAGGCACTGTCAAGAAGTCTTACGTAGTGTAAATAAAATAAAATAAATTATTGTAACACAGTTCTCCAAACTGAACTTTGGTGTGAATTTCATTGTTGCAATACTTATGGCCAGTGACGGTGTATAATTATAGCACTCCAAATCCATGCCCAATTATTGATCGTGACGATAATACCCCTTTAAATGTTTCGAATTGTAAATAATATAAGGACTAAAGCATAATAATAACAGTAGGCCTGCATTTTTGCCGCTACTTTTAAAACCGACCACAACAATGAATAAAATCTGGGAATAGGATTAGTTTGTGATTGAGCTAAAATATGCTTAAATATAAGGTACAGCATTTCAAGTTTGTGTTGAATTTCGATGTAAAAATTATCTGGTGTAGCTGACAAGTCTATCAAATTAATCTCCTCTATAACTAAATATTTCTATCTCAAATGTTAGCATTTTCAACAAATGTGAATAAGGGTCTAGTTGGAATTATGGAAAGACTGAGTACTCTTTCCATTAGAATGAATACAACAAATCCGTCGAAATCACAGGATGTTTGTTAAGGGCATGTCTGATTCAAAGAGAAGCATGCCAGAATTAGCAGCAGTTTTGCAAACATCATGTAATACTGTACATTAACGTTAATGAGGTACAGCATCTTTAAAATTAACAGATAAGTATTCAGAAGCTCGCTTAATTTAAAGTTGAACTTGTAGCTTTGCATGGTGAGGATAAGTAAGAGTAATTGCGGTGACACCATGTGAAATGCTCAATTGAGTAGCAATTAGTTCTGAAAAGAACTGGAGGTACAACTCAACGTTTCGATCAGTATGCTCTGATCGTCCTCATGAGAATGATGACGATCAGAACATACTGATCGAAACGTCGAGTTGTACCTCCAGTTCTTTTCAGAACTAATTACTACTCAATTGAGCATTTCACATGGTGTCACCGCAATTACTCTTACTTAATTTAAAGTTGGTACAAACACCAATCACCCCGAGAAATGTTTCCGCTTGAAATGCTCTTATGTTTGGAGAAAAAATTACTTGAATGCCGAAATGATAAAAATTGCCTGACAATGTTGTAGGCCTACCATCCCTTTAAAGATAATGCTGAACAGCATTGGTTACTCATGAGCGTTCAGAAACAAGATACACAGTTTTACATCCCAAAATGCTGATGCATGATATTCCTGTATATGATCACCGCCCCGATTATAGGTATCCGAGGCCGGCTACTGGCTAGGCTAGCTAGTAGCTCGACGCGTACCTCATTCACATCAGACGTACGTGGATGAGTGTTTTTTTAGTATTTAAAGAATTGTCTTGCATCATTAAGTCTGTGAAATAATTAGGTTTATCAATTTAAAATGAACTCCACTCCATCAGAAAGTACTACTACAAGTAGCAACGTTAATCAGCGCCAGGTTAGGTAAGGAAAGCAGTTTTTTTTTCTCAACGAGGCCTACATGTAGACAAGATCAATGTTAGTGGTCAGTCACTGAGCATCGCATAAATAGAGCAAGGACTTGCTCTATGCCCTGAGCTAATGATCATGGTATTGGGCAGCTGATAAATCACACCATATATAGAGCAAGGACTGTGGTCCTTACTCTATGATCACACACTCCACACAGTTTTAGTTACTATTTAAGTCAGACGCATGAAAAGACACAGACTAGCACTAGCAGACTAGTTAATGACAAATCTAAAAATGAGACACGTTGGTCTTTGGGTTGGAATAACATCATGACTTTCTAACGCTTTGGCGAGTGTCATTACGTATGAGAGTCTATATAGCGCCTTGTGAAGTGGACTTATGTTTATTGTAGTTTTACTACATTTATTTTGTATTTTGTACTTGACATTCACCATTTTATTATTAGTATTACACTGTGGTTATATTCAAGTAAACTGTAATTCACAACAGTTTTGCTAACATATTGTAGAAGTATAAATTACTACAGATTTACCTCATTTGTAGTAAAAAATAAATTGTTATTAATCAATTATCTTCAAATTTACTGTGACAATGCTTTATTTTTATTTCTAGTACAGTGTTTTTAACTACATTAACTCTCCTACTATAGCTGCACTTTAGTGGAAAGTTCCTAAAGAGGTCAAAACCAGTCAACTGCCTGTTTTGACTGTTGACCCAAATTTGCAGACGGGGGCATTTTTTACGGGCTTTTACCAGTCAAAAACGGTCGACTTATTTTGACCTGTAAATGTACTTACTACACGTAAGGTTTGACAGTGTTTGACTTGTAAGTACACTAGATATACCTTGGCAAGTATATCAACATTTTGACTGATTTTGGCCCTTGTAGTAGTGGGAGGGTTAAATGTGAAATATAACACTGTATGTTTACTTCTATTATACTATTTTTAAACTGTAGTTTTTACTACAGTAATTAAATTAAATAAAACTACTGTTACTTTAGGCCTACTTATTGTAAAACTTAACATACTACATGAGTAGAATTACAGATTTAGTATAAACTACAATGGATTTTTAGAAGGGGTTATTGGTTACTCATGGAAAAAAGGAAGAACAATTCTAAAATGTAAAACTTGTAGGTGCACCTTGTAGCTGATGATGGTATCAATTTTCCCATAGAAATATATTGTCTAGTTTCGTCTGAAAGGCTGTAATATTCAAGGAAATTTAATAACGGGTCTTATTCATTTGAATGAAATTCCAAATTAGAATAAATTCAAAAAATAGAAATGCATTTACATCATTTTCTTGAAAACAAAACATTATATGCTGATACATGTACTTTAAAAGTATGACAGTTGTTCTTGATTCAAACAGAGTGAGCATACTACAAACATTATCAATGCTTTAGGCCCTACCTTATCTTTAAACTTAAATATTACAATAGTGTTTCCTTTATTAGCTATATCATGCAAATTTACATAAATGTTATCATACCATTGCCATGCTGGCTACCCAATTTCTATTGGTAGTTTATTATGTGAATCTTCCATTGGCCAAAAAGCTTAGCTCCCATTTAATCCCAACCGTTATTGTTAAAGTAATTGTAAATTAACACTACACCAAGTAGAACACTTATAAAGAAAACAATGCCCCAAGGCCACTGAGTGTAAGCTGGTTTAATATCCTGTCAATACTAGCTTACAATTTTGTTCTGCCTCACACTGTACATGTTAGCAAGGAACACCCGAAAAATGTTGATAAGGAAAACATTAAGTTTTCATATTTTTATATTATTGAACAATTTTGAAATAATAAACTTTATTGTTTTTGCAGCAACCACAGCAGCAGCTAATAACAGCACCAGCAATGATGGTAAGAACAATAAGCACAATTGTAAAATGTAAAAGTAGGTCTTCCAAGAGAGTTTACACTATAAATGAAACTGGTATACTCTATTTGGAAAAAGTAAGTAAATACTTCCATTACATGTATGTTTATCAAAATTAGCTATTAAAAGTATGAGCGTGATTCATTTTGGTGAATACAAATAAACTCAAATATAACCTGTTAATATTTCATCGAAATAGCTGGTTATGTTCTTGAGAATTCAACTACTTTAGACCAGTTAAGCTGTTCTGTAAATACATTTCAGTAGTGTCATTGGTCATTACCAAAGCTGTACCATATCTCCAATAATAATGAAGAGATATGTTTATAAAACCTATCAGTGATATTTTGACCTTACATGTACTTAGTTGTAACCTAAATAATACATGTATATTGAAATCAGCTATGTTTGTATGCATTATAAAGTTGAAACTGACCACACTGCATGATCCATTTAAAAATCTCATGGTTAATAATACCACCATCAACTTTACAAAAACTTAGTTTGATGTCAAACTCTTATCAGTTTTTTTTAAATACCAGTAGTGTCAAGGTGTTTCAAAATAAAATATACATATACATGTACTGTGTGTAATAAATTGTTCATGTACTTGTTCATGTATACAGTCAATGGCAAGCTCCAAGTCACTTGACAAGAACAAATTTATTAAATGAGGATGTAAACAATTTATTTCAATAAGCTTTTCCACCAGGAAATTTAATGAACATTAAACTCAAATTACAGTGCCTTCATAGTGTGTTAAAAAGGACAATAAAATAAACAATATTATAGAAAAACACAAGCCTAGGACACTACAATTGGTCAATCTAATCTATGTGCCCAAATTTATCTTGAAAAATTATAATAAATCCAGGCAAAAAATGTGATGCTATTAATTACTGTAACTCCAACACAGCACTCCATTCAAATAACGGACAGATTTGCTGATGACAGCAAACAGTCACTATGAGCATGGAGAGTGTGCTTACTTTTGTAAATAAATATTAACTAACCCTGAAAATTTCATCAAAATAGGTGGTCACGTTGTTGAGAAATCAATGAAAAACCATAACAGACCAAGTCAGCTTTTATGTAAATATATTTCAGTATTGTAATTGGGTCATTACCAGAGCTGTAGCAAGCAGGGGTGTGACACCCCCCCCCCAAATAATTTTTCTCAGTCAGCATTTAGAGCCTCAGTCGGCAAATAAAGCATCAAAGGTACTAGAACAAGGGTTGATCCAGAATCAGTTTTCAGTTGGCAAACCTAGAGCTACACGTTTTCCCAGGGAGTTGTTTGTGATCATTTGTTGTTACTTTGTAATACACTGTATTTTAATCATGAAAGAGCTGTAACAAATCCAAAAACATTAATGGAATAACCTTTTGGTCTGTTAAGTTCCCTTTAAATGTAACAGGAATCCAACCATACATGTACATAAGAAAATGCATGTAATTTTAAAAGCAGACATTAAATTTGCAAAAAGGAGTTATACAAACTGAACAGTTTATTTATTTATTGATGTTTATGTTTTGTATTATGTTTTTTGCGGGTGGTGGCAGGGGGGGTGTTTACATGTATGCAAGGTGTAAGATTAGATCCAACTGACATGTCAAACCCCCCCCCCCCCCACCTACAACACACACACATACATACACACACAGTGTCACCTTGTAGTAATAAGTCTTAGGGCATAAGGAATCTGTCAAAACATAAGCTTTGTTCATAATGTGCCAGTTATTGTTTTTCAATTTGTTAGGGATGCTAATTATGCAAAATAGTTGGTAATGGCCATACATTTCGAATCTATCAGGTTCTTTCTCAAAGGCAAAATGCTAATTATGCTTACTTTATTTACGTACAATTCTATGGATTATCAATTGTTATGGACAGCAGAAACATCACAGTCCCGGGTTATCACATCTTCAATAGATACCAGCCTTCATGCCTATCAGGAAAATAAAATAACAAAAATAACACGAAAAACAAATATGAACATTTTGAAATGAACAGTATTAATTTATTTCTAAAAACACCAGGTTAGCACTATTATTGTTCAAGTTACAATGACTAGCACAAGTGTTCTGCATGATATATTGACTGGCTGAAGTGGTCTTCTTATATTACAATGTCTTTTTGTTTACACATGTAATGCCTGACACAATTGATCTTTTAGTTGAAATGCCTGACACAAGTGTGTCCTTCATTTTAAAACAATGCCAAACACAGGCATCTTCATCTTGTCAAAGTGCTTTATTACTGTTTTCATCATGGATATACAGACAGCTGAAAAATGATGGCCAGTGATTTAAATTGGACACGCACAAATAGTGCAATATATAATTTGCGTTAGAAGCCTATTACTAACATAAAGTATCAAGTATGCCAGTCTCCTGTAAGTTAGGCTACCGCAAAGTACTGCTTTACAAGCCGCCTCAGACATTCGAAATATTTGGCTTTATCCAAAAATAACAAAGCTTCTCACAGCAATTCGGTAAAATGCATCATGGGATACATACATCTGCATCAATTGCTTCTTAGAAGTGGGTGGGGGGACATGCAGGGAGTGTCGGATCCAGGATTTAGCCAATATTGGGGCACAACCCAAGTCGCACAGCTTCCCCCCGCTGTTCATATTTTGGACAAAACGGTACACGAAAAAGAAAAAACGGTAGGATAGGCTGACATATTTATTTACTTTTTAATTATTTTGGGCCATCGAAAAGTGGCGAGGGGCCTTTTGATATACTGTACCCCCACTCTAAAAGGGGTCCCTCAGGCACCCACTGATGGACGCCCATGCACGCAGTGCTCGCAATGGCTCATGTGCGCAATGTGGAATGCCTGATATGCCAACAATGCTGCCTCTATAGTGGGCTGGCTTACTGTTAGTAATGGATTTCTGGTTGTATTCATTTATATTATAGAGTCAAATAATTACCCAACTTTCTGCACCACACTAGCTGATCAATTTTTCTGGAGAGCAACATCACAGTCACCAGTAATCACACCTTAAATATACACAGTTACATCTTATACCTAATCAGGGAAAACAAAGGAGACAAAAATGATGTTAAGGCCATGTAAAAAAAAAATAGTTGTTTCGCATCCCCACCCGCCATCAAAAAAGCCCCCGACCTTTTTAATTTTTTTATAAACCTGTTAAACCCTTACCGTAGAAACTATTTTAAAAATGGCACTGCAATGTAGAAGCTTAAATTGACGGTTTACTTGTCAATTTCATCATCCGCATATTGCGGTGTGATACCGAACTCAACCGACCGCAAGTTTTTTCGCTGTGCCACACGATGTATGGGCCAATAACAGCAGAGAATTCCTATCCCTTCACTGTTGGCCCCATAGCCAATCATGTGGTACTGGGGAAAAAAATCTTCCGGCAAGTTGTGTTTACCAGCGATGCGATACCCATTATCGGGCATGGTATTGCTGCCAGTTGGTCAGCACCTGACTACACTTTTCTTTCTGTTGTGGTAGTCTGGATGCCAGCCTGTTTTGCAGGCGCTCGCTATACGTCACAAAGAATAGTCTTGGTTCGCAACGCTCCTTAGCAGTGTGTGTGTAAATAGCTGTGTGTGTGTGCGATAGTGCTATGTGTGTTGGCGATGTATTGAGAATAATGAACAAGGAATGTCACGAACCTTTGGGTCCGACTCCGTTTTGAGTACCATTCATGTGCGTGCTAATCTGGACTGTAGATTATGAATAGAACTGACCTATTATTCTGCTGGGTATGAGGATATATATTTCATTGCGACACTTTGACAGTCTCATGAAAAATGAATGCTACTATCCATATTGTGAAGACTGCAGTACAAAGGAGAGGGTTCAAAGGCATGGCCGAAAATTCACTGCCAAGGACTAAACTGACTTGATCAACATGTTTGTCTAGGCTAGTTAAATCATTTATTGCATTTGTTTGACAGAAATAAATACCTTTGCTGTTTTCTTATAACAGCCAGGAATGGATCATAGTACGTGGTTTTTACTCTGAATGGAGAGGCTTAAAAAATCACCTACATGTTATCTGAGTTTAGTTCATCACATTGATTCATGAAGTGCTGGATGAGTGCTGAGGGGAAAAATAGAAGAAAAAAAGAAAAGAAAAAAACCCTCCCTCCCTGTAGAAATTGAACAGGAAGGATGCTAAACAATTATATTTTTTATATGGCCTAATAAAAATAATAACAAAATAATTGGTTCCTTTGACAAACTGCTAGGTTCGAAACGTAAGGCCATTAACTAATAAATGAAGAAACAATAATTGGAAGGAATAATTATTAAACACCCCCCCCCCACACTACCCTAGGTCTGACGTGGGGATTTGCTGATCTCAATGATGCCCAAGCCAAGGGTCAGGATTTTGGTCATTGTTAACACAGTACACACACACACGTGTGTAAACGCCTGCAATCGGGGACATCCTTTGTCAAATTTCTTTGTCCAAAAAAGCGGGGACATATTGTTCTCCATTGTTATAGCAACCGGGGACCATTGTCCCTTTTGTTATATGTCCCCGGTTTGAATGCGCTCACACACGCACACACAGTCGTGAACTTCAAGACGTCTGAGGACCCTCTATTGTTCCTCTATTGTTTGGACTCTAACTTTTTGAAGCAATCTCCATTGGTTTTGTACACGCCGTTTTCCCGAGGACAGCGAAGAACAAAGAACCACCGTTCGAGGACCTATTATTCCCTTTGTTACATGTATATGTCCTCGGACAGTTTGCAGTGTAAGCCCACACACACACACACCCCCATGCGCCCAGGGTTTTACTATGACATTAATAATAATAATAATAACTTGCATCTATAATGCGCCTTTTCCTAAGGATACAAAGCGCAGTGTATTATTGAGAAGAAATAGCTGACATGTGAAAAATGGCCAAATACCTAGAGGAAGCATTAATGTGATAAATACATATTAACATCTAGAACCGATACACTGGACTCACTCCATATCAGAGGGAGTCTAGTGTATTGGCGCTAGAATGGGGCTATCTTCCGCTCACAGTTCCATATTTCTTTTAATAAAGATGAAACAGCGACAATTACATCATTATTTTAAAAATAGGATACTGTGCGCGGAAGAGGCATTCGGACAATTTATGACCCATTAAAAACTTAAAAACTTAATAAAATAACAGTTAACTTATGGAAAGAATGTAGAACTCAACCGCCACAATGTCTAACATAACATGTCTAAGCATGTGTTTTTAGCAGACGACAAAATGGCCAACATCTCATTGGATGTGCATAGCCTAACGTGTTAACAGACTTTACATTCATTCTCAAAATCTCCCAAAATATCATTTCCTATCCTCACTTGACTACAATTTCCTCTCCTTTCCCCTTTAGTGTGTCCTCTATCATCTTTTAAAGCAAAGTCTGTGCCTATTTGTCATATTTGGTTAGAAAAAATGGCGGTTGTATTCTAACATTACATTCTTTGGAAAAAATGTCGTATCCGCCCGCCCGCCACTTTTAAAGTGTTTTTTTTTAATTGTTTGGAGGTACAGAAAGCGAAAACTATCTTTAAAATCCACTTTTATGATGGTTTTCGGACTTTATTTTCCTTCTAAAAAAATCCTCCCCTTCTGAAAATAGTAGAATCCTATTATAGTTGCCACTGCGCATAATGACCGTGTTGGTCACTTAACAGGGGAATTGACAAGATCGATCAGACTGACATGACTGAAGTCATCGTAGGCCTATACCAAAAATGCCGGATTTTCATGATTGAAATAGGCCTAAATATCATGGAATAATTTGAAGTATATGTCCATCATCCTCCATATATTCTCCACCTTACTGGGTAGGTAAGATTACATTATTGGTTATATTGAATGAGAAAAAGAGCGGTTGGATACGACAATCTTCCCCATTCTAACGTTAATTAAGTAAAACTTGTAGCTTTGCATGGTGAGGATGATAAGTAAGACTAGTTGCGGTGACACCATGTGGAATTGCGGTGACACCATGTGGAATCTCAATTGAGTAGTAATTAGTTCTGAAAAGAACTGGTAGTAGGCCTACAACTCGACGTTTCGATCAGTAATCAGTATGCTCTGATCGTCCTCATTCTCCTGAGGACGATCAGACTATTCAGAGCATACTGATCGAAACGTCGAGTTGTACCACCAGTTCTTTTCAGAACTAATTACTACTCAATTGAGATTCCACATGGTGTCACCGCAATTAGTCTTAGTTAAGGTTAATTGACTTATCAACGTTAACGTTACTCGTTAGTTCAACATGTTCAACTTACCACTGTGAGTGTGACTGTGACTGTGACAGTGTGAGTAAGTGTGATGAGTGACTGTGTGACACTGACAGTGTGAGTCATGTCTCATCATCGTGCAATCGCTAACGTTAATCAGTGATGTCTTATCTAACGACGTTACGTTAACTTTAATAATCACATACATGTTAGTTAGAATCAGTGACGAACTAGGCTATTGAGTATTAGTATTACGAGGAAGGAATACATTTCACGGAAAACTGCTTCACCCAACGTGACAAAATGCAAAAGGGGCCATTTTTAATTTATGATCAGCGCAAGCGCAGCTAGCGCACTCTGGATCAGTGGCCCTGTGACTATTTCATCTGAAATATTTTCGTCGAGCACATTCAATTTAAAGAAGAACATAAAATAGTTTTAGACTAATTAGAACGTTGCTACTACTTTTACACGATATACATACGGACTGGACACAGAAACAATTTGACTATTCATGAAACGATCGTCGTCAACCCGTCAACCAATCTGTGACGTGGGAAAGCTTGCCAATTGCCGTTACTCAACAGTACTAGCATGCGATAATGCATGTGTCACCCAGATTATAACGACTGACTGACTTAACGACACCAATTGTAATCCAGACTACCAGATTATAATCTGTGCTCGTTAATAGCAAGATGAAATTGATCCTTTTGAGACGTTATCTACTGACACAAATTTGGAGTATCGGGTGCACCCGGACAACGAACTGCCATGTTCACGGTAGTCCATTGTTGTTTATGCGCGTGCGCACCAAAAATGTGGGCCGCGCTAGCATTTCAAATTGACACATGCGTAGTAGACTGTTTGATAGCGGTTCGTGTGTGTACGTGTGTGTGTGGTATAACGGTTCGTGATTGTAGCGTTCGTGTAGCGCCGTAGGATCGTGTATCAAAAACATACAAACACAGTTTTGAACCAAGACTATCCCCACACACGACCGAGTTAGACTAGTTAGACTCCCATAACCAGCCGCTTAAAGAGTTGCAAATCATAAACCACTTTGCTATGAGATCTATCTCACCCTTTATTCTCTATACAAGAAACAGTATCCACTGCAATGCGACGAGTTGAGATACAGGTTACTGTCACTGAATGCTCTCGATTTTGCCACGATATCATTTAGCACGTAGAGATTCGAACACAACTCGCATTCATCTGTATTGGAACGAACTGAGTGCATTGCCGTGGATATTGGCTGTGCACTTGTGCCTACATCAAATCTAGATTTTAATGCGATTTTACTAACAACTGCGGACAATTTGTCACAAAACAGGTCGGCAAGAAACGTGACGCACGCAGCAAGTCAAAGAGTGATTCTGTTTGATTCGCACCACGAACTTGAAAGTGACACTGAGTGAGCAGCATTTAAAAGGTAAATACCATGTATTTTTATTTTGTTTGACACGACTGTCTGATCACATTTTATTCTGACTGCCTGGTAAAAGGTAAAATACAAAACATTTGTCAAAACATACCTATTTTTGTTAAATGATTACCATCGAATCTGTACAGAATACATTGTATACGCTATATGCCTATAGACTCAACATTCAGCTGAAACTTCAACAGGTTTGATATATATCTTGATTCAAAGAGAGTAAGCATACTCATAGAAGCAGTCTGGCCAACATTACCGATGTTGTACCTTCCCTTCAATGTATATCTTGATTCAAAGAGAGCAAGCATACTCATAGAAGCAGTCTGGCCAACATTACCGATGCTGTACCTTCCCTTCAATGTATATCTTGATTCAAAGAGAGTAAGCATACTCATAGAAGCAGTTTTGCCAACATTACCGATGCTGTACCTTCCCTTCAATGTATATCTTGATTCAAAGAGAGTAAGCATACTCATAGAAGCAGTTTTGCCAACATTACCGATGCTGTACCTTCCCTTCAATGTATATCTTGATTCAGAGAGAGTAAGCATACTCATAGAAGCAGTTTTGCCAACATTACCGATGCTGTACCTTCCCTTCAATGTATATCTTGATTCAGAGAGAGTAAGCATACTCATAGAAGCAGTTTTGCCAACATTACCGATGCTGTACCTTCCCTTCAATGTATATCTTGATTCAGAGAGAGTAAGCATACTCACAGAGGCAGTTTTGTCAACATAATACCAATGTTGTAGGATTTGAGGCTTTACATGGTGGAGACAGATATTATTGAGTTCTTTCGGGTACACCATGTAATAACTCTTCTTGGAAGAAGTGATGGCTCTGAGAAAAGCCGGTTGTACCTTGTGTAGAGGCCTTGGGCAGACATTTATTGCCCACCCCCTAATTTTTTTGGTTTCTACTTGCATTGTTCATCTTGGCTGTTTCATGTCAGTAAAAATGCTTTAGTCCACACTGTAGCATGAAACAGCAGTGGTGGCACAACCTCAAGGTGTTATGCAACTTCCTGTGTACAGAGAACTGGTGAGTTGGCAGTCTTTGTTCCCCCAAGCCATTACCATGCTTGATGACTTTGGAGAAACATCGAAAGCAGTTTTGTGCAACAATTCACCAGTGTCTTTGTACCATTATTTTTACAGGTATGTGCACTTTTATTTTATTCTTGATTGATCTTTATTATCCATCTTTAACTTACTTTTCTAGAACATCCTGCTAGAGTGCTAAATATTGATCTAGTTTTTAAGAAATTTATAGTTTTGTCATATTGTTGAGCATCTTTGTCTGGAGACAAAGTCAGGCAGGATATGCCGGAGAACAAAGAGATGGAGTTCTTTTGCTCAAGGTTATAGTTTTTAGGCATTTGGTTTGTGTGGCTTATGTTATTTTGAGGATTGTTTCTTTATAGAAATGTGTATAGATTTCCCTTTGCTTTCTCATTTTCTATTTTCAATCCTTTTATCCTTCTTGGTTGTTCTTGGTGAACATTTTCCAACCTATCTTTTTCATCCATTTCCTTCTGCTTTTGTACCATTCCTTCTCATGTCCAAACTTTGTCTTCCATGCTCGTGTTCTTTAATCTTTTTCTAATTCAGGGTTAGATTACTGGATATTGATACATAGTTGGATCTTGCATAGTGTAACAAGTAATCCTTTCTACCACTCCGTGTGTTTTATTGTTACATTGAGATATTTTGGACATTTCAAAGGAATGCTTTAAGGTTTTTTTTCTTAGGCTTATAGTCTGGAAGTTTGATTGAACTCTTAGAATACTTCTAAAACAGAGAGGTTTTAGTTAATTATGTTTCAGCAATTATTTGGTTAAAAGTGTAGATTTCTAGAATTTGTTTTATCTTTTTTATAAATGTGCTTTCTAGAAACAGAGTCTAGTTGCCTACATGAACATGTATGACTTTATATTTTCCTTTGTGAGAACGGATTTATGTTGTAAGGATTTCCTTATTGATTTATCGATATAGTTATTTTAATTGATGATATTTGTATTGATTACCATGCTTGATGACTTTGGAGAAACATCGAAAGCAGTTTTGTGCAACAATTCACCAGTGTCTTTGTACCATTATTTTTACAGAGTCATCATCATTAATGTCCACCTTGGTGTATTAATCCTCATTATTACCCGGGTGCAACATTTGGCGACCACGAAGGGACGGGTGTGTTTGCCCCAACATCAATGGAGGGACGGACGCCGGCACCTGTCCTGAGACTATGAACCAGCGGTCAAAGCTACTTGAAGAGGAGTTGAGCAACAGTCTGCGTGAATAACGGACATTGAGAGCTGAACGAAGGTGAGGACGAAAACTGTGGAGAAACGTGGGACCAGTGGTGTGAAGTAACGGTAGATCGACTGAGCCTATACATATAGGCAGGTTATTATCCACCGGAGGACGCCAGGTAGCCCACCAGACGCCATGGAGGAGTCGGCCTTCGATAAGTATCAGAATGTCTTAAGTCGGGTAGGGAGTTTGAAACCACAAGATCTTCTTCAAGTATGCCAGCACCTGGGGCTCCCAGGTTTTGAGAATTTGATAGAGACGGAGGAGAGCGCAAAGACCCTCATCAAGAAAATCCATCAACATCTTATGAGGAAAGAGCTGGAGGAGGAACAAGAAGAGGAGAGAATGGCGTTCTACTCTGAGCTGCAGACATTTCTGCAGGGTTTGACCCCTGAACAGCCGAAACTGACAGCCAAGCCCTTACTGGATGCAGACGCAGAGGCCACCATTCACTCTGAAACCACCAAAACTGGACTAATGACCCTCGCCCGCAGGGAATTTAAAATATCCGGACAGATTGGAGAGCCTGGCCAGCGAGATAGGCTGACCTTTTCAAGTCTTGCACACCAAATAGAGAGTGGCCGTGCCAAAGGTCACAGTGAGCGGGAGGTCGTCGAGGCGGTGATCCGTGCGGTAGTCCCGGGATCTTCCTTACGGAGTTACCTTGAGGGAAGGACAAGCCTGACTTTACCGAGTCTCCGTCGATTACTGCGATCGCACTATCAGGAAAAGGATGCTACTGAGTTATATCACCAACTCTCTCGTCTGGCTCAAGACAACAAGGAGTCAGCGCAGAGTTTTCTGGTACGAGCCCTTGATTTACGCCAGAAAGTGATGTTTGCAAGTCAAGAGACCGGATCGGGGCTGAAGTACGACTCATCGCTGGTACAGAGTATGTTTTTGCATGCTCTCCTGACGGGCCTGAGGAACGACACAGTGAAAAACGAGATCCGACCTTTACTTGAAGACCCAACGACCACGGATGAAAGTCTGTTTGAGAAACTAAACACGGCTGCGGGTCACGAGGCCGAACGCAGAGAAAAGTTGGGCCAGCCAAGGACTGCCTCTGTCAAAGCTATCGAGCAGAAAACCAGTGAGGAAGCTGACAATAGGAAACCGAGGTCGGGTACTCTGATGACTGACACGGCCGTTCCAATTACATAGCGCGCACGCAAACGAAGTCTCCATCATGCGTGTGTTGAGAAATGTTTCCTCCAATAATCGTTTGTTTATTGTGCAACAAACATTGCGGCGTATACACGTACAAGACCGCATCGGGTAAATTTTTTTAAACTACTGTAATTATTTGATTTTTCGAAAATATAATAAAAACATATTGTAATAAAACGATATTTTGTCATTTGTTGTCATTTTAGGACATATTAGGGCATAAACATTATGGGAAAGCATAAAAAAGTAGGATTTTGTTATGCTTGGTGGCTCACAGAAAAACGTAAAAACGAACGTCTTACACTATTTTTGGAAGACATAAATATCACATTTTCATCATTTCCTTGTGCATTTCATATCAAAAGCTTGTTAAATTATTAAATTATTAAATTCTTACACAAAATATAATAATGAGGGCAAATTTAAATTTCGAGATACAATGTTTTTTTTCACGGCGGTTTTTTCACTCCAAGTTCAAGTTCGTACGAGTTTTCCCCATAGAAATGCATGCATTACGAGTTGTGTGTGTGGGCGCGTGTAAGTTCAACGTATGCACACACACACACAGTATACCGTATGTATGTACACACATTATTACCATACGTGTATGCGTGTACGTATAGTAGCGCGGGAATTATGAATGAAAAATAGTTTTTTCACATTTAGTATAATTATACACAGCGCTCAGCGGTGGGAGGTCAGCTCATCGCGGAGACAGCATGAAAGTGATACTCCAAGTCAGGTTTTTATGTGTCATTTATAGTTTTACATTTATTACATCATAAAATGGAATTCCATATAAGTTCTTTAAACAAATTATGTCGGATATGTGGTAGACGACTTGTCACTCAGAGAGATACAAAAAATAACACTAAGCCAGTACCATGCACTAAATACACCAAGGAAATTTCTACAGCTTTCAATTTAAATACATGGAGTGATGATCCAGATATACATCCCCAGTTTGTATGCTACAGATGTGCAAGAACATTACGGTACATTTCCTCAGGAAACCGTGAGCATCAAGAGACAAGAATTGAAATTGTTACTTGGGAGAAGCACCCACGAGTAGGTCAATGTACAGTCTGTACTACAATAAACCGTAGAGGTAGAACACCAACAGCAAAAATTTACAGGGGTCCACTTCATAAAAACCACAGTAACTGAGGAATTGCCAGATAAATTGTTCGCCAGTATAAACACTACCGACAGCTACAATGTAATGCCACTCATTGACATCCTTGGTAAATCTAAGGATGAGGAAACCATATTTGTTTGCCCCATCTGCCAATGTGTGTTAAGTTCCCCTTCAGTTCAAACCCTCTGTGAACATAACTTCTGTGCTAACTGCTTATCTGGATGGTTCCAGTTTAACAAACAACCCGAAGTACCATGCCCCGTTTATAAAGCATCAATTAACTATACAGAAGTTTCCCAAGTTCCAAGGATTCTTAGACTCCAACTCAGTGTCCTTCTGACTGTTTGCACACAATGTGGAAGTGTTGGAAAATTGGACACAATGGCAAACCATGTATGTCTCCCCAAACCCCCTAAGCCTGCCATTTGTCATTGCAAAATATGCTCAACACCTGCAACCCAGTCTCCAAGTCCACAATCAAATCTAGACCCAGAAATAATCAAAGCAGCAGATTTGTTAAAATCCAAGGCCATCCAACACAGCAAAGGAACTCCAATCCCAAAGGAAATAGAGGCAGCTAGTGATGCATGGACATGGCTAAAACTTATAACTACAGACAGGGTTGCTCAGCTCAAAACACCAGGACGGGTTAGTATTAAAGTAAATGTTTATACCCCCAGCGTTATAACATTTAAGGGAATACAAATTTGGCACACGGTCTTGACTGCAGGTTAAATACCGGTTTTGGGCGTGACCACGGGCATTAAGGACCGATCCGAAGGCGAGGTCCTTATCGCCCATGACCACATACAAACAGGTCATTATACTGTTGTAAAGAACTAGCGTAAAAATTGTTATTCCCATTAATGCGTTGATACACCCCCTGTGATTAAGTTTTGTAAATTATTTTGGAAATTTATGAATTAAACAAAATAAATAGAATAACATGTGAGACATACGTGTACGCCTAATAATACAAAGTAATGATACTAACAAAACCAGTAATTAAAGGGGCAGTATCGTCGCGATAAACAGGGCATGGAATTGGTATGCTAGTATTAGATTAACTCGGTGACTGAAAATAATCCCTCGCATGATAAGGACATAATTACCGTTGCTGCTGCAAAAATGAGCCTGTAATTTTCTGTCACTGTGTTCATATTATACTAGGACATCAATTCCATGCCCTGTCGAAAATCTACTCTGACCATGACAATACTGCTCCCTTAAATGTAATAAAGTAAAATACATAGGAATGCATTTCATCTATCTTTTTGTGTTAAAATCAGCCCGCATATGTGCAAATGAAGCGACCACCAACGACCCCAGATGTACAACCGAAAACCGTGACCAAGACTGTTGGACCTGACCAAACACTGGCAATGATGCACGATTGTCAGCTAACATGGGAACAAGTCAGAAAATTAAGAAGGTAAAATTGCTTTGTTTTCTACGAACATTATGCATACATGTATGTATACTATCACTTTCCTTTTAATTTAAATAAGTGTAATACAAAATATATATATATATATATTAGAATAATGAATATACACACATGTAATATATGGACTGACATCACAAACAGCACCCTCATTCTAAGGTAAAACAATGTCATTCATTGGGATGTGCACTGCACATAAAGTACATGCACTTAAAGGTGTGGCAGCGTGCATTGTATGTGCAGCGCATATACATGAACCAATGAGTGGCCTTCTTTTATCTCTGAACGAGGCCGTCCTTCAGTTTGTGCAGAGATTCGTGATTTGGTGAGTTTCCAATGTTTGTTTTAATATAAATAAATCCATTGGAATCAAACAGCTTAGTACACATATTTCAATTAAACTATTTCCTGTTATTGTTCTTTACAGGAAAATATTATCGTTGACCTTCCCTTTGGATCTGGACCTGTTGCTGGTTCCCTTGATTATGTTCTGAAGCGTCACAAGGTAGAACGCCAGGCCTACCATGGAAAGGCCTTTGTAGGAAATCACGTACATAAATGTTGTCAGGTACATATTTTCATTTGTGTCAATATCTAAGTCCATAGTATACCTTTATGCAGTATGCTTAGTTGACAATGCATGCATGTTGAGCAGTATTGTGAATAACATAACATTGTGTAAGTTTTTAAACAATGCAGCTAAAAGTGATTGATGACTTGACCTCTGCCCTCGAAAAACCCTCCAGACTCTTGAATGTGCCGACATTCCACTGTCCAGTCAACAAAAGTAATACGTGAGGGAGCTGAAGTTGGCAGCAAATTTCATGAAATTTTGCTCAAATTCGCTGACGTACACCACGGAATCAACCATTCAAATAGAGTCGCACATGCTGACCTGCAAGTAATCGGTAGGTATACGTATGGTCGTGTCCATCATTCAAAACATTCAAATGTTTCATGATTCCCAATTCTTATCAATGCCTCATCATATTTTCCACATAGATGGTTGCATCAAAAGTTTTATGTCGACGTACAGACGACTTTTCCCAACGGCCACTATTACACCCAAAATGCATCTGTTAGAAGATCATGCCATTGAGCAGCTCTGCAGGTTTGGTGTTGGATTTGGTATGCTGAATGAACAGGGGGGTGAACTCATTCATACCCAGTTCAACAGAACACGCCGGGCCATCAGCGGGATGAGGGACAACCTTCAGCAACTGATGACAATCATGAGGCGTCACCATGTGGCAACTATTCCAGAAGTTCAGTCAAAAGTCATCAATGCTAAAAAAAGAAAAAGTGAGGAATAAATTTGCTGTTGGGAACAAGTGCGGAAAATGGGGGGGGGGTAGGTTTGATAATTAGTTACAGTAGTCCGAGACCGACTGCAATCATACCACTGAGAATAAAAGTTCAACATGCGGTCTTTATACGTCACTTAACTAATTTAATTAAATTAGTTCATTTAAACCCTAACACCCTAAGCATTGGAAAGAATGTCGTATCCGGCCGCCACTTTTTAAGGGCTTTAAAAAAAAAATTGCAACCACTAACTAGTTAAATAAATCATTCTATCAATTTTTGGTGGTACAGAAAGCGAAAACTATCTTTAAAATCCACTTTTATGATAGTTTTCGGTTTGATTTCCCTTCTAAAAAAATCCTTCCCTTCAGAAAATAGAAGGATCCTATTATAGTTACCACTACGCATGTACAATGACTGTGTTGGTCACTAATTGTGGAGTTTACAAGATCAGACTGACATGACTGAGGAAGTCATCGTATACCAAAAATGCCTGATTTTGAATAATTTGAAGTATATGTCCATCATCATCCATATGTTCTCCACCTTACCAGGTGAGGTACATGTAGGTAAAATAGTGGCAGCCAGATACAACATTCTACCCTAAGCATTTTGACTGTCTATGACACTCAGTCCATCAGAATTAATAAAAACAATGCGTTGATTTTGGTGGGTTTGGGACAGTCGGGTTTAATTTCAAAATAATTACAGTTCTTGCTGGACTGTGACTTGCATAGAATATACAAAAGTTACATTATGCTATGTACTAACTTATATTATAAGGAATCTGTTGATATAATTGTGGGGTACAGAACAGATATTTACCTGACAGTCATACATGTACATGAACAACTTCTTGTCAAAACCTCTTGTGGGAAAACTCGGCTCCTAAGGATCAAATAAACAAATAATGATATAGTAATACATTTCATATTCTAGTTTTGGCAAAGACAAAAAGCATTTACAATTTCATGTCACAACTGTACACATTTTTAACATCTGTATAAATTTGTAAATAATGACGGTATTAACAATAATTATTTTCTGTATAAAAAAATGAGTGCATAAAAACTATTATTACAAGGTTTGTTTGAAACAAACACTTTTACGGTATACGTGCACCATCTTTAATCTGCTACGTGCATTATTTATGTTGATGAATTAGGCTTAGGGTGGTTCAAAATTAGTGATATTGGCTGTTCAATAAAATATGTCAATATTTGAAAGTTATACCTGTAGGCCTGTCTGCAAAATGTTCATGAATCTTGTGTACATTGTACCAATTTGTGAATATTATTTATAATGTACTGTAAATGTAATACATGTGTACTAATATGGCACTTGCTACTGCATGGCTGTATTCACTTAGCTACGTCAGTGTAAAACTTCATGTGAAATGACGGTTCAAAATTAGAACCAGTACTGTAGTGCCCAATGTAATCCCCCAAACTCGCCCCCACCCCATATACATGTACATGTACTACTTAACGATATAAATGGCCTAAGTTAACGATAGTCGATCATGCATGTACATTTTGTACATGTACTGAACTATGCATTTCTATACGTAAACATGTGACAGTGCGAAAAACCAAAACTGTTCGGTCGTTATTTACAGACTTTCTAAAACCTCGCCGAAAGAAAAATATACTTGCCCTCACTTTAATATCACATCAATCCCTACAATTAATGTCCATTTATACAACTTACCTGTGGCATAATTCTGTAGAAATGATATTTATCGTAGAAATGACGACTTTTGGAACACATTTTCAGCAGCTACACCGTTCGCATCATTTAAGATTTACATGTGCACGACCCCTGAGCAGTGCGACCTAGTTCGCCCACAGAATCATTTGACCTCTGAACTTCTACCTTTTTAGACTTATTCATACTTTCTCAATCAATTGCATTCTTTAAATAATTTGCATAAACCTTTCCGCCAATGAAAAGCTTAGAAATGTTTAGGTATTCAAGCGGCAGTTTTACCCTTTTTTAACAATAACAAACAGCGCCCTCGTAGGGCATAGAAAGATGTCTATTTTCGATTGTCCTTTTTTGAAAACTGAGGGCGCACTCTTTTTTTCGGTGCGTAACGGCCGTGCTGACCTCGCAGAATTGAAAGCCGGAATTGTGGAAATAGCTACCCTTAAAAGACAGCTAACAAACCTACAGGATACCCTTCACCCCAGTCGGCCCCAGGAACAAAGACGGCAGCATGACCAAAGACGGCCACAGAACACCCAGACGAGACGTAGGGGTTGTCCGGGCTGCCAACAGCAGGGTAATGGTGATTACTGCAATCACTGTTACCGATGTGGCTCGAGCGAACATTTCGCCCGTGGATGTCGTCAGTCCAGGAACTACCAGGCGGGAAACGGCGAGAGGTTACTACAGCGGGACGAGCAGTAACCGGACAATCATCAGCCACCAAGTCCCATGCACAAGTATGCCACATTTCTCCTTCAAAACAAACCAAAGTGACCCGACTTGTGGGAGAACGATGCTTGGTAAATTGCTGGATCCAAGGAGTAAAGACAAAGGCATTGTGGGATACTGGCGCACAGGTTTCTATCATCCCCAATGACTGGAAAACAACAAACATCCCCAATTTACCGATACGGCCCCTTTCAGAACTCCTCGGTGCAGAGAACCTCAACCTTACCGCAGCGAATGGCTCCCCCATCCCCTTTGATGGCTGGCTTGAAGTCCCCTTCAAATTGGTAGCAGGGCGGAGTCAACAGATTAGAGTACCAATGTTAGTCACCCAAGCAGCTGCAGGAGTCCCGATCATTGGTTACAATGTGATTGAGGAGTTCGTCAAAAGGGATAACTCTGATTCCGGTCCAGTACAAGCAGTGGAAGCGGCTTTTCCATCTATCGCAAAGAGGGAAGTAAGAGCTCTGGTCCATCTCATCAAAGAAGAGTTGCCTAGCAACATCTGCAGCGCCATGGTGGGGAGGAGAGATGTCACAATACCTAAGCGAAGTGTCATGGAGGTGTCATGCCGTGCATACCCCAACTGTTCGACGGAGGGTAGATCCGTTCTCTTCGAGCCAGACCTTACAGCACCATTTCCCGATGTACTCCAGCCTCACCCATCCGTGATCAGACTGGGAAAGGGCTCGTCATGTCAAGTCCCCATCCTGATAGCAAACTCCGCAAATCACGATGTGGTGCTCAGGAGACGCACCCCCCTGGGCAATCTTTTTCACATTGATGAGATCCTACCATACGAGTGCGTGAATACAGAACCAACCCGACCAGAAGTGCAGGTGAGCTCTGTCAGATCTACTGAAGACAGTGGTGAATGGGTCCCTCCTGTTGATATTAGCCACCTAACAGAACAACAGCGTGACCTAGCAACTGAGATGTTGAAGGAGGAGGCAGGAGCATTTGCCCGAGATGAAAATGACTTAGGATGCATTCGTGACTTACAAATGCACCTCCGTTTACAAGATGGCCAACCTGTCCAGAAGTCGTACATGTCAGTACCCCCACCCCTCTATCGAGAAGTTAAATCTTATTTACAAGATTTAATAACACGAGGATGGATCTCGAAGTCAGAATCCCCTTATTCGTCTCCAGTTGTGTGTGTAAGAAAGAAGGATGGGTCTCTCCGTCTGTGTATCGACTACCGAGAGCTCAACCGCAAGACGATACGGGACAGACAGCCGATTCCTCGCATCCAAGATGCCCTTGATAGTCTCGGGGGAAACTCTTGGTTTACTACACTGGACCAGGGCAAGGCCTATCATCAAGGATTTATGGCAGAAGAGAGTCGTGCAGCAACAGCATTCATCACTCCCTGGGGCTTGTACGAGTGGCTTCGTATCCCATTTGGCCTCACCAATGCCCCTGCTGTATTCCAGCGGTGTATGGAGTCTTGTCTGGAAGGACTGGTTGGTGAAATTGCTGTGGTTTACCTAGATGACATCTTGGTCTACGGTGACACATTTGAAAACCACCTGGAGTATCTTCGTCGAGTCTTACGTCGCTTACAGGAGAAAGGTGTCAAATTGAAACCTAGTAAGTGCAGCCTCTTCCAGAAGGAAGTCCGCTACCTGGGACGGATCGTTTCAAGCGAAGGATACAAGATGGACCCCGCTGATGTCGCGGCAGTGGAGTTACTTCGAGAGAAGAAACCAGGCACCGTTGGCGAGTTGAGGAAGATGCTGGGTCTGCTCAGATACTACCGACAATACATCCACAATTTTTCCAGCATTGCCAAGCCGCTGTACGAGCTGCTAAGGAAACCAGGCTCTGATGATCCGTCTGCAAAGGACAATAAGAGACCACAGAAACCACCCAAGGGATCTCCAAGGAAAAGCAATGCTGGACAAACCTCATCACGGCAGCCAATCACCTGGTTAGACACCCACCAGTCAGTTTTAGATCGCCTACTGAGATGTCTATTGTGTGCTCCAGTTATGGGTTTTCCAGACCACGAGAAGCCATTTATCCTGCATACCGATGCCTCTCATGATGGATTGGGAGCGGTACTCTACCAGGAACATCACGGCAAGAAACGGGTTATTGGGTATGGGTCCCGTACACTCAGCCCAGCAGAGAAAAACTATCATCTACACTCCGGTAAGCTTGAGTTCTTGGCTTTGAAGTGGTCAGTTACCGAGAAGTTTCGGGATTACCTGTACTACGCACCCAGCTTCACAGTGTACACCGACAATAATCCGCTCACCTACATCCTCACTTCGGCCAAACTCAATGCAACAGGACACCGGTGGGTAGCCGAACTAGCCGATTTTAACTTCAAGCTGAAGTATCGCCCAGGACGGAACAACGCGGATGCAGATGTACTGTCTCGTATCCCACTCAATATTGACGAGTACATGGCTCAGTGTACAAGGGAGGTTACTACTGATCATGTTAGTGCCGCAGCCCAGGTAATTACAGCAAGCAAATCTGTCTTCTGCCCCTGGATAACAGCAATTACAACCGACACGTCCTGCCCTGACGATGAGACAGTATCGGTCCATCAAATCAGTAAAGAAGAACTGAAGGCAGCTCAGCAGGCTGATAGCATCATTGGTCCTGTTCTTTTCCATGTTAACAGGGGACGACGTCCAGATAGACAAGCCCGGGCAGGAGAACATCCACATACCACTATTCTTCTTCGTGACTGGTCCAAGTTGAGCATTGACAAAGACGGAGTATTATGCCGGAGATCAGGTGAAAGGACACAACTTGTCCTTCCTCGTGAGTACCATCGCTTGGTCTACAGGGAACTACATGAGGAGATGGGCCACCTTGGTGCAGAGCGTGTGGTTCATCTTGCACGTGAAAGATTCTTCTGGCCCCATATGCAGAGAGACATCGAACACTATGTGAGTAACGTCTGCAGGTGTTTGCAGCAGAAGAAACCCAGTCGGCAAACCAGAGAGCCCCTCCGCAGCATAGTTACCACAGCCCCCTTCGAGATGATCTCCATCGATTTTCTTCATCTTGAGAGGAGTGTTGGAGGGTATGAATATATCTTGGTCGTCATGGATCATTTTACACGATTCGCCCAAGCATACCCAACCACAAACAAATCTGGTAAGACGGTTGCAGAGAAGATATTCAACGATTTCGTCTTGAGATTTGGCTTCCCTCATAAACTCCACCACGACCAAGGAAGAGAGTTTGAAAATCAACTATTCAGAAGACTTCAACATCTATCCCCTTACAAAAAAGTTCTATAGAAGTCTATAGAAGTCTATAGAACGCCGTATAGAGTTCTATAGAGCTCTATAGAAATTACAAAAATCTATAGAAACTCAAAAATAATTCTATAGAGTTATTACTTTCTATAGAATTCTATAGAACCAGTTATCTATAGAGACCAATCTCTATAGAATTCCACTGACTCGGTAAGAATATAGAATTCTTAAGAAACATGTTTTTCTACAATAAGAATAGATGTGAACATTCTTTCCGTTTAATTCAAATTAGACCATTAATTAATATGACTTGTTCTCATCTCAAGCTTTAGTAATTTTAGTCCCAAACTTTATTAACCCTAACTCCCTTGGCCCATAGGGGAGGGGGAGTGTTTACTCCTTGAAACCCCAACCGTTAACTACATGCAAATTCCGGGGGGTGATCCCCATGGACCATCCCTGGGCCAAAAAGTGTGGGTACATACGTGTATCAACCCACACCCACCCCACCCCCACTCCTATCCCCACCCCTATCGCCTCACTCCCCTCCCCTCCCCTCCCAGATTTATGCCCGTGCTTTGTACAAATGTTACATAAGCCTATACCTGTACATAGTAAAAGTGGCATCCTGTTTAGAAATTTGTATATTAACCACCCCTTATAATTTTTGTTTAGACCCATTCCCTCATAATTGCACTTGCCTCTCTTGACAATGGAATATCCCAAAGACCAAATAAACACCTTGTGCAGGATCTTTGTCAGAAGGTCATTATATTCCATGTGATGACCAGTTACAACCAGCATGGATGGATTTATGCCACAAGTAAGAATAAAGCTTGAGAGAAGTTCTTTCATCTCCTGATTGTTCATCTTTTATTATTTCAGGTATGTTGCTTTCATTATCATAAGTTTGATAGTTTATACCACTGTTTTGATATGGAATAATTTAGTTGTTATTACTTTGAATTGCTTTATAATGTATATGGGAGATGTGAAGAAAAGGAAGTTTCAATTCCTTACACTTTACAGTTTCTTTATACAGTATAGATCTGTATGCATCTGTGTTAGTCAGGTAGAATAAGATATATATAAATGGTAGCACTTTTAAGACCTAACTAAATTCAAAAAATAGGGTATAAACTTTCGTAGCTACAGCTACTTCATCAGATGCAATGATGACCAGAAGCCTGTGGCTGAGCACTTTAATCTACTTGGCCATTCACTTCAACACTTCAAAGTAGCAGTTCTCAAACAAGGATCATTCAAAACCAAACTTCAAAGGGAAGCAGCGGAACAAAGGATTATTCACACCCTGAACTGCATTGAACAAGGACTGAATAGAGACTCTGGCTTCATGTCCCAATATACGATTAACTTCATGAGTCACTGCCACCTTTTGTTTGCCACCTCCTCCCAGACTGTATATTAACGAAAGCTTATGCCTATTTTTAAGTTTAGTTAGTCTTAAAAGTGCTACCATTTATATATATTTTTATACAGTATATACTTATTGTTATGAAGATCTAGGATCATTGATGTTTAGTGCTTTTTATCTAGTCAAAATAAGTTTTGTTGTTACCTACATCATGCTTACATGTAATATATATAGGCCTGTTATTCAGTTTCCATGTATACTTTAAGCCATATAGCTGGAGTATCAGGCATGAAACAATAAGCCATTCATTCACTATAATTATGTGGTCAGTGTGGCTCATTAGTATTCATGGTATATGCCTGTGTGTTGGCTATTGACTGTACAGCTTATACTGGGAACATGTGTGACCCCATGCTGAGCCAAGAGCCTTGATTCTGATAGCCAAGTATGTTTATGGTCCGGTAGTTTTGTGATGCACTAAAGTACATTGAGTGGAAGTAAACATTAGAGTTATGAGTTTGCATTATTTTATATATAAGAACAAAAACTTCAATGACAAAAAAGTATGTTAATCATGCATCTGTGATTGAAAGGAATGAAATGTAGTAAGTTAGCATTTACCTTTTAATGGTTTTAATTTACAGTTTAGGTTTCCTAGAATGTCATTTCAATTGTTTTTGATCAAGGTTTATTGTATATTCCATGTGATGTTCCGATACCACCATTAAGAATAAAGATCTGAAAAGTTATCTTATTCAACTCCTGACTGTTCATCTTTTATTCTTTCAGGGTCATCGGCCATTGAATCATTAATGTACCCCATGTAACTGCAGTTATTTGGCAGTCAGACTGAGTGTTCCTGTCCGACAAGATGACATACAATTACGCCCCTACAGTGATGAGTACCCTCAGCCCACCAGAGTACAATGGAAGTGGAACCATGCAGAGGATGAGCCAGCACACCGACGTCAGCTGAGGGGATAAGAAGGCAGGACATGTAGCCAGAGGGTGAACCATCAGTGAGCACGCAGGATACAGTTGAAGACACTAAATAGTACCATCCAGCTACATCTACCAGACGACATGAGAGACTTGTTGAATACGGTCTTTGAGCACGACACAATGGTCTCACCACAACACAGCCTCTCCATGTATCTATCACAGGATAAGCAGCAGAGAAAACAAATGGTCGCAACCGACCTGCAGAAGGTACTGAGTCATGTGAACAGTGACGAGGTGTAGGATAACTGAAGAATATAGGGCTGGAGATGTAACAGACACCTTAGACCTTCCTCGAAGGAATGTCCCAGACGGTGGAACCAGCAGAAATGACAATGATCAACCCCCGCCCCGAGTCTCTGTCGCGTTATTTCTGTGCAGTAAAGGGCAGTTTGCTTACATGTACTTACCTTCATCATGAAAACTTTCCCAGAAATTAACATTATTGATCAGCAGATCGAAACAATTAAAGATAAAATGGAGTCATTGTGCTTTCCATGTAATACAAAATAATTGACGAAAAGTGGAACTGCACGGTTTGAATAAACTGTTCATATGACATCATTGACTGAATTATCAGTGAAAGGGTGTATACTCTGTACCAAAATTGAATTGGATTTGTGCATTTCTATGTATCATGTGTACTTTAATTGTACTTTATTGTTTTAGGGTATGAGTAAAATTAAAATAAAAATTTTCTCCTACTGAAAATTATATTTTGGAGACAAAACTCCAAGGAGATTGTTTTTAACACCCAATCCATATGTATTTTTCATTTTGAGTAAGTCTTTGATTTTTATTTATTAATTTTTTTTTTTTTACCTAATACTTTGTTGACGACCTGGTCAATAATTGTTCTAGCTTATTATTCAAAGTTTAAAGTACAAACGTATTATTTTTGTTCTGTCTATATTATTCTACTTTGCAGAAAACTAATAGATAACAATAAATAAATATATATCGGTTCTAAAAAAATTATTTTCAGCCTTGTTTTTATTACAAAACTATTTGGAGACCACATGTTTTTCTAAAGAACAGTTTATTTGTAGATTTTTTGTTCTATAGAACTCTATAAATTGTTCTATAGAACTCTATAAATTGTTCATAAATTGTTCTATAGAATTCTATAAATTGTTCTATAGAACTCTATAAATTGTTCTATAAAATCCTATAAATTGTTCTATAGAACTCTATAAATTGTTCTATAGAACTCTATAAATTGTTCTATAGAACTCTATAAATTGTTCTATAGAACTCTATAAACTATTCTATAGAACTCTATAAACTATTCTATAGAAATCTATAAACTATTCTATACAACTCTGTAAGCTATTGTATAAAATACTATAAATTTTCTATAGAATTTATCAAGTTTCTTTAGATTTCTATAGAAACGGTTCATTTTTTATAGAATTTTTTTAGAAAAGTGGCCCACTTTTCTATAGAAATTCTATAAGCTCTATAGAATTTGTATAGAAATTGTATAGAAACTGTATAGAAACTGTATAGAGCGATTCTATAGCACTCTCTATAGAAATCGGTATAGAAATTCTATAGAATTTTTTTTATAGAATTCTATAGAACTTTTTTGTAAGGGTCTGGCATCACACCCTCACGCACCACTCCCTACCATCCACAAGGAAATGGTCAAGTGGAGCGATTTAATCGGACTCTTCTGGGGATGCTCCGTACCCTACCTGAGAGAGAGAGAAATCCCGCTGGAAAGAATCTTTGAACAAGGTGGTCCACGCATACAACTGCACTCGTTCTGACACCACTGGATTCTCTCCATTCTTTCTGCTGTATGGACGCCCCCCTCGACTCCCCATCGATTTGGCCTTTGGGTTGTCACAAACAACACCACCACCGAAGGACCATCAAGACTACAGCCAGCGCTGGAAACGACAAATGGAAGAGGCGTATGAGACGGCGAGAAGAAATGCTGACAAGTCATCCACCCGTGGCAAACACCAGTATGATAGGAAGGTAAACAGCACTGTCCTCCAGCCCGGTGATAGAGTACTGGTGCGGAACCTAAATGAAACAGGGGGACCTGGAAAGCTAAGAGCTCACTGGGAAAGAGAGATCCACACCGTGGTGAAACAGCTAGGTGATGACTCCCCAGTGTACGAGCTGTGTCTAGAGAAGGGGAAGGGTAGAAAAAGAACTCTACACAGGAACCTGCTGTTACCTTGTAACGACCTCATCATTGACGAGCAGACTGAATCAGGGACGCCTCATTCTACACCAGCCCCCTGCACCCGAAGCAGACCAGCACAAAGTGCTAAATCAAATACCAGCGACACTGACAGCTCTGAAGATGAATACCTAGTTCATGTCCCAACTCCGGTTCCCCAACAGCGGTCAACACGGTCAAAACCCCCAGTTCCAGCCCCCAGGAGGAAACCATGCCGCCCTAAGACGCACACTCCAGTATTGAACCATGAAGCTGAAGTGTTCATCCCAGCCGGTGACCAGAGGAAGGAGAATACAGCAGCCAAGCAGTTTGCTACCCCTGAAACAATCACTGTCTCTAAACCAGCGGTTGTAGCAGAGCCAGTAGTCCTACCTAAACCAGCCACCGTTCCGGAGCAAATCGATGAACCTAAGCCCGTCATTGCTCCAGAGCCAGTCTTTGCTCCTGAGCCAGTCAGCATTCCAGAACCAGTCAGGTTTCCAGCACCAGCTCCACCCTCAGAGCCAGTTACTACTTCGACCCCAGTGGTAGTTTCCGATCCCGCTGTATCAGTCCCAGTATCAGAAGGTACTCTCCAGGCGTCAACCCCTGTTCCCGCCAGACCTACTGATGAGCCTGACCTACAGGAGGCACGACCCTACCCGGTTAGACAGAGGCAGCCCCCACAACGTTTGGCCTATGAGCAGTTGGGTCAGCCACAACAAGGTCCCAGTGCAGTGACCGCAATGACAGCTGGAAGTTCCCCGTCCTACCAACTGCATCCATCAGTGCTATGGCCGCATCCCATGATGACATCACCAGCACTATCACCGATGATGTGGCCTCAACCTACCATACCTTGGACTGCACCTATGATGACATCGTGGCCCCAGATGCAGATGCAACCATGGCAACAGTGGTACCCATCCTCATCATACCAGCAGCCACCAGTGATGAGTACATAGGAGATGAACATTTTGTTTGTGATGTGAACTTTAAGGTTTTTTTAAATTGCGCCAGTGATTCAAATTTTGAGCGGATCAAAATTTTTCTCTTTTCTTGTTATCTTTGGCAAGGAATGTTTTGGCCATATTTGTTTCTAATTTTTCAAATTTGCTGTTGCATTTAGATTTTTTCATTTTGTTTGAGCAAATATTATTTATGCATGCGGAATGTTGAGGACAACATTTAATTTGCCAGGGGAGAGTGTAGAGGCCTTGGGCAGACATTTATTGCCCACCCCCTAATTTTTTTGGTTTCTACTTGCATTGTTCATCTTGGCTGTTTCATGTCAGTAAAACTGTAGCATGAAACAGCAGTGGTGGCACAACCTCAAGGTGTTATGCAACTTCCTGTGTACAGAGAACTGGTGAGTTGGCAGTCTTTGTTCCCCCAAGCCATTACCATGCTTGATGACTTTGGAGAAACATCGAAAGCAGTTTTGTGCAACAATTCACCAGTGTCTTTGTACCATTATTTTTACAGGTATGTGCACTTTTATTTTATTCTTGATTGATCTTTATTATCCATCTTTAACTTACTTCTCTAGAACATCCTGCTAGAGTGCTAAATATTGATCTAGTTTTTAAGAAATTTATAGTTTTTGTCATATTGTTGAGCATCTTTGTCTGGAGACAAAGTCAGGCAGGATATGCCGGAGAACAAAGAGATGGAGTTCTTTTGCTCAAGGTTATAGTTTTTAGGCATTTGGTTTGTGTGGCTTATGTTATTTTGAGGATTGTTTCTTTATAGAAATGTGTATAGATTTCCCTTTGCTTTCTCATTTTCTATTTTCAATCCTTTTATCCTTCTTGGTTGTTCTTGGTGAACATTTTCCAACCTATCTTTTTCATCCATTTCCTTCTGCTTTTGTACCATTCCTTCTCATGTCCAAACTTTGTCTTCCATGCTCGTGTTCTTTAATCTTTTTCTAATTCAGGGTTAGATTACTGGATATTGATACATAGTTGGATCTTGCATAGTGTAACAAGTAATCCTTTCTACCACTCAGTGTGTTTTATTGTTACATTGAGATATTTTGGACATTTCAAAGGAAAGGTTTAAGTTTTTTTTTCTTAGGCTTATAGTCTGGAAGTTTGATTGAACTCTTAGAATACTTCTAAGACAGAGAGGTTTTAGTTAATTATGTTTCAGCAATTATTTGGTTAAAAGTGTAGATTTCTAGAATTTGTTTTATCTTTTTTATAAATGTGCTTTCTAGAAACAGAGTCTAGTTGCCTACATGAACATGTATGACTTTGTATTTTCCTTTGTCTGACCGATGGACTGTGCAATAAACAGTTGGTACCAGGCTTTAGCCGGATTAGTCAAGTCAGTGCATAGGGTCTCAGAAAAACAAATAGAAGCTCTAGAGCAGTCTGAGAAGTTAAAGGATTAAGTCAGTAGTGACTTGTTGTATTATTTATATGATTATGATTTTTGATATCGAGAACGGATTTATGTTGTAAGGATTTCCTTATTGATTTATCGATATAGTTATTTTAATTGATGATATTTGTATTGATTACCATGCTTGATGACTTTGGAGAAACATCGAAAGCAGTTTTGTGCAACAATTCACCAGTGTCTTTGTACCATTATTTTTACAGAGTCATCATCATTAATGTCCACCTTGGTGTATTAATCCTCATTATTACCCGGGTGCAACACTTGTAATTGGCTTGTAGTACGGGCCTATAGTGGTTTTTCAGAGAATTGTGCGCCGTTGTTAAAACGTACCATTCGTCCTGACAAATTATTCCATCTGACATGCTGTAAAATATTATTTATGAAAGGTAAAAATGTATGACAAATATGAAATGACCGTGATCTATTGCCCATACTGTAATGTTTGCATGCAAAAACAATTAATACATTGTCGACTCAAAAATTGCCGAATCACACAATGTCGTTAGTTATAGCTGAAACGTTCACTAATATTTTATGACAGAGGAACGGTGGAAAATAGCAACGTAATTGATCCTGATCCCTGCCGCCAACTCCCAACAATCGTAACAAGAAATCGACTCCACTGGACTATAGGCCCTTTCCACGCACCCTTTTGATCACACTCTGATTCCATCACTGATTTATGATTCAGATCAGTGTTTTGTTCTTCTTATTAACATTTTGATTCCTATACCTTGTGCTCCTCTAACTCGATGAAAATACTTATTACCAAAATGTGACAAGCCAACGCCGAAACTGATACTTTCCACTTCGAGCGTGTACATGAATTGATTGCTTATATCCCATTTGTGTCTAGTTCAATTCTCAGAATCCCCTCAACTTGGCTTGCTGGTTCTTCAGAAGCGGCTAATGTCAAAACGGCCCAAGCATTACTATTGTGTTATGCCATGCACTTAGACTGTCTCGATCAATTGTGGTCAATTTAGTGCCAGTAAAATCGTTTGCCTAATTGGTAAATAATGATAAATTAAAATATACTCCACAGATAAATTAAAATATACTCCACAGTAATATTTCCATCAAAAAATCATCAGACATTTTGTAACCATCATTAGTTATTCTAATTGCCATTTATTTTGTCATGAAATGTACTTGTATGGCCAAGCTTAAAGGGACAGTATCATCACGATCAACAGGGCATGGAATCGGAGTGCTAGTTTTATATTAACTCAGTTGCTGGAAATAATACCTCACATGAAAACGTCATATTACCGTTGCTGCTGCATAAATGAGCCAGTAATTTTCAGTCACTGTGTTTATCTTAAACTAGGCCACCGATTCCATGCCCTGTTGAAAGTCTGCTCTGATCGTGACGATAGTGTCCCTTTAAAGCATGTTAAAAAAAGGGTATCCGTCACTGGTCTGTCTTGATACTTGCAAATAGTATGTTGTTTTAAAGACAGTGCACTGCAAAACTATGATGTTAAAAACTACACCATTGGTGTTTATATTAGGCAACTCGCACAATATAAACCAACTGGTGTTATTTTAACACCGCAGTTTTTGCAGGGTGTACACATGCATCCTTCCGAATCAAAATATAATTTCAATTCCATCCATGGTTTATTAAAACAACTTGAACTTGTAACCAAGGGCTAAATGTTCAAGTAAAATTTAACAATTATAATTTCCACAATAAATACATTCTATTTACAATGTAAAAATAGATACGTTCAGTTAAGTTAAAATATTCAGTTTATATAAAATATAAACTATTGATATTTAATAAATGAGGCTTCAGTTTTTAACTTTAAAATGAAATGAAGAACGGAAAGTTAAAACAGGCAACAGACAACCAGATATAAAGTTGGACACAAATTCATCACTGATTTACATTCAAAGACCCCATCGATAAAAACACAACTACAAACTACTTTCAACAAGTACACTCACTGGCCAAAAGTATTGCAACATGCTCAAAATAGCACTTTACAGTAACATGTCAGATAATCATTTAATCCGATTTCATCGATCGTGTATTACATAGCAAGAACAGTAAAAAAGAACATTGACTTCAAAACAAAGGCAGTTTCAAAAAGTCTTAAGTAGTGTAAATAAAATAAAATAAATTATTTTAACACAGTTCTCCAAACTGAACTTTGGTGTGAATTTCAATGTTGCAATACTTATGGCCAGTGAGTGTACTTTCAACAAATAAGCATACATAATATACTCACGGAATTTAAAAACGCATCATCCCAATATTTCACATATTTTTCAACAGCAGATTATTGCAGTGAGAAATAAGAACATAGGTTAACAATTTATACTGACACAATAAAAGTGCTGTGTACAATTATGGCTTCAATTTATCGCTGCATATAAGTTATACATATTTATTGAGAAATATAAGTTGATGCGTTTTTAAATTCCGTGGGTGTATTATGCATGAGAACCACTGAGATATAGTTTCAGCTTGTTTCGCTGTGTTTATAACGATCCAAAAAAGGAGAAATGCATTTATTTGGACTGCTTCTATTTGTGAAATTCCTGTCTTCATAAAGAAAGAAATTAATTTTGGATTTGTGGTTTTTACAGGGAAGGTACAATACTGGTAACTGCCAAACTATCAAATTAACGAACTATCAATGTATACCAACCAACTTACCTGGGACCAATTTCATAGAGCTGCTAAGCACAGAATTTTGCTAAGCAAATATGTTTGACTACCAACAAAAGTACATCCATTTTTTATGACGATTTGGCTAGCAAATTGGTACCAGTATGGTAAGAAAGTTTTTTCTGCTTATCCGCTCTATGAAATTGGCCACTGGTGTAAAGTTGGTAATTACACGTATCAATCATCATGAGAATTGTCTAAAGTGCTAAAGTGCTTTCAAAAAGTTGCCAGATGACAACTTTTTGTAAAACATAACAACAGAAAGAATAACTTAGGTTTAAAGTTTTTTCTTTTTCTTTTTCTTTTTTGTTTTGTTTTGGTTTTGGTTTTGGTTTTTTGTTTTGTTTTGTTTTTATTATTTTTTTCTTTTTAACTTTGGTTTTGTTTTTATTTTATTTATTCTTTTTTAACTTGAGCACCATTTCTGATGTAATTTTCACAGGTAAATAAATGATATTTGTCCTGCAAACTAGATGGTTAAAATGAACGGACGTTAAATTTAAAAAAAATACCAATGTTGTAACGTCCTTTTAAATGTCACAACTCAACTTCAATATTCATTGAATGTCCTCTTAGTTGAGGATTTGTGAGACAGATGCAACGTCGAAATACTAGCGATGAGTAAATATTTAGTTTTGATTGACAAACGTCACGACGCAAGTGAAACATTCAGGTTGGCAGCGTGTTGAATTTGCTAGACTTGATACACCGTCGCAATAACAGAATGAAAAATAGCACACATCTACTCAACCCAT
Source organism: Zoroaster sp. YZ-2022 (assembly GCA_029582265.1). Taxonomy (NCBI): domain Eukaryota; kingdom Metazoa; phylum Echinodermata; class Asteroidea; order Forcipulatida; family Zoroasteridae; genus Zoroaster; species Zoroaster sp. YZ-2022. The sequence goes on along the minus strand of CM055817.1, from coordinate 38,228,195 downwards.
TGATCTCTATGCTAGCTACATTGGTTGTGGCTATACACAGCGTTAAAGATTTATCACCAATATTAGTTCGCTATTCTACAGAGTTTTTTTAAATTAATTAATTCATTAATTTATTTATTTATTATTTTTTGCTCCATCTCATCAGTCCTTCAACTCTAATGTTCAGATCATCGTCTGATTAATCTGCCACCTGCTCAGAATATACGAACTTTAGATTGGATATTAAAATCATCCAGATCGTGTAATTTATTTTTCCAGGGCGAACGTAGGCAATTTTTATGAAATTTCCATTTTTTTAAACTTGTTGGCTTTGAACAAAAAGTTTTTAAAAAGACATTATTTTTCAAAAATGGCCCACGTTCGTTCTGGGCGAGAGAGTGGTATGAGGTATACGAGGTATACAGAAACTGCTCGAAAACCCTGGTGACGAGGTTGGCGCCACAGCAGCTAAACCACTGATCTCTCTACTAACTGGATAGGATATAGGCGCTGTTTGGCCTATAAAAAGTTGAAGTAACCAGCCGCCATGTTGGTTCCCCAAAAGGTCAAGAGTCAAATGTCACGTTAGCATATAGACAATAACAACATCCGGCTCAGCAGCACTCGGCATTATCGTCGGTCGGGTAGCAGTAAAGGCCTGTCCAGCCGTCACGCATGCGCCTTCTTTCTTGGGGGAACAAATATGGCGGAAACGAGCTTCAGCCAATTGGCGCGATCTCCTATCCAGTTAAGTAAGACTAATTGCGGTGACACCATGTGAAAATCTCAATTGAGTAGTAATTAGTTCTGAAAAGAACTGGAGGTTACAACTGGAGGTTGTAACCTCTAGAGATCATTGAGCTCAACACGATGTAACAGTGTTCAAGGGAAGAGTGGGAATGTTAGTTGCCAATTTGTTACAAATCCCTGAGAGAGAAGGACTAACACAAATCTATCAAATACAAACACTATGGGTTGTTACTCCAGTCTATAAACGGGATCATGCATTGATACGACTCTAAGTTATGAAAATTAATTTGTCGCGGGGAAAATGCGTAGGTTGCCAAGCGCTTGGGAATCTACACTTGTTTAATTTGCGACCAGGTCGCCACGGATGGTTTGAATGAGTCGACGCCTTGAGTGAAACGGCATAACGGTGAAACTGGGGTACATCAATTAGCGGTGATTTTGGAGCGAGTAGGCCCACTAGAGAGGCGCTGGATGGGGCCTCATTGCAAGTAGGCCACAGTGATAAGTAGATCACGGCTTAGATTTGTTTCCGAATTTAACATTTACCAGTAACATAGATTCGTGAATGCACGTCCGAAGCAAAACTGGTTCCGGGAAGGGGCGGAATGCACTTGTTGGTCGAAAATTATTTAGAACATCGCAACACAATACAGTGTAACTGTGTTCAAGGCTATTAATTCAGATATCAAATTACTTGTTGCTAATCCCTCAGATTAAGCCTCATTCAAATCGGATTTTAACCTTTGCATGGCGAGAGAACAGTTGGAATAAGGTTTGCGATAGCACATTTTTTACTATATCTCAAGACACCTAAGTTGTGTTGGTTCTGATAAAAACCTGTCGTGAGATAACTCGACGTTTCGATCAGTGGAGAAACTAAGGTTATATCTTACATATTTTAAATCATATTTGCTATTTATACTCGTCGTCGTAGAAAAACCATTGACGCCTTGAGATGCAGGCCTTGACGCCACGAAACCAGGCCTTGACGCCACGAATCCAGTCCTTGACGCCTTTTTGTATGACCGAGAGAATTAGCTGTTGCAAACTGCTACTTCTCTGCTTTCTCTGCTTTCACACCTGACTATCTTCTGCTCACTCTTGTGTTCATGTGTGAATGTATGTTTGTATTCTGTCTTACTTTGCCTTTGAGAATAATAGTGGCGAACATGCTGGCCTCTTGTGTGATTTTCAATTGTGGATTGTCGTGGCGGAGCAGTTTAGTGATTTGGACTAAAGTTATGGTGGCGTCAGATTGTGGGTTCGACTCCCAGCCTGGCTGTTTGCGACGCTTGTGTTCAAAACACCATAACCATAATCACAACCATAATTCCTTCGTCCTTCGGATGGGACGTTAAGCCGTAGGTCCCGTTTAATACAAACATCAGAGCACGTCAAATAACCCATAATGACACTTATCGTGCAAGAGTAGGGGTTTATCCTGGTGTCTCTGGTAGCAACATTGATGGCCCATTGAAAATAATGTATAGGTGAAATGGTTATCATCACTAAATAAAGCTTATTATTATTGTTGTTGTTGTTGTTGTTGTTGTTGTTGTTGTTGTTGTTGTTGTTGTTTAGACTAACAAAAGAAGTTGCATTCAATTGTTCAAAATAACATTTGAGAAAATCATGGAAATGCTGTAGATAAGAATATCACGATCGAGGTTGAAGGGCAAACAATGAGGTGGGAAAAAAGGTCCTATATCAAGGATAATAGACAGGCTCCACCCATACCATTCAAGGGGTTTCATTGGATACGTTGTGCTGAAGATATGACGTGGCACTTCGAGGCTGGCGCGCTAGCTACCAACCAAGGTCAAAGTTGAACATCAGGTGTAACTTTGTATAAAACCTTCTACACAAGAACCTGATTTCCCTTTCTGAACGCACCGATTTTATTCTATGTATGGTTGGGTGGTGGTGTTGGTGGTTCACTGAAATTACAAAAGACAAAATACTTAAATAAATAACAATTCTACATGAAGACATCAATTAATTAATATACCTAGATGCGTTTGAGCCTGCGCAGACATGTATGTAAACAATCATTTAACCAAAGTACATGGAAACTTTTACCTAGTAACGACAATTTTTGATTGCAAATAAACTTAACAAATCATTATGAATATGATAATTTCTGACTTTACATAAATCTACATGCTTACCGATTGTGTTGGAATCTGGAACTACATGAATTTGGGACTTTAGAACTGATCTTATCTCACAATAATTGGGACTTAAATTTGCAACATGTCAATTGTTTACAGATTATCGGAATCATGAAGAAATTTACCTTTGACCTTAACTTTCTTGACAACAGAGGGCGCTATACCAAAATTACAGAGAAACATTTAAAGACTGCAAACTTATTATCTGTCAAGTATAGATACAAGTGATTAGAAATTACGTAAAAATGGCAAAACACTTTGAAATAACAATCAATAATTAAAATAATACAAATTTATTATCTTGCCGCTACATCGGGGAAAATTTGGCGGGCGCACAGCCAGGATCTGGCGTAATTCACGCGCCTCGAGCTCAAAGCGTGACGTCAGATCTTCAGGCTAGGAAAAAGCATCATAAAATCTGGACATCACATGTAGGCCCCTTAACAAATTAATTTGGTACACGAGGACACCAATCGACACTCATCAATCTCCGTGATGATTTGTGTGCTCACCCAGAGAGATTCAAAAACTCGTCCGTAACTTTGGACTTGGATGTCGCCAAATTAATTATTTTGTTTATTTAACTCACGCACAGACAGTATCTAAACAGTGTATGCACATGCATCACATTATGAAGTACGTATCATAGAAACATCAACCCAGATTCCAGGGCTTTCGAGCTGTTTCTGCATTCGCCTAATTCACGATAAATACGAAATTGATGCTGTAATTTTCACCACACTCTGTAGCTTACATGCTGCATGCACCAGCGAAAAGGCCCAATAATCTGATAGTTCCAAAGAAAGGTTCACTCTTGACATAAGGAATACATGAATGGATGTAGCTATTTTCATTAATTTACTTTAAATTAAATGACATTTGAAAGTGAGGTCGCCCTTGCAAACAGACACGATTAGGCAGGTTATTATAATGAACAAGTACAGGTACACAACCTCTTCTATTCAGGGAATAAGACATAAGATGGCTAACTGCGCACTGCTCTCTAATAGTCTGGTGCCGTTTACAAGAATAATGTGTGCTGCAGTGGGAGCGGCCGGGACTAGGCCATTCAATTTATTTTATCATAATTTCAGTAAATCAATCATCCAAATATTTGATGTATAAAACAATCCATCTAGGCAGCATAGAAGGAAGAATAACATTTTTTTTGTAAGTAACCAATCAGCGTTGCGGAAAGCACTTTTCCCACCAGGGTCTAGAAGTGAGAGCAAGGTAGAAAGAAGAGGTTGCAGAAACATGTATTTTGCAGTCAACGCCGACGTGTTGGTACATGAATAGCCTGAAGATCTGACGTCACGCTTTGAGCTAGAGGGGCGTGAATTTCGTTAGATCCTGGCCGTGCAGCCGCCATATTTTCCCCGATGCTCAACTTTGACCTTGGTTGGTGGCTAGCGCGCAAGTCTCGAAGCGTGACGTCAGATCTTCGGCGCAACGTATCTAATGAAACCCCTTGAATGGTACGCCTAGAGCCTGTCTATATCATTGATATAGGATAAAGATAGGGAACCAGTCTAGTACATGAATGGTTATGGTAAACCATGTGACCGGTCATTGACCAATGTAAGCCCTCTATAACAACGCGGGCTCGGCTCATGGTTGTTATCATCTTTTACCGGATGGAAAGAAAACGGTTTATATTTTAGTTTTCACATTTCAAATACCTCATACCTTGTAGGCCACCAAAAAAGTATCCTTTAATAGTAGGTTAAAAAAATGAAAGCAAGATTTTGGGGAAAATACCGACACATGTGCAATAGGAACCTTTAAGTTTCTTCGACCAACCTCTCAAAGTCTAATTTTCCACTGCATAAAACAAGATTAATTGACACAGCACTCGCACTGTAATTCTGTCCGAGCATTAAATTTATACAGTGTGGTAATTACCTTTCAGTGCAAAAAGGGACTTGTTTTGATATATGTTGCACAATACTGAGATCTTGTTCCGGTCATCTCAGTGCGCGGTTGATCATATTGCAATCTAAGTGAAAAGTATTTCCGTATGCTTTGGAAAAGGGGTCATTAATCACAAATTGACTAGCATATGTCGCCAGACATGTACACATGGATATGCGATTTTCTGACGACTCCAAGTGAAGTGATACAAATCGAGATGCAAGTTCAAATCGCGAACATTTTTTTTCACGGTCCTTGACTTAAATAATCATTTTGTTCATGGACCAACGCGTCATACGTGCTGAGTTGATCTGTTTCGCCAAGTTGCCAGGACAATAAGTTATGCAAGAAAAAACTATATATGTGACAGGCAAAAAGTTACCCACTTTAAATGTATTTAATTACATTGATTTTCCTTGTGTAATTGTAGCCTATGTACGCATCCGCCGTACATAAGGGGTTTCAATGGTGCTGAATCTAATTATGATTGTTGCACATATTAAAATTGCACATATTAAAGATATTAATTATTATTACTTTAATATTGATTAACCCTATGGGGGGGCGGCGCACAATATGCCCCCTAAGTGTATTTTTTGCATTTTTTTTAATTTAACATTTTTAATTTATCATTAATTATGATTGTTGCACATATTAAAATTGCACATATTAAAGATATTAATTATTATTACTTTAATATTGATTAACCCTATGGGGGGGCGGCGCACAATATGCCCCCTAAGTGTATTTTTTGCATTTTTTTAAATTTAACATTTTTTTAAAGAAATGTGATGGGTATTTGTCACATTATCATATCAGATGCATTATGGGAATTCAAAATGGCCACCACAGCCGATGGCCATCTTGGATTTTGTCTTTTTATTCTGTAATGTTGGGGTAAAACGTATTGAGTTTTCTCAATGGAAGCTTCTTACTTTTCATGCCAAGGAAGGATATAGAAATGTCACTTCATCCTCAGAAATGCATTCCAGGCCCCAAAAAGCTGACAGCCATGTTGATTTTTAAATGACAAAAACGTATGGTATCGTTTTTCGCCTCAAATTGGGGAAATAATGGATTACAGCACCCCAACAATGACCTCAGGGGTACATTCTTGCCAAGTTTCATGAAAATCGGCCGATGTCTTTGGAACATACAGAGGTGTGTTTTATGAGACCCCCCCACCCCCAATAAAAAAATGCCTAGTCCTAAACTATCATTTAGGTAAATTAATAAAATTCAAAATCTTTATTCTTTATAAGTTATTGTAAGATTTATTAACAGCAAATCCATCTGAATGATATTCTAAAACATAACAAAAGTTTTATTTTACATTTTAAATGGTCGGCGTTGTAATATTCCCAGTTTCGTCTTTATAAACATGCATGCAGCAAAAACTAGGCTGAATTTCAAGCGATGCCGCCATGTTTGCTTGTATTTACCACACATTATTTTTGGAATATATGAACGGGGCTGATCAACACGGAATTTCATTGGTGGATTCTGGGTCTCGACGTTTCAGAGCTTTCTAATCACGAAATTGTCGTCAAATTCAAATAGATTTAGAGATAATGTGCAACTTATATGACAAGCAACATCGTGTTTTGACATTTTTATATTTATTTCCTCAATTATGCATCCAAATTTCGTGGTCCAAAAGAGGGTATCACAGTTTGAAACAATTTCAGTGTTCATCCCATGGTCTATTTCTTTATATTTAATAAATAGAGAATGAGCTTCTGCAAACTGTTTACCAACCTAAAGAACCTGTAGTATAAATATAAAATAGTAGTTATTGGCCTTACGTTTCGAACCTAGCAGGTTCTTTCTCAAAGGTAAAATGGACGAAATGCATACATTTTCTTTATATTTAGGCTAAATCACTTTTCAAATCCCGTTCTTTATGTAAAATACCGTGTAATCTTTTTCGCCCTTTTACGCTAGATTTTCACTCAGTTTGCCAGGTCAGAGGAGACACACATTCGCTCCTTCTCTTATTTTATTCAGAGCAATAAAATACACATTATACAACCAAACACAGAATCCCTTTTCCTCGTCTATTTTGTGTCTCCGAAATACCGGTGTCGCATAGATAGCAAATTTATTATGCATGACGAACAATTAGCGGTGTCTTAATTCACATTTAGAATCAATTAAAGTGAAGAAATGGAACAAAATCCATAGTTTGTGTTGTTGCATTATCTAACAACTATAACAATAACAATAAAAAATATTAATAATAAAAAAATGATTAACAATTAGTTTGATGGATTCCATGAAAAAATATATCTGGGAAAATATTATTGATTTTTTTTTTTTTTTTAAGGGTCGTTGAAAAAGGAATTTTTAAACTTGAAAATCTGTACTCATGGTGACTTCCATTTTATACCTTTTAACTGCCAATATTTATATGTTTTGAAAGAAACTGTGAAATAAAAGCGATATTTCAAACGCGCTTGATTCTGACTGACAGCCACGCTGGCCAATCGAAAGAAAGCCACGCCCTCGGCCCGTTACAAACAGTAATTGTGTGCGTAACCTAAGGATTGAAACACGGTGTCCCACAAATAGTTAATTTGAGTTTTTAATTTACTGGTACTAATCCTTGACGGATTTTTTTTGTTCAGTACTTCAAATGAAAGCTGATAACTTCCTTAAACCCATAAAAATAGAAATTCATCATCTAAAATCTAAAAATCTAATTTTACCGTCAAATCGGGCCAAACACGGGCGATAGATCTTTAAACTGTTCTGAAGGATTAATATTTGCTATAATACGTATCCTTATCGGGGAAATCTCTGTGAGACCCCCGTATACGAGCACTGCAAATATTGATATCAAATACTTAAAGATATATCGTCCGTGTTTAGGCCAATTTGATGGTAAAAATATATTTAAGATGAACTGCTATTTTTCTGGGGTTAAGGAAGTTATAAGCTTTCATTTGAGACATTGACCGAAATGAATCCGTCCACAATTAGCGGCAGTTAATTAAAAATACAAATTTATAAAATGATGGGTCATCGTTTTAATCCTCAGCTTGTGCAGTCTTCCGATTGGCCAGCGCCGCTGTCAATCAGAACATTCAAGTTATAAATATCGCTTGTATACAGTTTCCGACATCCGAATTTCATAATTTTGTTTGTTCGTTTAATAACGATATTATATTTCTACATTCGTTCGTTTTCTTTAATTTTTAATTTTATTTTTAATTTTTTTTTATTTAATTAATTAATTTATTTATTTGTTATTTATTATTATTATTATTATTATTATTATTATTATTATTATTATTATATTTTTTGGCGGAGTCTCTGAGCCAAACACGGGCGATATATTTTTAATATGTCAGATATTAATGGTTACCATTGATATCTCCTTCATCTACAGTGTGTACAGACTACTGACTGTGATAGATAACATAGGAAGGACTGTGTGAATAGCTGGCTCCTCCTCGACGGCAATGAGAGACCGAACAATGACGTTGCTTCTCGTCTTAATGGCTTCCATAGTCCCCACAGACTACTGAAAATCAGGACTATCCAAAACCTTGGCCTTGTTTCTACTTCACCGTCCTCTTTCGTCTCTGCAGACCACCGACATTGAGAGAGACTTAACGCCTTCTTTGTCTCATTGAAAGGTTGTTCCCAGTAATCCAGTATGGACGAGAGAATTAACGTAAAATGGATATGCGTTTTTGCGATTTTTATGGGAATGTCTGCCGGTACTTCTTACTCCCAAAGTAAGAGCATCTTTATTTATTTGTTTTTTCTTCCACTTTTCCACAATTCAATTAAGAATAAAAATTAAATTAAATTAAATATGGTTCAGGCCCTATTTGACATACCGACATTGCAGCCCGAAATGTAAACTTTAAATTAACAAGATTGGAAATATTTTTTTCTTATTGGAAATAAGGAAGTCGCATTTTTATTGCCGTTATTTTCATTGCCGTTTAAGGAAGTACATTTTTGTGATTTTGAAAAAATAAGTCGTTTTTAATATTCAATTTTCATTTTTCCCAAGAAAGGAAGCAAATTTAGTAAGGGTGGCAAATGCCACCCCTTATGAACCTCCTTTATAACAAAACAGAATTAAATACATAATACATACTATATATATGAAAACATTCTTTAAAGATCCTGTATAAACCTCCTTCATAACAGAACAGAATTAAATTTGGTTGCTGTACAAATAAAACATTGGTTTTTCCCAAGATTAAAATGAATGTTTGTCGGCAGGAGTCTTGTGGATGTGAAATGGAATAGAAATTTATTTGAGAATCGTTACTTGCAATAAGGACAAAATGTTTCTAATTGGGTTATGCGTATTAACGTTTGCACATCAGATATTTAAAATGTTAATAAAAACATACAGGAAGAGACATTGGAAAAGGGCTAAACAAACCACACATCAAGAGCTAAAATTAATTGTGAAAATAGCGGGGGTGTGTGTGGGGAGGGGGTGGATGGATGAGCACAGTTGAGTAAACAGTGCAAAACCAGAATGAAATGGGGTCTGGGGCCCGCCAAGATGCCCAAGGATTTCATCTCAAATCTCAATGATTGATGTTAGTGGTCTATCTGGAGAAGTACTTGAAACTCTACACAAATACACACGTTTGGCCGGCGGGAAATCACCCTTGTATTCCAAAGCTCGTGCAAAGTGTAAACAAGTCACATGTACGTTTTATATTGTACTGAACCAATGATTAAGGAGACTTTCAATAATAATAATAATAATAATGTGTGGATTTATATAGCGCACGTATCCACCAACTAAGTGGTGCTCAAGGCGCATTATATTATTATCCCTGCTCATAAGGCTCATAATGCTCATAAATCATTCCTGAAACCATCTCAGCTCTCTGGGGAGTATACAGCCCAATTGCTGCCATTTCTAGCGCATATAGAGCAAACCAACTCTGCCTTCACAGATGCCCAAGGATTTCATCTCAAATCTCAATGATTGATGTTAGTGGTCTATCTGGAGAAGTACTTGAAACTCTACACAAATACACACACGTTTGCCCGGCGGGAAATCAGCCTTGTATTCCAAAGCTCGTGCAAAGTGTAAACAAGTCACATGTACATTTTATATTGTACTGAACCATTGATTAAGGAGACTTTCAAGTAGTGCTGTGACGGTTAACTATAGTTAACCGGTTAACTGACCGAAACTGCACTAACCGTTTAGGAATTTGCTAAACCGGTTAACCGAAACCAGTACAAAAAATAAAATAAAATAAATAAATAAATAAATAAATTGCAGCCCATTTTGTTATTCTAGATTATTTTGTAGGTTTATTAAACAATCATTGCAAGAAGTTTATTGATGCTTTTTGATTGAACATTATTTATACACATTGTGTGGCTGCCGACTTTCAGTTAACCGGTTTACCGACTGTGAAAGTTTTGGTTAAACGGTTAGCGAACTAAACGGTAACTCCAAGCACTACTTTCAAGTTAAAAACTAACACTAATAGCATACGGTAACTTCTCTTTGTTTTGTAGGTTACTTTTACGATTACCCATTCGGGTCATCACACTCTATGTATTCTGGCAGCGAATTTCCCGACTGCGTGTCATCTAGTAATGATGAATCGGATATATGTGCAGATTATCTTCGTAAGTAGAATGAGTATTATGTATTGGCGCTTCACGTGAAATAACATGCTGGCCAGCAGCATATGTAACATCGGCTCTTAAGGGCGTTATATATATATATTTGTGTATTGTCCTATTTTACCCTAGCTTTACAAGCTGCCACCTCTACCTATTTTGAGTGTCGTGGCCGAGCGGTCTAGCTTACTGGACTCAAGTTCTGGTGTTAGCAGCAGAATGTGGGTTCGAATCCCGGCCGTGACACTTGTGTCCTTGAGCAAGACACTTAACCATAATTGCTTCTCTCCACCCAGGGGTTAAATGGGTACCTGTGAGGGCAGAGTTGGTTGATTAGCCCTATATGCGCTGTAATGGCAGCAATTGAGCTGTATACTCCCCAGGGAGCTGAAATGGTTTCAGGAATGATTTATGAGCCTTATGAGCAGGGGTAATAATATGCGCCTTGAGCACCACTCAGTTGGTGGATACGTGCGCTATATAAGTCCACACATTATTATTATTATTATTATTATTATTGTGTGGCTCAATAATCCCTCCTTTACCCTAGCTTTACCACAAGCTGCCACGTCTACTTATTGTGTGGCTCAATAATCCCTCCTTTGTTCACTTCTGATACTCCTATTGACTTTTCTAGACTGATGCTCATCTTTAATTGGCTATTTTCCCGCCTTTTTGGATCCCGCCCCATGATCCTTTGCTCTCCCTTTTCCCTATAAATGGATGTGTTTTTTATGTTGTACTTTGTCAAAGCCTCTGATGAAGGTCCGGATTGGATCGAAAGCTAAGGCCACCCTCCCGCAAAAACCCGTTGCTGAACATCATCTATGTAATATGCAAATTGCAATTGCTAAAATTTACACCTATATATATATATATATATATATATATATATATATATATATATATATATATATATATATATATAAACGGTTCGCGAGCAAAGAAAAATTGGCTGATGCCGGACTCGAACCCGCGACCTCTCGATTACCGTACGAGCGCTCTACCAACTGAGCTAACCAGCCCCTATGTTGGTGGGCGGTCCACTTATGCCAATTATCTATTGTTCTATGGGGCCAGGTCAGAGGCCAAACCATATCTGCCGAGTAGCCAGGGATCAAGCCCCGGTCAGATGCAAACAACCCGGGTAACGGCAGTAGCGGGGATCACACAATTAACGGGATACAAGCCTTTTATGTGGTTATATATATATATATATATATATATATATATATATATATATATATATATATATATATATATATATATATATATATATATATATATATATATATATATATATATATATATATATATATATATATATATATATATATATATATATATATATATATATATATATATATATATATAGGTGTAAATTTTAGCAATTGCAATTTGCATATTAAATAGATGATGTTCAGCAACAGGTTTTTGCTTGAGGGGGCTATATCGTCACGATCAACATGGCATGGAATCGGGGTGCTAGTTTTTAGATGAACATAGTGACTGACCCCTGATAATGTCGTATTACCGTTGCTGCTGGATAAATGAGCAATTATTTGTCAGTCACTGTGTTCATCTTAAACTAGGATACGTACCGATTCCATGCCCTGATGCAAGTCTGCTCGGATCCTGACGATATTGTCCCTTTAAATTATATACCGAAATTGCACCTTTATTCATTCACAAATGCTGCTATTTTTATGTAGAGACTATTTTCTTCACAGGTCACTGTGGTGACGCAAATGTTCTTCTCAACGACTCATCGCCACTCTTCACAGTGCATGCACCACAGCTAGAAACATATGGCAGTGAGTGTCTTTACACCCTGTACTGCGCATGGTTCATCACAAGCGACCCTGGTACTTCAATTTACATCCAAGTTAAGAGACAAACCGGAAAACACGATAATTATCGTTATAACAAGTACGACAAGTTCGTGATCGGTGAAGGTCATGACCCGTTCAACTCAACCAGTGTCCTCGTTGAGCTTGAACTCTTCCACGCGAGGCGTCTAGACGACGGAAGGACGTACATGGTAGACAATAACGTAGCCTGGGTCAGGGTGTTCGCACACGGGACAAGCTATTTCGACTGCAGTGGGTTCACATTGAGTTTCGAACAGCGTGAAGAACCAGGTTGGTACCCTTGAAATACAGGGGTGTTCAAATAACATGAGTCATGATGTCAACTTTATTCTGCCATGGTGTTTTCATTGGGTGAGTTGCCCAATAGAAACTCCACTGCTGTAGTTTTAAACATACCATTCGTTTTTTCTTCAATTAACATACTATTTTTTCTGTATCCGTACAGTTAGGCTAAAAAAACAAAGTCTTCGGTTTACTGGTCATAGGTCGACTTCAAAATCGGTGCGGTGATGCACTTTTTTCTTCTTTTTTTAAATTTTTTTTTTAAGGTGTCCGTGTTACAGCGCGACCACAGTAAACTGATCGTGTGGGAATTTCATTCAATAGTAGTGAATGGCACATGTGTGTATATGTAGTTTGAGTAAAGCAAGTACACAAACCTTTTGGTTTTCCTGTATTCAAAAGCCACGAATGTTATCAATTATTGAACAGATAATTGTCTGTTAACATTTACATTTTAAAGAGAATAAGTAAACGAGGAGAAGGGTATAAGATAACAATAGATTGAAAAATGGGGGTCGGAAAATCAAATTGATGTACTGGAAAATCCACACAAAGGGCTTAAGAAAGAGGAAATATTTTCTGATTAATTATTAAGTTCGTGAGAGCAAAATGTAACCTTACCTGAAATGCTAGCCACATTCTACTGATTAAAGTCAAGATTTTACGGTAATTTGTAAATTAAAAGGCCAATAATCCCCGTTTGACATGGCTATACCGGTAGATCTTTTGCATGTGAAATTGATATTGTTATAATACTAGATTATAGACCTTTGCAAATATGATTATGACATCATAGACGATCATTTGATTGAACCGGAAGTTCACACGAACACCGTGTGTTTGTTCGTCAACAAACACTTATCTCTAGTTCTATTTTATGAGGCCTAAATGGTGATGAGCACAGTCAACTGATCGTGTGGGAATTTCATTCAATAGTAGTGAATGGCACATGTGTGTATTTATGTAGTTTGAGTAAAGCAAATACTCAAGTATTGTATACCATTTGGTTTTCCTGTATTCAAAAGCCATGTTGTCAATTATTGAACAGATAATTGTCTGTTAACATTTACATTTTAACGAGAATAAGTAAACAAGGGAGAAGGGTATAAATGAACAAGTTAACAACAGATTGGTAAAAACTTGTAGCTTTGCATGGTGAAGAGGATAAGTAAGACTTATTGCGGTGACACCATGTGAAATTCTCTATTGAGTAGTAATTAGTTCTGAAAATAACTGGAGGTTACAACTCGACATTTCGATCAGTATGCTCTGATCGTCCTCAGGAGATTGGATTCTCCTGAGGACGATCAGAGGACGATCAGAGCACACTGATCGAAACGTCGAGTTGTAACCTCCAGGGCCCATATTCATAAAAGCCTGCTAAACTAGCAGCCAACTAGGCCTTTGCAGGCTGCTAAATGCCTAGTTGCCTGCTCCATAGTTTCTTGCTATTTTCATATTCATAAAACCCTGCTAGGGACAGTGCCAGGTAGTTGTCAACTAGGATTTAGTTGGTTGTTAACTTAGCAGTTGGCATTGTTCCAAACCACAAAACACAATATGGGTAAGTTTCACTTTCAATATGAGTGGCACGTTTATGTTTCTAACAATAGAGCTGTGCATGCACGAACTGTGTGTGTGCGCCTATCGAATGCAATGTACAAGCAGTTCTATGTTCTCAGCATCGTGAACACAGAGTCAAACATACAAATGAAGGGTTTAGTTGTCAACTAGTGACTTAGAGGTACCCAATATCACCTCTAAAGTTAGCAGACAACTTAGCAGTCCACTAAGCTTAGCGGCATTTTATGAATAACACTTAGTATCCAACTAGGCTTAATTGGCAGTTAGGGGCCAATTTAGTTGCCAACTAGGCTTAGCAGGCTTTTATGAATATGGGCCCAGTTCTTTTCAGAACTAATTACTACTCAATAGAGAATTTCGTATGGTGGTCACCGCACTTAGTCTTACTGAAAATTGGGGGTCGGAAAATCAAATTTGTACTGGAAAATCCCGACGAACAGCTTGAAGAAAGAGGAAGTATTTTCTGAGAAATTATGAATCCACTCCATGTACTTCCTCTGGTTTGAGAAGTTCGTGAGAGCAAAATATAACCTTACCTGAAAAAGAAATTAAAATGCTTCCTACATTCTACTGATTAAAGTCAAGAGTTTACGGTAATTTGTAAATTAAAAGGCCAGTAATCCCCGTTTGAAATGGATATTCACCTGACTGAATGTGTAAATGTGCGCGAACGGTGACTCACAGACTGCCCGTTTCTTGAAACCCAAACAACTTTTGGCTACCACACGAAAGATATTAAACGTTAACGCAACACATTATAACGCAAAATTGATACCGGTAGGTCTTTTGCATGTGAAATTGATATTGTTGTAATAACAGATGATAGACCTTTGCAAAATATAATTGTGACTCATGATTGTATGATTATCATCGATGATAATTTCATTGAACTGTTGACGTCATCAGATATCGAATTACACTAAATCAAAGTTTAATATTTAAAAAATAATAATATCTCATGAACCACAATCTTGGCATCATCTTGAATTATGTGACATTCCGTACACAAACATGACCCCAATGTGAATTCTCCGGTCGAAACTGGAAGTTTAAATGAAGGTTCAAATTCAACACATTCTAACGCAAAGTTAATAAGTCTTTTGAATGTGAAATTGATATTGTTATTATATAAAATGATAGACCTTTGCAAAATATGATTTTGACATCAACAGTGATGATTTGATTGAACCGGAAGTTCACACATACACCGTGTGTTTGCTAGTCTGGAATGAAATTCTCTCCTTAACGGTTGTAAAATGCGTTGATTCTTAGAATAGTTACTTTGTGTGTAGCTCTGAGTTGAAAGATACAAACAATTTGACAGAGCTTAAACATTTTACAGCTCAAAAGATGTTCTATAGCACTGGTACTACCTTATATTTTTGTTTGCCACACTTCAGTGACTGTACCAACAGCCTGCGGCACGCACTGAGTATCGTCACAAGATCCAGCATTCCCGCCTTAACGCTTCGGTCGCTAATTCCTGAAGCAGAACCGTTTCGTCCATGCCAGCATTCTGATCTCCTGAAGACAGTCAGAGCACACTGACCGAAACGTCAAGTAAACCCAGAGGTTCTTCTCAGAACCGCACACCTCAAGAGAGAATATTACAACATGGCACCACCGCAAACCTACTCTGTAACATTTTAAATGTCGTGTCATGTTTTGCACACCATTTGACATCATTATTATTTTCTTGTATTGAAACAGGTATATGCGAAAGCGGTACCACATTCTGTTCCTTTACTTTAGTGTGTCTTCCAGATGTTGCGTACTGCGATACCTTCATAGACTGTGGTGATTTCTCAGACCAAATCAATTGTGGTATGTTCTTCAGGGCTGTAGCCAGAATGGGATGGGGAGAGGTGTGGGGTTGTGACACCACCAAATATTTTTCTCAGTCGGCATTTAGAGCCTCGGCCCAGGCAATTAAACCACCAAATCGAGCCTCGGTCGGCAAATATATAACCATATGATATAAGTACCAAATCAACCCATCGAAGCAGGCTCGTGGTGTTTGTGGCTGGGTATCTAGCCTCCTCTCCTCTTCAGCGACGTTGCCAGGGCTTTTTCAGTGGGGGAGCACAGGGGCCATTGCTTTTCAGTGGGGGGGGGGGGGGGCCAGGGGGTATGGGATTTTCCCTTTTTGTTTTTCTTTTCTTTTTTGGGGCACTATCGGGATTTTTTTCGTGGGGGCCCCCAGGCCCCTCTCATTTCAATTCTGTATCTGCGAATTCAGTCAGTCGGCAAATTGGGTTAGATACCCCAAAGATAATGCCTTCGTTACGGCCCAGGTTATGTTTTAATTGATTCCGGCAGGTTTTTTTTGTCTTGAAAGAAGACGAAGTAACCACCAAGGAAAAAAGAAAGAAGTAGCCTGTAATGTGTCCAAACGTAAACCTCTAGTTTCTTATTTGTGGGGGATGTGGAGAGTCTGTAAATCCTCCAAAATTAAACATCCAGGAGGTTCGGGGGGCTATGTCGTCGAGACCAGAGGGAGACCCACACCCTCTGCCCATTTTCAGAATTGTTTAATTGAATTGATTTTTTTTTTTTTTTTTTTTTTGTTAAGTCTAATTCAGAACATTGAGCACCACGTTGTTTACATTTCAAATTTGTGCAGATATGTGTGGGAATACCTCTACTCCTCTAACTCCCAACATCCCCCTAAAACTGAAGTACGCCTCCTCCTGGACCGGAGATGTCGACAATTGGAACCCGCCCAAAATGGACTGCTTCTGGCTGATCACAGCTCCAGAAAACAGCGTCATTGAAATCAACATCATCGCAACGAACGTGATTGGCCCATACATTACTGTCGGCTCCTCAGCTGAGGGCGCTAATGACCAAACAGAGATATTGTTCTATAGTGGACCGGACCAGCTGCAGCCAAGAAAAATGTATACGAGTGTAACTAGCATTTGGATAACTGCAGATATATCGTCGGCGATGTATTCTAGAGGAACTGTGTATGAAATACAACTAACTGCTTACAAACGGCATGGTAGGTTTTGGGCTTTTAGAGGGAAGGTACAAACTCCGCCATTATCAGATTATCAGATTTACTTGGGGTAAAGTTGGTTCACATATCAATCATCCTAAGAACGGATTTCGTCTGACTCGGTTTTCATCTTAGTGAAAAGAGGAACATGTTACGTCGAATTCACAAGTTGCAGTCCAGTAACTTTGCAAAACACAAATTTAAGAAACATTTTTTTCGCTGTTTTCTAAAACAAAACGTGAACGCCTATCGTGATGAAACTGTATCAGGTAACTTTGATGATATATATTTTTTGGAAACTGGAAGGTTGAGATGAACTAATACCAAACACCAATGCCGTACCTTCCCTTTAAGGCTAATAAGTAAGTGAAAATTGTTTAACATTTCTAGGATTTTCTACAAATCTAAAAATTTCTGAACTTCACTGTTTTTCTGTGACCAACTTCCGAATAATAAGTCCCCTTTTGGCAGAATGCCTTCAGATTTGTTTGCAGAATATGTTGCAGAATAAAACTTTGTAGCTGAATGCCACGTACTGACAATGCGTAAGAATTCGTCTCAATGTCGGGGTGTATATGAGAGCAGAATGAGTGAAAGTTGGAGCACAGTTCGTGAGATTTAGTATAGACATCACTGTTCGCTACACGAACTTTTGCTCATGCAAATGCAAATGGCAAAACAAAATATATATATATATATATAACAAATAAAATTAAATTAATTTTCGTTTCTGGAATTCTACACCCAAAAAAACTTGTCTCTTCATTGTTCTTAATAGTGCAAATATTGGGATTCTATTTTATAGTGTAAACTATCATAAGGTAATTGTTATTTTATTCCGTTTTGAAGACTGTAGTCTGGATGAATTTCAGTGCTGGAATCAGCAATGTGTTGCTGCAACTGCAGTGTGTGACGGCATTCCAGATTGTCCCTTGCAAGAAGACGAATATGAATGCGGTAATGATATGTTAACCCTTTATTTATTTTTTTCGTTTTCAGGCCTGGGGGAGGGGAGGGGGATCATTGTGCACCTCCATATTTTCTGTATTCTTCAGCCGATTTTCATGAATCTTCATTGGTATGCTCAGTTTGACACGATCTATCGAGGCCATGAAAACTTCCATAGGTCACCGTTAAGGGGCGCTATACTAATTGTTTGGAAATTTTTCCTTATTTAAATTTTTCTCAGTTTTCATCAGTTGGTCATGCAGTTTGGCACAAATGTTGTATTCAGTACAAGCAACAATGTTATGTCACTTATATTACCGCATTTTTATTATTGGTTTTTGTTTTTTTAATTTGGAACCAAAAGTACAATAAAGGCAGATATAATAACATCCATGGTACAATTTATGTCATAAATTTATATATTGAGACCAAGAAATCTGAAAAACCTTTTAAAAATCATGTTTTGGGGACAAAAATAATGTAAGATGTTGTGGTCACACGACTCACTGAGTATGCAGTGCTATACACACGTCGGTGAAGGGCAAAATCAAATCAATTGTTGATCACCCGACGTAAGAATTTCACCAACCTATAGACTCAATATTTATTATATTTTTTTTTACAGACACTGGTTGTTCTGGTATTGAGCTGCTGTGTCCAGGTACTGCGCTTTGTATTGAGTCCAGCATGATTTGCGATGGGACAGGTATTTGCCCAGGCCTGACAGACGAGTTTGATTGCGGTGAGTTCAGTATAATGTTTAGATTTTTTTGAAATAACTATTGTTAATTGTTAAAGGGACACTATCGTCACGATCAGAGCAGACTTTCAGCAGGGCATGGAATCGGTGTCCTCGTTTAACATTAACACAGTGACTGAAAGTTACTGGTTCATAAATTTTATTCAGCAGATAAATATGACCTTATTATGTGGGGTATTATTTTCAGTTACTGGGTTAATCTAAAACTAGCAATCCAATTCCATGCCCTGTTGATCTTGACGATACTGTCCCTTTAAGACTTGATCTGTTTTACTCTAACGGTCGTTATACTTTGTATGCCGTGTGTATGGTCGTATGAGGGCGCCCTGCTTGCAAAGCATAGGGCTATCGATTGGTAATTTGGCATGCCTATCACTTAAAAGTATGCGCTGTTGACTCCATTTTCATGTGCATTGTGTCTATTGTAAACCGCTTCCAGCGAAGAGTTCTCCACTGAGAGTAAAACAATATGTAAGACTTGTAGCTTTGCATGATAAAAATATTAGTAAAGACTGCGGTGAAAACAGTTCTCTTTTGAGTAGTAAGTGGTTCTAAAAAACAGTAAGTCACAACTCGACGTTTCGATCAGTATGCTGTGATCGTCTTCAGGAGAAACTAAATACAATATGACAAAGGTAAAAAAGGCATGGTATTCGGAAGAAGGCAGTCAACAGGCTGGCAAGATGCTGGGATATAACAGGAAGCATTTGTGTTTTGTAACCAACATTACTTTATTTAGTCATTCAAAGCAATGCAGCTACAACGAGTTCACTGCTAACTGTCTGTAGCGCATACAGACCATAAAACGGTGCTGCAAAGTACCCTGAACTCGGAGACCAAGTGCTTTAAGCACCACCAAATGTAATAATGGATTTGGTCGTGTTACTTGAGCTGGCCGTTAGATTTATAGACAGACGAACACATATTAAGGAGACAGGCTAAGGCTATGTATCTTTGGGCTTATATATCAGATTATATTTTATAGATCCGTGGCTGTTACAAAGATATTGTTATACTCAAAACTGACTGTCGGGTAGTTCTAAACAATCATTAATATCTTTATTGTAATACAAATATTGTATTGTAATGTTGTCATTGTCATAATTAATTTATCATTGTTCTATAACCTTCTTTCAGGTCGGTGTGGTGAGCCTTATATTGACCTGAGCCATGGTGAACCAGTTCAAATTATTCAACCACTTGATATAACGGCGGATTGCCTATGGATAGTCGCAGCATCCAGCAACCGGAGTTCCCGGATCAGAGTGGACCTTCTTCATTTGCCCATTCGCGAATATAGCCAAAGTGGTGATGGTATCATAGTTCTTCAAGTTGCAGTGCTTTCGTTCGGTATTGGGCAGGTTCCTTATGACCCAAGTACCATCGTTCACGTGTTTAGCGATTCGGCATCGTACACACGTACACTGACCTTAGCTGGTCCCGCAGTGTGGATTACGTTGGTGATGGATGATTTATATTTCCTCTCTCCAGGGCGTTCAAGTGTTCAGTTTAACATCACAGAGTACACCGTGCAAGGTGCGTCTTCATCTTTGAGGAGCTGCGCAAAATTTTGTGTCTGATGTAATATATGGCCTGTGTCCACTGTCGGTTTGTGTTTCAATAGTTTGGAAGTTTAATACAGAATGTTCCAGTGGAAAGTGAAATCAGGACCCAATTATAATCAGGGCTAAATTTTATGGAGCAGCTAAGCAGAAAAATGCTTAATAATAATAATAATAATAATAATAATGTGTGGACTTATATAGCGCACGTATCCACCAACTGAGTGGTGCTCAAGGCGCATTATATTATTACCCCTGCTCATAAGGCTCATAAGGCTCATAAGGCTCATAAATCATTCCTGAAACCATCTCAGCTCCCTGGGGAGTATACAGCTCAATTGCTGCCATTACAGCGCATATAGGGCTAATCAACCAACTCTGCCCTCACAGGTACTCATTTAACCCCTGGGTGGAGAGAAGCGATTATGGTTAAGTGTCTTGCTCAAGGACACAAGTGTCACGGCCGGGATTCGAACCCACATTCTGCTGCTAACACCGGTAAGCTAGACCGCTCGGCCACGACACTCCAGAAAAATGAATTGGATGGTTACCGAATAAACTTCCATACAAAATGTGTGTATTTTGGCCAGTGGCCTGTTTATATTGCTTATATTGCTTTATAGTGAAAATATTTACTAAGCAAAATTGTCTGCTTAGCAGCTCTATGAAATTGGTCCCTGGTAAATATCAATGTGGTATCTTCCTTTTGATTTTGTTCATTTCATGCATCTTGTTTGCTTTTCGTTATACAAATTATTTCGTGACTAAAATGGTTTTAAATCACATTACCGGTTACTGGTCATCGGTCGGCTTCAAAATCAGTGCGATGACGCGAATTTTTTTTGGCCAGCTTTTTTCGGCCATCTTTTTTTTTTTTTTTTGCCAACAGAGAAATACGTGATACGTTGTATACGCGGGGACCACCGGTATGGTGGCTAAGAGAGGCCTCACAAATCGGGCAAACGTTCATACCCCTATGTGAAAAAGTTGTTTAAAGCACAGCACGGCAGAATTCCAATCGATCCAGCAATTTTGGCTGGAATTGGACATCGTTTCATAGCAAAAACAAAAACAAAACAAAACGGGCTATTAGGCTATCCGTGATTAAATAATAAATAAAACAATTACCACTTACATCTTAATCATTGCATTGTGTTGACTTATTTCGCCCATGTTTTTGCCCAACAGAATGTGACGACGGACAGTTCGCATGCTCATTGGGGCTTCTCTGCATTGACGAAGAGAACGTTTGCGATGGCACACCGGACTGCCCAGAATATGACGATGAATTGGGCTGTGGTAAAAAGAACAGTTTTTCTGATTTAACTGACGTAGTCCCGCAGTAATTTCGCCCATAAATTCCTGCCATAACGTTATTCGATGGAGGCCTGAAGGCAGTTTGACGAATAATCTAAATAAAATATTTATTAAACAATTGTAGTGAGTGGCCTCAGGATTCTTCTTGAAGGCAAAATGACAGAGACGGTAGGATACAAAGAATATGTAGGGATTTTTGTTAAGGGTATGAATATAATTTAGGATTTCTGCAACAATCTTCAAAAATCAATTCCAATTATTCAACAAAAATATCAGCAGGTACCCTACATTTTAATGTGTGACCCACGAACAAGAAATTGAATGATCAAACACAAAAGGATATACTTGATTTAGTTTCTGGGCTGATTGAAAGAAACAATTAGATGCTTGAATTTAACATGGTAAAAAAAACTCTTTGCCAAGATTACATAACAACTATGATTAAATATCAAATAACAAATAATTCTTTTTTTTTGACTGGTTACTACAAATATACAACAGTAACCAAAATAGAATAGCATAAGTATGCACATCAAAAAATCGGAGGGGAGGGGCAAAACTGAGTTCTTAATAACGCACAAGCCACCGTCCCTCATCCATCACCCCTCCCTCCCCCTGATATCCACCACTGCATGATTAGTTATATTTTTACACAAAGTTGCCGGACGGAAACTTTGTAAATTCAACATACAAATTCATGTTTGCTCTGTTCGATGAAAGCACTTTTTAAAGGGTGGATTACCATGTATAACAACTTTTCACAAAGTACGTTCTTAGATAATAATTTCTAAATTATTTACCAAATTAATGATCTACCTTCCCTTTGACAACCAAATAATTAATTGTCTCTGTTTCCGAAAAGCTTCCAACAAGTTTTTTTTTTAATATCTGTATTATTTACTTTGTAGATTCTTGTGACGTAGGCGAATTCAAATGTAGCACTGTGGATGGTTGTTTGGATGCTTCGTATCTATGTGATGGCGATCATGATTGCAGTGATGTCTCAGACGAAAGAATATGCGGTATGTATAGGTTATACCATAGTTGCTTCTCTCCACCTCGTATAATCAGGGTCAATTTCATAGAGCTGCTAAGTAAATACAATTGCTTACCAGAAAAACTTGGACCTCCATTTTTATAATTTTCAATTATTCTTACGCAGAACCTTGTGGTAATAATTACATCGACCTGTCCTCCGGACCACAGTCTATCACCTCGATTGGGTATCCAGAGGCATACCCTTTCAATACATATTGTGAGTGGGTTGTTCATGCGGCACCAGGCTATGACGTCGTCGTCGTGTTCCTGGACTTCAAGACGGAAGAGTCCTTTGATTATCTGTACGTTTCGAACGTGACTTTAACCACACACTTAGTGACGGGCAACCGATATCCAGCGAGATTATCGTTTTATTCGCAGGATTTGCGGCTCGTTTTCCTGTCCGATTTCATAACTGTGTTTATGGGATTTAATCTAACCCTGGAACAAACCAAATCCGGTAAGTTTATTTTTATTCAGTTATTTCTTGAGCAATAGATCATGCATAGATCAACATTGGTTAGTAACGTATGTTCATTTCAATCCTCCAATTTTCAAGAAATATATCATAAAACTAACCTGTATCACAATAGATTAAAACATGTTTTTCTTCTTCTGTTTTATGTTTTACAAAAAGTTGCCGTCAGAATATTCGTGTAAATTTTATACCACAATTCATTTTTTCTACGATATCAAGGCACTTCAGTCGAAAATAAGTCGTCGCATCAGTGCATCTGAAAAATGCAACAAGGTCGTATGTGCAATAGTGCATAAATTTGCATACATTAAAACAATTGAGTACAACAACGTCGTATCTTCTTCCATAGGTTTTGGGTGTTCATCCTGGAACTCTGTAAAAAAGATACAACCTTGTTGCATTGAGCAACATCCATGTCTGCAACAAGGTCATAACTATGATACGACCTTGTTGCACTGAGCGAAATCCATGTCTGCAACAAGGTCATAACTATGATACGACCTTGTTGCACTGAGCGAAATCCATGTCTGCAACAAGGTCGTAACTATGATACGACCTTGTTGCACTGAGCGAAATCCATGTCTGCAACAAGATCGTAACTATGATACGACCTTGTTGCACTGATGTGACGATTTGTTCTTGATGGTTGATGCATGTACCAACTTTATACCGAGTTAGTTTTTAGATAATTATTCATTAAACTTGATAATAATATTTTGTAGTTACCAATGTTGTACCGTCCCTTTTAATATGGGGTTAGGGATCAATTCAACTCACCCCATCAATACAATAATTGATTGGATTTATTTGAACCCACCACCCATCCCCTAAATACACAATAACAATTTGTTCTTGGACGTGTCTTCTTCAGCAACATGCGGTGAGGGCGAGGTGGCGTGCAACGATACCGATTATATGATATGTATTTTTGAACATCAAGTTTGCGATAACAAAGGTGACTGCCCTTACGCTACCGATGAACAACTTTGCCAGAGTGAGTTAAAATGGAAAGAAAGGTCTAACAGTAAACATGATATAGTTATTGTATTTATTGGAGTCCTATATAATGCGAAAATCTATCACGATGCGATAAGTGCTTAACATTATTACTTCTGTTCATTGGGCCAATATCAATCTATCCTTAAACTTTCTCAGCTCCCTGGAGAGTATATACAGCCCCGAGCTACCATAGCGCTTCGAAAGCTCTTTCAAACACAACACCAATCTCTACCCTCACATGTGCCCATTTATACTCCTGTGTGAAGAGAAAGACTGTACAGTTAGGAGTCTTGCTTAAAGGAAGCCAGGATATGAACCCACATTCTTCCAACTCGGCCATTAGAATACAAGTCTGATGCGCTAGAGTGCTTGGCCGTGACAACCCAATTAGGCGGATCATACCCCCTCCCCTATTTTTTCGTTATCGCCGTGCGTGTAAATTTACCACAATGTTTTTGAGCGCCACCCCTTGTTTTTACATGTGACTCCTCTTTTTCAAGATCACCTATTCTGTATTTAACATTCGAAACCATTTGAACAGTTTAACCGTTACCAACTAATTGAAGGGTTTACTGAGCGAATTGTATTGTCGTGGCCGAGCGGTCTAGCTTATCGGATTCAAGTTCTGGTGTTAGCAACAGAATGTGGTTTCGAATCACGGCCGTGACACTTGTGTCCTTGAGCAAAACACTTAATCATAATTGCTTCTCTCCACCCAGGGGTTAAATGGGTACCTGTGAAGGCAGAGTTGGTTTGCTCTATATGCGCTAGAAATGGCAGCAATTGAGCTGTATACTCCCCAGGGAGCTGAGATGGTTTCAGGAATGATTTATGAGCCTTATGAGCCTTATGAGCAGGGATAATAATATAATGCGCCTTGAGCACCACTTAGTTGGTGGATACGTGCGCTATATAAATCCACACATTATTATTATTATTATTTCAAATGTTCTTTTCAAACCGGTATAAATACGTATACGTTAAAGTAACAATTTGTGACGACGCGTGCATGTGGACATTTTAAGGGGCAGTATAGTCACGATCACCAGGACATGGAATCGGAGTGCTTGTTCTAGATGAACTTTGTGATTGAAAGTAATTCCCTACATGATAAGAGCATATTACCGTTGCTGCTGCAGAAATGAGCCAGCAATTTTCAGTCACTGTGTTCATCTGAAACTAGGACATCGATTCCATGCCCTGTTGAAAGTTTCTACGTAGGCCTACAGGTTTTAATAGATAGGTTCAATTGGTATTTTTAGTGAACAGACTTTACACCTTCGAGAAAAGGTACGCAGCTTCCTGTCTTTGAACCAGTGTGTACAATAAACAAGAAATTTGTTTATTGTTTCATCTTATTACTGTGAATTATTTACGAGAAATTAGTAACACATGTATTTAGATTCTTCGTATTCACCCTAGCTAAAAAGCTATACTAATAGCTTTTTTCCCCACGTGGAATTCCTTGCCTGGTGCATGTTTCCCTTCATCCTACGATCTATCCTGTTTCAAGAGGAATCTCAACTCCCACATTCAGTTCCTCTGAGTCTATTTACTTTTTATGTTTCTTCTATTGTGGCCCTGTACCTTGAGTGGCTTTTAGCCTTGTTCAGGGCAAATATATGCATAAAAAATAAATAATTAATGAAGATTGACACCATTATGTTACCATTTGGCAAACTGAATCAATAACGATACTCCACAATACACATAAGCCTCAAATTTTTTAAATGCTTGTATTTCAGGTATCTGTGGCGAGACCCTAATCGACCTCGTAAACGAGAAACCGCATGTTCTCACGTCCCCGCTGTATCAATACGGGACGTATCCATTTTCGACCACCTGTGTCTGGGTCATCACAACCGTCAATCGGAAGAATATAATTCTGGACATTCAGTCATTCCACATGGAGCAAAACTATGACTTTCTCCGCATCGGGGTTGGGAATAACAGCTACTCGGGCCTGGTGGAGAGGCTAACCGGCACGACAAAGGTATCGTCCATTCTTTTTAGGAGCAGTACTGTTTGGATGCAATTGAAGACTGACGACAGCATAGCTGAAAAAGGATTTCATGTCAAGTTCAGTACTATAGGTAGGTCTAAGCTCATTCATTGTACTTATATAATAATTTTAGATCTCTTTTCAAATACTAGGGAAAGGTACAAAAGCTATGCTTCACCTTTTTTCCTACATGTTGACATCAAATAATGTTTTAATGTTTATTTTCAATTCTCGTGCTTTTGTAGCTAAATTATATGCATTCTACACATTGTAAACTCATATTAATTTCTACGGAAAAATTATACATTATATAAATTGTCAGTGAGGATGTCAATATGGAATAAATGTCGAATTGAATTGAATACTACAGTGCGCTAACCGATTGGTGTAATGCATGCTGGTCTAGCATGGCTAGGCCTTGGAAAACCCACATTCTGAAGACGTTAATAGTTTAGATTATTGAGATGTCGCACAGTAACATGGGAATAATTATAAAATGAGGTAACATCTAACGTTCTAACATCTGCCCTGTTTTCCAACAATCATAATGTGTGAGTTGTCAGTTGAGATATCGCGAAGGTAAATGACCCAGGTCACCACGTTCTACCATCCAATGTTGATGTCTTTGTGGCGCAAATGCTCGCTCCACTTACAACTATTACGATTTTTTGGCACAACTTGGACCAAAATTTACAGGTTGGGAAGGGGTGTCCGACAAAAGTTTTTTTTTTTTAATTTGAGCTTATTAAAGTTTCAAATTTAAATATTTATACCCAGTCTTGAGTCTGTCCTATGGAAAGGTACAAATTAAAGCTCTGCCGTCGCTTCGTACACTGTATTTGTACACTGTATATGCACACAATAGGCTGCTACAATGTTAACATGAAATAAAAATTAACTTTGAAATAAAGCAATATTTCTTTGAATTGAATTAGCTGAGTTTTAGTTCCGCTTTCTCGAATCATAAAGACGAGTTCCACTTTCTCTCTAAAAAAAAATTACAAAAATAAAATATATATATTTGTTTTCAGTTTGTGATGTGTTCAATCCTCAACGTTTCTCAAAATATACGGTGTAATTAAAATTTAAATGTTGGCAAAATACAACTTACTCGTGATTGCTAGTAATAAACTTGGAATATATGCTTGTATACGAACAATCATTCCAAAATTGTTTTACAAAATAATTAACAAAACTTTCGTTACTTTTTACAATCCGCCATCTTGAAACCACGACCGAACTCGCAAAAATGCTTAACCAATGACCGAAGCCCAAACATGTTCCTGGTCAGGGTGGCGAAAACGCTTGATATGGGCATGATTTTGGATTGGTTTATCCCGTATTTGGTGAAAGTAACAAACGTCTACTTTCATGTCTTTGTCACAGATAACGATAAGGACATGGATTGTGAGGGGCCAGAGTCAAATTTATACAGCTGCTCTCATTTGCAGGGCACCACCCTTTGTCTCCATGACAACGCCTACTGTGATGGCTTCGTTGACTGCATGGATGAAAGTGACGAAATAAAATGCGGTCAGTATATCAAAATGCTGAAGGGAAAATAACCGGCAAATCTGCTGCCGCCAGCGTCTTCAAAGTCTCCCTTTGAGTTCAAAAATCTGCTTAAAGATAACACGTTTGTTCCTTCTCTGATGAAAATCAGTGTCTGCAATAAGGTCGCAAGTATTTTATGCACTGATGCAACTAAAAGTGAACATGTTTAGTTCCCCACCCATCCCCCATCTTTTATTTTATTTTTTGGTTGAGGGGAAATGTTGGGTCCGTGGGCCACCCCTGGATCTACCACTGGATAATGACATCATCATGGTTTTTGTTCTGTTTTTAATAATTGGCAGCAAACTTATCATGTGGAGAGCTGTACATGTGCAAGGGGAAAGACCAGTGTCTGATGTGGGAGTCTGTCTGTGATGGCACGCCTGATTGCACGGCATTTCAAGATGATGAAGCACAGTGCGGTAACTATAAAGGCACAGACTGGTCCCCTGTCTTTATCCTATCAATTAAGGATAGAGACAGGCTCCGGCCGCACCATTCAAGGGATATCATTGGATACATTTTGCCAAAGATCTGACGTCACGCTTCAAGGCTTGCGTGGTAGACTGGTCCCCTATCTTTATTCTATCAAGGGTAGTCAGATCTGTGGGCTCACCATTAGCAAGGGGGAAACAGTAAACTGGTCCTCTGTCTTTGTCCTATCAAGGATCGAGACAGGCTACGGCCGTACCATTCAAGGGATTTCATTGGATACGTTGTGCTGAAGATCTGACGTCACGCTTCGAGCCTAGAGCGCTAGACTGGTCCTATTATGGTGTACCCCACTAAATAAACTCCAATGCTAAATACAAAATTTTAAAAAAACATTTTAAAAAATGCTTAGAAATCTTATTATTCTTAAAACTAAAAGACAAAATACAAGACTATATATTTATTTTCTTCTCAATTTAAGGTGGATAGTCCAGCCTGTCGAGTTATTCTCATCCCAATGTTAGACCACTGTTGGCGATATGGCAACGATGGTGCGTCGCGTTTGGCGTATTTTGCAGTTGATGTGCGTACGCGCGAAATATCTCCAGCGATTATTGGCTGGTAGAAGTACACGCGCGTTTAGTACCATAAAATACGCACTTAAAGTGTACGCACCGTGCTCTATATGATGCCAAAGTGGCTATCATCAAGACATCGGGTGCAAATTCACCGCTAGAGGGCTACGATGTGCACTGAGCGGATAGACCATGTGACCTTTGTTTACAAAATTGTTGTGCGGTCACGTTTCTGCCCGGTGGTATGCATGCTCATCCTGTTTTGATGTAGACGTTGACATCACAGATAATAATGATAATAATGTGTGGACTTATATAGCGCGCGTATCCACCAACTAAGTGGTGCTCAAGGCGCATTCTTTTTTACGTGCATTACACAACACACGGGACCTACGGCTTTACGTCCCATCCGAAGGATCTCCATCGTGGCTATAACAGAGATCAATGTATCGTCTACAGACGATGTGACCTGTGACGTAACGCCTAAACCAAAACAGGATTCTAGGGCATACTGTTGATCTTGCAGTAGTCAGATGATCTCTCGTCTTCGGTTTCAACATTTGATACAACATAAGGTTGCTTACATATAAGGTTGATTAACATATAAGGTTGCTTAACATATAAGGTTGCTTAATGTTTAATAATGGTTATTCAAATAAAATAAGACAGTTGTATAGGTTGCCTACATTATAATACCCTGTCTTTAAATATTGATGTAGACTGATACTGATTGACTGTAAAACCGTCATTGTTTTTGTTCATAAAGAGATCCATGGCTGTCCACCGACTTGTAACTGTTCCATTATTGACAATGATCTACGCGTGAGATGCAACAATGGCTGGACGCCCTCTACTGTTGGTCATCTGCGTAAAAGAACGGCTGCCTTGTGAGTAATCATAATTATAATCATGCAGTAATCATACAGAAACATCCTCCTTCAAGGATATAGTGATCAAATTTTAAGTGATTAATCACTCGAAATTTCAGGAAACTAGTCAGCAAAACGACTCATATCTTTATACTCAGATTTGTCTCAAAGTTTTTTAGTACCCCTCCACCCAGCCACTGACAAGAAACAATAAATTAATGTGATAATAATGTGTTGCATTGTAACATGTATGACAATGCTTGACATAATTATTCTATGACGATCCTTTGAATGTTAACAGAGAGCTCGGAGGGAGCAATATAAGTATATTGACTGGAGGAATCTTCAAGAGACTTGTGCTACTGCGTACTTTGTAAGTATTCTCCGGTTTCTCGTCTCCGCGTGCGTCGCCTCAGACCCGCGGTCGGCATTTTTAGTTCTCATTTTATGTGCTACAAAACGTGATCCAATTGCAGCCAAAATTGACGGATAGATCGCGTTGTGTTTGAAACGACTTTTCCACCTAGGTGTATGAATGTTTGCCCGATTTGTGAAGCCTCTCTTAGCCACCATTCTTTGTGTATGGGAAATTTGGTCTGGTTCCATCCAATAACCGCACCGATTTTGAAGCCGACCTATCAACAGAAACTGGAGACTTTTTTTTGGCCTTGAGCTTTGACTTCAAACACGTACGTAAGTTTAGGATAAAATTGAACATCCGGGCACCGTGGGCAGCCATCTTGTGTTTCACACATGGCTTATGCAATGCTTCATAAATTGATGTCGTGGAATTAAATTCCATCACTTTCTTTAAAAAGAATAACAACAATACTTAGCTTTATCGCCACACACTTTCATAATTTAAATTATGATATTTATTTCATGTTAATTTCGTATATTAAGTAAATGTCATTCTTAATTCAATCATTACTCAATAATTAATAATGAAAAATCCCTGCAAATATGAAAACATAATGTCGTGAAAATTCAAAGATAAATATTAATTCAGCTATAGAATAAAAGCTCAAATTTGAACGTTGCTGCTCTTGATGGAATGTACGGTACACCAATGGTAATTATTAAATTACTGAATTATAAAAATATAAAATTGCTTGATATATGAAGTTGGTGATGGTTC
Source organism: Zoroaster sp. YZ-2022 (assembly GCA_029582265.1). Classification (NCBI taxonomy): domain Eukaryota; kingdom Metazoa; phylum Echinodermata; class Asteroidea; order Forcipulatida; family Zoroasteridae; genus Zoroaster; species Zoroaster sp. YZ-2022. Next base: position 38,197,349 of record CM055817.1, on the reverse strand, counting down.
AAAACTTCCTGAGAAATTATTATTCAGGCTTGTGATTTCTCAGGATTTTTTACAGATCTCCCTTTGTCTAAATGTTCTTGAAAGAAGAGAAGTAGCCACCAAGGAAAGAAAGAAGTAGCCTGTATTGTGTCCAAACCTTGTTTGTGGGGGATGTGGAGAGTCTGTAAATCCTCCAAAATTAAACATCCAGGAGGTTTCAGGGAGTTGTGTGTTCGAGACCAAAGGGGAGACACAGGCCCGCTACCCACATTTTTCAGAATTTTGTTTTACTTTTGTCAAATCACACACCTGATTATTCCGTCTGACATGCTGTAATTACGTAGAAAAAAGTGATTTTGTTTTTCAAAATTTGTATGGTCCATGGTCCTGATCCATTTCCATAACCATTAGAATGAATGCAAACAAATATGAATGCATTTTTACTAATTTCTAATAAAAGGGACAATATTGTCACAATAAACAGAGCGTGGAATCGGAGTGGTAGTTTTAGATTAACTCAGTGACTGGAAAAAATACCCTACACGATAAGGTCATATTACCGTTGCTGCTGTGTTCATCTTAAACTAGGACACCGATTTCATGCCCTGTTTAAAGTCTGCTGTGATCGTGACGATATTGTCCCTTTATCTTGATCTGCCAAATTTCAAAAGTAGTCTTTTCTCTTGGTTTTACAAAGTTGTTATATTTTATGAAAGAACATTTACTTAAATTGTAAAGATTTACATAGGCCTATTATAATTTCATAATAATTTTGATGTTGAGCCACGGTTTACTTATATTTAATATTTTTGTTTTGCAATTTGTTTGTAGATCTTTGAAAAACAACAGTATATCAAGTTTGCAGTTGAATGCGTTCGAGGGTCTCTCGAATCTTACATCACTGTAAGTTTATCTCCTATCCACCTTTTATTTTTCACACAAATGCGTTTTACACTGCAACAACCAATGGTGTTCCCATTGGGCATCTCACCCGATATGAACAATATGAAAGAGTGTTATTTTACACCCCAACTTTTGCTGGATACAAAAAGACAGACAGCCGAGTGTCGGATCAATGAGCAAGCTGCATGGCCTATCCGCTCCGCACACGACCTTTTGAGGGCACACTATAGCTGTCACTATAAGGGTATAAAGCGAATTGCTGCTTAACGCGCTGATGACGTTATTCCTCTTCCCTACAAATATGTGGAGTGCAATGGTCGAGCGGTTTAGTGCATCGGATTTCTGTTCTTATGGCGGAGTCGTCAGAATGTAGGTTCGAATCCTGGCTGCGTACTTGTGTCCTTGAGCAAGACACTTTACCATAATTTCTTCTCTCCGCCCAGGGGTAAATGGGTACCTGTGATGGCAGAGTTGGTTGTTGTGTTTGATTAGCCCATATGCGCCGAAATGGCAGCAATTGAGCTGTATACTCCCCAGGGAGCTGAGATGGTTTCAGGAATGATTTATGCGCCTGATGAGCAGGGGTAATATTGTAATGCGCCTTGAGCACCAGTTTGCTGGATACGTGTGCTATATATGTCCACATTATTATTATTTGTTATTATTCTGTCAATTTTATGAAAAGTGAAATGTATATCTTGATTCAAAGAATGTAAGCATACTCATAGAAGCAGTTTTGCCAACATTACCAATGTTGTACCTTCCCTTCAATGTATATATTTATTCAAAGAGAGTAAGCATACTCATAGAAGCAGTTTTGCCAACTTTACCAATGTTGTACCTTCCCTTCAATGTATATCTTGATTCAAAGAGAGTATAGCATAATCTAAGAAGCAGTTTTGCCAACATTACCAATGCTGTACCTTCCCTTCAATGGATATCTTGATTCAAAGAGAGCAAGCATACTCATAGAAGCAGTTTTGCCAACATTACCAATGTTGTAACTTCCCTTCAATGTATATTTTGATTCAAAGAGAGTAAGCATGTTCATAGAAGCAGTTTTGCCAACATTACCAATGTTGGTTTATCCAGCAATTCCTGTATGTACCGACGGATCTTAATTTTTTTCTGCACAAAAGTTCATCATGTGGTATTAATTATTTTGACATGTTCCCATCTTGCAGTGATATTTCTGATAACAACATTAGCGAGTTGATTGGGGGAATCTTCCAGGAGTTAACAGCGCTGACAGATTTGTGAGTAGCATTTTATTAAAGTGGACAATATCGTCACGATCAGAGCAGACTTTCAACAAGGCATGAAATCGGTGTCATAGTATAAGATGAACACAGCGACTGAAAATTACTGGCTCAATTGTGCAGCAGCAACTATATGGCAACTGTATGGCAACTATATGGCAACTATATGGTAACTATATGGCAACTATATGGTAACTATATGGCAACTATATGGTAACTATATGGCAACTGTATGGCAACTATATGGTAACTATATTGCAACTATATGGCAACTATATGGCATTTTGTTCTTGATGATATTGTCCCTTAAAGTATACACATTTTACATTATCAGAGTGTCGTGGCCGTGCGGGCTAGTGCGTCGGATTCAAGTTCTGGTGGCGTCGGAATGTGGGTTCGAATCCCGGCCTGGCTGGTCGCGGCGCTTGTGTCCTTGAACAAGACACTTAACCACAATAGCTTCGTCCTTAGCCGTAGGTCCCGTGTCACCAGTGCATGTCAAATAACCCATAATGACACTTATCGTGCAAGAGTACGGGATTTACCAATATGTCTCTGGTAGCTAACTGATGGCCCATTGAAAATCATATATAGGTGACATGGTTACCATCACTAAATAAAGTTCTTGTTATTATAATGTTTAATAATATTATTTTCAAATACATCTACACTATACTTGATGGATTATGGTATCAAACATCCCTGGCATTTGTTTTAACATTTTAGGAAAATAAACAAAAGAATTTTTAAAATAAATTTTATGGAAGACAGAAATTCCACGCATTTTCAAAATGATTTTCATTAGCGACACAATGAAATAAGCTGCAAGTTTCCCAAGTTGATTTTTGTACATAATATCTTGATTGTTAGAAGAGACGATTTTTGTCAAAAGGAACTTCACAATAAAAGACTATTCGTTTAATATGCCCGCTTATCTAATTTTTACTTTCAGAGGAATCCGATCTGTACCTATTCGATATATCAGGGTTGGCGCATTCAACGGATTGACTCGGCTCCAGAGATTGTAAGTATGACAATTGGGTTTTATAGGATAAGAAAGATATTTTGGGTAATAATTATAAATTATAAAGATAACTTGGGTAATAATTACAGTTAATAAGGCTAATCCCTTATTATAATAATTATTATAATATATAATAATTATTATAATAAACTTGCCTTTGAGAAAGAACCTGCTAGGTTCGAAACGTAAGGCCAATAACATTGATTTTGCATTTATACCTACAGGTCCTGTAGGTTAGTAAGCAGTTTGCAAAAGCTAATATTCTCCATTATAATAAACTTCTTAATTTAAACTTCTCATTTCCTCCACCCCCAGCGGCGTAACTGGTCTTGGTTCAGTTGAAGGGGTGGGGGAGGGGAAGGAAGTGGCACATCACGATTTCGAGGGGGCATTTGAGGCCTTTATGTATTTTTGAGGCATTCGAATTCTAAAGCAAGCGGGTGAAATTGGGTGCTACCTGACATGATTTGCGTTCAGTTGAAGCAGTAACGTAATCATAATTCGTCCCTAATTTGCCATAGTGACCAATCCCGAATTAAGTTGGCATAGTGACCAATGCGGTATTGGTCACTTTGCCAAAATTACAAAAATAGCCAGTTGGAGCATTCGTCATTTGAATGCATGCCGAGCGGTCTAGCTTACCGGACTCAAGTTCTGGTGTTAGCAGCAGAATGTGGGTTCGAATCCCGGCCGTGACACTTGTGTCCTTGAGCAAGACACTTAACCATAATTGCTTCTCTCCACCCAGGGGTTAAATGGGTACCTGTGAGGGCAGAGTTGGTTGATTAGCCCTATATGCGCTGTAATGGCAGCAATTGAGCTGTATACTCCCCAGGGAGCTGAGATGGTTTCAGAAATGATTTATGAGCCTTATGAGCAGGGGTAATAATATAATGCGCCTTGAGCACCACTCAGTTGGTGGATACGTGCGCTATATAAGTCCACACATTATTATTATTATTATTATTATGCTCTATCTCCAAAACTATAAGGAATACATGCATGTCATGGGCGGATCCAGAACATTTTTTAGGGGGGGCTGAGAATCAAAAAGAATTATTTTTCAGTACTACAAAAATTACAATGAAATAATCAAAGGGAGAGAAAAACAAAGCACACTGTGGGAATGGGAGTGCATTATCCCCTCCCCCTCTCTCTCTCTCTTTCTCTCCCTTTTTTTTAATACGATTTTAGGGGGGGCTACAGCCCCCTTAGCCCCCCCCCCTTGGATATAATGGTAGGTCTCTTCCTGAATGTACTAATGGGCGGGGAAACTTAAAATTGAAAAAAGTCGGATTGGTCACTATGGCAAATTAGGGACGAATTATGGGATAGGGGAGTTACTACGTGGGCCTCGTCGCCTGAGTCTGAGTCCCACTTTGGATTTGGGTGCAAATCAGTATACATAAAAAGACACTTGACAATACAAATACATTCACAATTACAATTTTACACCACCAACACATTGTATGTATTGTATTAAAGAGACAATTATCGTCGTGATCACAGCAGACATCTTACAGGGCATGGAATGTTATTATAAATGAAGCCACAGGCTCATTATTTATGCAGCAGCCACTGCAATATAATCTTACCACGACCTGTTATCTAGACCACAGTGGGCGCTCTTGGTGGCATTGTTTCCATTCACAGGACACATTCAATGCCCTGTCGAGAGTCTGCTCGATCTGATCGTAACGATATTGTCTCTGGCCTTTTAAAGGACGTGCATTATAACAATATAACAAACAGTCAATTAAATTTTGCGCTGAGCCATGACATTTCTTGGTGATGATTCAATCCCAGTTAATTGTCAATTAGAAACGGAAGGATTTTACAGAAAACTTGTTGTCTGTGATCAATTTCAGAGTTTTGATGCGGAGCAATGGCTCGCTGGACTCAGTTGATTACCGCCAGGAAGCTGCCGAGATAGAAGACGAAGCTTTGTCTGACCTGAAATCACTTCAGACGGTGTACGTATCACGCTGCCACCATGTAGCCGTTTATTGGCGTACATTTTTTTTATAAACTGTCCTTCACTTAGCTACTTTAATTTTACAGTGTTTTTATGTATTATGATCATAATGCTCTTTAAATGCTTCCACCGGCTCGGAGAGTTTTAAAATGTGGCGTTATCCCAAACTAATACTACTTTAATGTCCTTGTTGCCTGTGTTGATGTTCAGATATGTTGACGATCACCGTCTTTGCTGTGACTTTAAATACATCCTCAAATACGACAACAGCTGCGTCAACATCCAACTGGAGTCTCCACTGTTCAACTGCGGCAGGCTGATGCCCAACGTCGTCCTGCAGGCTTTCATGTGGATACTTGGCTTCAGCGCCCTCATCGGCAACGCAGTGGTCATCGCCTGGCGATTTAGGGAAGACAGTGGGAAGGGCAGCAAGTATGTACACTCGTTCCTCGTCTTGAATCTGGCCATGTCGGATTTTCTCATGGGTGTCTATATGATCACCATTGCCACAGTTGACGCCATAAAGAAAGAGGAGTACTACCTGGAGGCAACTCAGTGGAGGAACAGCGCCCTCTGCAAAGCGGCAGGGGTCATCTCAGTTCTGTCATCAGAGGCTTCAGTATTCTTCATCACGTTGATTAGCCTCGATCGGTACTTGTGTATCGTGTATCCGTTCAGTAGAGTCCGACTTCAGGAAAGGTCAGTGTGGTTATCTGCAGTCTCAATATGGAGTGTGACCATGGTATTGAGCCTCGTTCCCACCCTCCTATCAACCAGCGATTCGTACATTTATGGATTGTCCGATGTCTGCATTGGCCTGCCGTTGCTCACCAGACCCGTGAGTTATACTTTCAAAGAAGCGGATGTTGGTGATGCATTGAGTAACAATACCTACTTAATACCAGAACCCCAGGGCAGCAAACCAAGCTGGTCGTACTCCATCGTGCTCTTTCTCGGTGTCAACCTCGTCTGTTTCATCGCAATCACTCTGTGCTACATCGCCATCTTTGCAAAGGTCAAGAGGTCAATCCGCCGCGTGAAACGCTCGCGCAAGGAAAACGAAATCAAAATGGCGTCCAAGATGGCGGTCATCGTTGGTTCGGACTGTTTATGTTGGATGCCTATCATCATACTTGGAATCCTCTCCCAGACGAGCGTGATTAAAATTGAGCCGGATGTCTACGCCTGGCTCGTTGTATTCGTACTCCCCATCAATTCCTCTCTCAACCCGTACCTGTACACGATAGTGACAATAAACAGTCGTCGACGCCAGGCAGTCCAGTCCACCGTGAAGCCCACAAAAAAGCAAAGCACGGAACCTTTTCCGGAAGGTCCGGAGGAACCGGACGACGCCGATACAGGCTGTTGGACAACCAGCTCTACCAGGACAGTGAGCATGCAGGATTTGAAACATAAAATTTAACATTATTTATTTGATACAGAAACTCAATGTGTGAAAGGAAAATGAACTGAAATGAGATGTGGGGACATTGAGCATGCATGATTTGGGGTGGGGTGGAAGAGGGAATGTCCCCCTTTATTTATCGCTATGTATGTCAATTTACACTACCGTTTTTAGTTAGTGCCTTCCTCCCCATTTGAAGTGTGACTTCTTTGTTGTTGCCATTTGCCACCCTTTTTAACCCTAGATCCGCCCTTGCTTTGTTCGTATGAAGAATGAGGCTTATCTAAGGGAATGTACACTCAAGTTTGGTGAAATGTCTGTAAATGCATCCATACTTTTTTAAAAATCAATATTTAGGCATAAAAACCAACCTATGGAAGTGTGTCAGCTCTGCCCTTTGCATGTTACCCCCTGGTCATTGGGCCGATATTATTCCTGTGTGATCTTTCTCAGCTTATTGGGGCGTATACAGCATCGAGCTTCTGAGGCTTTGTCAAACACAATGTCAACCTCACTGGTACCCATTCATATGGTACCCATTCATAATGGGACTAATTTCATAAAGCAGCCTATGCAGAGAATTATGCTCAGCAAATATGCTTGCTCTTCAATATAAAACGGACTAACAGAGTGGAGTGTCGTGGCCGAGCGGTCTAGCTTACCGGACTCAAGTTCTGGTGTTAGCAGCAGAATGTGGGTTCAAATCCCGGCCGTGACATTTGTGTCCTTGAGCAAGACACTTAACCATAATTGCTTCTCTCCACCCAGGGGATAAATGGGTACCTGTCAGGGCAGAGTTGGTTGATTAGCCCTATATGCGTTGTAATGGCAGCAATTGAGCTGTATTCTCCCCAGGGAGCTGATATGGTTTCAGGAATGATTTATGAGCCTTATGAGCAGGGGTAATGATATAATGCACCTTGAGCACCACTTAGTTGGTGGATACGTGCGCTATATAAGTCCACACATTATTATTATTATTATGGCTGGTAACCAAAGAAATCCGCCAAGCAATTTATTTTCTTGTAAGCAATTTTATCTGCTTAGCAGTTCTATAAAATTGGTCCCTGTGTAAATGGAAGCAATGCACTTTAACGTTCTCAAGGACACAAGTAACATGGTCGCGGCTAGGATTTGAACCCACATTCTGACGACTCGGCCATCAGAACACAAATATGATGCACTAAAACTCGTTCACGATTTATGCGAGCAAAGAAAAATTGGCTGATGCCGGACTCGAACCCGCGACCTCTCGAATACCAGACGAACGCTCTACCAACTGAGCTAACCAGCCCCTATGTTGGTGGGCGGTCCACTTATGCCAATTATCTGTTGCTCTATGGGGCCAGGTCAGAGGCCAAACCATATCTGCCGAGTAGCCAGGGATCAAGCCCCGGTCAGATGCAAACAACCCGGGTAACGGCAGTAGCGGGGATCACACAAACGGGACACAAGCCTTTTATGTGGTTGTACACAAAGTAGACTTATATGGAGAAACTGACCTGAAATATTATATAAATGGTTCGCGAGCAAAGAAAAATTGGCTGATGCCGGACTCGAACCCGCGACCTCTCGAATACCAGACGAGCGCTCTACCAACTGAGCTAACCAGCCCCTATGTTGGTGGGTGGTCCACTTATGCCAATTATCTGTTGCTCTATTGGGCCAGGTCAGAGGCCAAACCATATCTGCCGAGTAGCCAGGGATCAAGCCCCGGTCAGATGCAAACAACCTGGGTAACGGCAGTAGCGGGGATTACACAAACGGGACACAAGCCTTTTATGTGGTTGTACACAAAGTGTGTGTGTGTGTGTATATATATATATATATATATATATATATATATATATATATATATATATATATATATATATATATATATATATACTTAAATGTAGCGGTCTATCTTGAAGTAGAGTGCTCAATGCCACATAGACAGAGCATATTATACTTAGTATGGAACGTTGGTTGTAATTGAGTTTCACGCGTTATGCGATCATCAGACAACCAATTAGTTGTCTGATGATCGCATAACGCGTGAAACTCGGAGTTACAACTACCAGCGTTCCACTACAAGTATATATATATATATATATATATATATATATATATATATATATATATATATATATATATATATATATATATATATGTATATATATATATATATATATATATATATATATATATATATATATATATATATCTATATATATATATATATATATATATATATATATATATATATATATATATATATATATCTATATATATATATATATGTATATATATATATATATATATATATATATATATATATATATATATATATATATATATATATATATATATATATATATATATATATATATATATATATATATATATATATATATATATATATATATATATATATATATATATATATATATATATATAAAACAAGCGCTTGACCAACTTAGTAGTAATTGTCACAGAAAGGTTTTTATATAAATAGAGAATTAGATGTTGCAAACGGCTTACCATCCTAAAGGACCTGTAGTATAAATGCAAAATACGTGTTATTGGCCTTACGTTTCAAAGGTTCTTTCTCAAAGGCAACATGGGATTGGTGTATTGTAGTCTTCTTGTGTATGTAATATTTACAACTTTCAGAGAACACATAATAGTAAAATAGCAATCTGATTTTGTTCAAATTTATATTTATTTTGGGGTAAGTTTTCATCAGATTTATAAGACAGAGTTGTAGATATTTAAAACATATGTTTATGTGATAAATGCAGAAATAAGTACAAATTTTTAACGCACTGCCGGATTTGCTCTTACTTTCGCTCCCTTGTGGAGTCCTATAACAAAAGGGAAAGGCAAGAACAATTGTCTCCACAAGGAAATTTGTGTACAAACCATATGAGAAATTGTTAAGTACAGGAACAAAGGAAAGAACAATAGAGGTCTCCACAAGGATGTAAAAATGAGAATGTGTGTGTGTGTGTGTGTGTAAAATTTATTAATGTCCATGTTTAAATTAGTTGCTGCTAAATGTTGCAATGGTTCTGTTCAATCGAATGAAAAAAGGCTTTAGCAAAATCATAGTACGCAGCCCCACGGAGATTGAGTCTTTCCTGTCAGTAAATTCATGATTTTGTTGGTACATGTATATCAAGAACGTTTACAAAGACCCATACATATTTTGTCCAAGAAATTCAAGACTGTACGCATTTACCGACGGACGCAACGTGACAGGGCCGTCTGGATGTTGCGGCAAATCGAAAATAAACGCAAATGGCCCCATAAGTCAATACAACATAACGTCATGTATCGTCTTGCTAAATTTATCATTGACTATTAGGAGTTTTCTCCCTGAATAAAAGAGATTTTCGTTGGCCATTTTGTAAGTTGTTAGTACAATTAAAATCATATTCCTTGGTAACCGATAACACTAAAATGCAGCCAGTACCACACGCGAGTGAAATGCTTCCGGTGGATTGCAAACTATGGGCAGCCGCCATAGCAAAAAAATAAATAAACAAATCGTGTTTGATTTTTTTTTTTACTTTTTAATACTGTTGAAAACACTGATAAATTTAACATACTAAATCAACATTACTAAAACAAAAGGAAGATGTAACCCTATAATACTTAAAGAGTTTTTTTTTCATATCGACACAAGCTGTTGCCACCCATGGTTGAAATGTTTGCCCCTGATGGCCGTCCATACAAAATTGCGCTCAATGTTAGCAGGTTCCCTCATACGTCCATGAACGAAGCCAATAATAACTTTGCTCTACTGACGAACAGTCGGTCGGTACAACGGAGATATGTGTTGATCATAGGAATTTTCATTGAGGGCTATAATTCGACAGCCCATTAATTTTTAAATTTGTTTATTTTTTATTTATTTTTTTATTATTTTTATTATGTTTTAATCGATTATCATGTTTTTATAACTTCAATGGCTTTACAATCTATCGGTTGCATTACTTAATGCACAGAATGAAATCGATAATATTACTTATAAAATATCAGATACTAACGCCGTAGTGTAATGCAAAGACGCCAGGTTCTGGTCCAAGAGAACTGGTTTCGAATCCCACCGTTGCATTTATTTATTTGTTGCTGTTGCGCAATGGCAAGTATTTAAATAATTTAAATTGCTTCTTCAAACACCATCGGGGCTCGGTGGCTCTGTCGCCGATCCACTGGTTTATTCAATCGCGAACATTCCAGAGTTGTATGCCCCGGTTCGAATCCAGGTCCTGACACATCGGGACCGTGACAGCTGTTGGCTGTAGCAGTGGCTTGGGGACCGTCATGTCTTCCCCCCCCCCCCCGCCCTGAAAGGAGTGGATGGTATAGAGAAAGAGGGCGGGAAAGGACAAAGAGGGACCGGGGGATAGCTACCTCCCAGAAGGGTACGTAAGGAGATCATCGCTCTGCTTAATCACTTAGACTTAGACTCTTCCCCAATGCCTTGTCGTCACTCGAACTAACTTTCTGCAGAAATTTGATATAGCTAAGGCCAACAAAAAATTCTCCAGTTTCTGGTCATCGCTTTTTAATTTGTTTTCTTCTTTCTTAACTCCTCTCTCCCCTCCCCTCCCCCACCCAGGGCCATCTTTTTTGCCAACAGGGAACGTGATACATTGTATACACGGGGACCAAATTTCCCATACACAAAGTATAGTGGCTAAGAGAGGCCTCACAAAAAGGGCAAACGTTCAACCCCTATGTGAAAAAGTCGTTTAAAACACAACACGACAGAATTCCAATCAATCCAGCAATTTTGGCTGCAATTGAACATCGTTTAAAAATGCCGACGCACGGGTCTGAGGCGACGCACGCAAAGACCAGACACTGGAAACTGTTTTGGCCCAGACTAAATGATTTTTATACGCCATAAATGAATTTATTCTCTATGTAATAGCAAAGGGGAAAATGTCTATGATCCCGTAAGAACTTATTCATGCTGTCGAAGCCGTATACAATGTTTCCCCAAAATTACCAAGGGGAAAGCCTTATAGTTTCCGCCACAATATTGTCAGGAAAGGTTGTAAAGATAGACGGTTCAAATTGACAACGTTCCAGGCACTCTGTTTGGGCAAAAAAAAAAAAAAAAGGAAAAAACGGCATGGTTATTTGTTTGACCTCAAAAGGAAGGTAGCCCTGGGTCAGCAGAATATAGTCACCAAGTGATAGCGTTCTTAGACCTTAAATTTAGAATTAGGATTTAATTTTCCAATTTTGACAATTTTTCTTTTTTTTTTGGAAAATATATATAGCCTATTTTCGTACAAAGTTGTAAAGAAAGAGGATTTATATTGAGAACATTTGGTTCCCAATACTCTATTTCACCCATCCTATCCAACAAAAACCAGACATTAAAAAAAAAAAAAATTTAAAGAGAAATTTGGGTGAAACTGCAAGGGGGTATTAAAGCCTTGTCATTTTTTGGACCTTGAGATAAAATGGTCTCTAGTTTACATGGAAGGTATCCCTGGGTCAGCTGAAGAGACTCACTGAGTTATAGCTTTCCTTAGCAAGGACATTTTGATCTTAAACAAGTTTTGATTTTCCAATTTGACCCGAATTATTCTGAACAAAATCTGGCATTTAAAAAAAGAAAACAAATTGGGTTGAGAGTAAGGCTAAATTATATTTGTGAGCTCATTTCTTGCACGCATGCCTGGTAGGGGATCCCCCACCCCCTCCCAAAAAGCGCTTAAAACAACTCTTTATGTAACATTTTCTGTTCCACTTTTTTTCTCTAAAGAAATATAAATGAAAAATCGGCAGGCTTTCAGTTTTCAGAGAGTCTGCATAAGACTCGTATATAAGCAGTTTGGCTAACATTATTTTTCATAAAGTCAGCATATACTCGTATGTAAGCAGTTATTACCAACATTACCAGTGCTACGCACCTTCCCATTAAACGCATTTCACTAATATCTCAATAACGACAGAATTTAATAAGCTCAAACTTTCACGTTGTTTTGTAGTGTACTGTATCTTTATTCACAAGAAGTATAAGTAAATAACAAGTAACAAGAGTACATTCTCTAGATTTTCCTCTTTTATTTCATACCAGATTTGTAGATTCTACAAATCTGGTATCAGATGAAAGAGGAAAATCTAGAGAATTAAACTATACTAAAATCTCTCTTTTGAAAATTGGGTCCAAGTTTAGGGTTTTGCCAGAGTCAGTGACATAATATACCAATGATTACGTTCCATGTTCCAGTTCATGCTATGTTCCGGTCCTTAACGTCTATGTCGTGGCCGTCTTCTGACTGCAAACAGCAGTTACTTCAGGATGATTGGTGTATATGAATCACACCAAATTAACTCATAAGTAAAGACTAATTTTGCGGTGACACCATGTGAAATTCTAAATTGAGTAGTAATTAGGCTGACGATCACAACATAGTGATCGAAACGTTGAGTTGTAACAAACATTCTTTATTTATCCTTTTCACCATGCAAAGCTGTAAAAATTAACTCATCGTTTGCTTATTTTTATTTTGTGAATAACAAGAACACTGTGCCTTTATAAATGAAGTGTAAAAAATGTTATAATTTGTGCGGAAATATAAGGTACAATATATCTTTTTTTAGTGTTCATTAAAACATTTCCAAAAAAGTACACTTTTGTTTTTATGCCAAAAAAGTATTCAAGTATCCAGATTGTTTTGGCCTTACCCATTGTGTTATTTTTGTTCTGTATTTTTTATATTAGTTTTTTGTTTGTTTTTGATTTTTTTTGTGGGGGGCCTTTGGTCCTTATCGCCGTGACCACGCCCAAAACCAGTTAACCCAAAAACCATTAACCTGCGGTAAAAGACCGCGCGACAAACTATTATTACCTTATTAAAATACGGGAATAACATTCCTTCTACCTACCCATTCATTAAAATGAATGGGTGGGTAGAAGGAATGGGTGAGTTTAACTGATGGAATAGAACAAATTAGTCAGCCCAAGTCAATATAAGTACAAATAAAATCACACTAAATAGTAATAATACAATTGAAAACACAGATGATACAAGAAAATAACATCTTAAAAGTTTTCTGGAATAAGAAAGTCATAAGTTTACTTTTAAAATCTCTAACTGTTCTTTTGCTGCTTGATTTCAAGTTGAAGTTGGTTCCAGAGTCTGGGAGCGGCCACAGTACACACACTCTGTCACCAACTGAATTATTTTACCTGTATAATAAGTTAACTGGCCAAATGACATGAGTGAATAAGTGACCTGAGTGAATACAGAGGAAAGTCTGTGCAAAGATTTGAAAACTATCAGTACACGACCGGCATTCAATACAATACAATATACACACAAATGGCGTGCTGTGGCAGTACTTAGACTAGTTATACATTGATTTAGCTGTTGTGTGCTGAACACATTGAAGTAGATCAAGTTGAGATTGAGAAATCACTTAACTTAATGAAATGAGCATAAGAAAGACTCTCACTGAAGTCTTGCTCTAGGCCCTTTTGTCTCGATTACAGGAATGTTCACTTGTTGTGCAACTGCAATAAAAAAAAATTCCCCTTAAATAATAGGTAACCTGACAAATACAGTAAAAAGTCCCGGGTCAGACTTAGACCGGGGAAAAAAACGTTCCAAGGTGCCAAACCTATTTTAATTAAGAAACTGGTCAAGAATCTTGGACAGAAAAAATAATACTTTTCAGAAACTTAATACCCTGATTCCGAGTCAATCTGACTCCAAATTTCCGCTTGTGGGCCCACTTAAGTGACGAACAAAAGATACTTGTATTTATTTTATTTTTTTAAATTATGAAAGGTTGCCAAGGCACAAGGCTCTTAAATTCCACTCAAAGTGCAGGCTAGAACTAAAGGAGGGGGGAGAGTAAAAAAAAACGAAATAAAAATACTCTCAAAAGTTGAAATTTGCAGTCACCTGACTCTTTTCCGTCAATACTTGGAGCTTCCCCACCTGACTGAAAGATTACTCCACTCTAAGATGTACATTCACATTGCTCTTGAATGTCTGGAGGCTGTACTTTTATACCGACTTTGCACGCACTGCATGTTAATTTACCACATGTTTTTGAATGTCCCCCATTTTTTGCAGTTTGCCCCACCCCCTTTTTCAATACCATGGATCCGCCCCTGCTTACACGGTAAAACACATGTACATATTCTACATGTGATAACATTCTACTGTGTAGGTCGTAACGGTAACGCATTTAGGCCAACGTTGCTACTGATTTTACACTTGATTCGCTGAAACTGTGTTCACAGATGATGACTTCGTGTCCGGTGAACTAACACTAGCCTTCCCCCCGCTCTTCAATTGTTTTTTACCTTTGGATTTCTTCGAGCGTCCAAACACATGCTGAAAAACTGTGTAGAGGATGGGATTAATGGAGGAGTTGATCGGGAGGAACACAGCCACGGCCCAGGCGTAGAGCTCCAGTGGGATGGTGACAGCACCGGCTTGGGCTAGGACCCCCATGATGATGATGGGCATCCAGCAAATCAGATCGGTCACGACGAGGATGGCCATTTTAGTGGCCATTCGGATCTCTTCGGCCATCTCCACGTTCCGGCCGGCCCTCTTGGAGGAGCCCCTGGCCTTGACGAAGATGATGACGTAGCAGACGACGACGAGCAAGAAGCTCAGAAGGTTCACCCCGAGGAAGATGCTGATGGCGAGGAACCCGATGGGCTTGCTACCGTCTTGCACCAACCGGTCAATCTCGATGCCGTCTGCCCCGTATGGTATGGGGAGGATTTCCGTCTGGATTACGTACCTGGCAGGCTGCCTCGACAGGGGAAAAGTCACGCAGACATTGGACAGGTCATAGATCTCACTGTACCCAAGCCCAGCGAGGATATTGCTCACTAAACTCAGCGCAAAGGCAAAGCACCACAGTACAGCAGACACGATGTAGGTGGAACGCACGTTGAGTCTGCGATCGCTGAATGGGAATGCAACACCAAGTAAGCGGTCGACACTGATGAGGGTTATGAAGAACACTGAGGCCTCGCTGGACAGAATGGACAGGGTACCAGCGATTTGGCAGGCTACACCGGTGCGCCACTGACTAGCATACAGGTAGAAATCGTCGCCGTAGAAGATGTCGGCGCCAGCAATGATCATCAGGTATAACCCCATTAGGAAATCAGACGCCGCTAGGTTCAGGATGAGCAGGGACTGCACTTGGCCTGAAGGAATGAAAATGAATTTCTGGATATGAATTACCAAATTCAGTAAAATTTCGATGGCTTTACAGAGGAATGCACAACAGCAGTATTGAAGAATATATTATCAAAAACTAACTGTTCTTAAAGTTGTCAATCATCCAAAGAAATTATTAAATTTTATTAAAAGTGCTTTCATATTGGGGAAAACAGAAATTGTTATGTAAAATTTACATAAAGTTACCGGACGGTAAAAAAAATTAACAGGTTGTCTTCCTTTTGTCAAACACGTGACCCCCTATTGTGATGAAACGTTCACGTAAATAGAGAATTGGCTGTTGCAAACTGCTTACCAATCTAAAGGACCTGTAGTATAAATGCTAAATAGTATTTATTCTGGCCTAACTTTCACATGTTAGTTTAATGATATAATTAATGAGGGTTTAATTGAACGTACTTTACCAAATAACAATGAAGTTCCTTTTAATTTATGTGAACGAATAAGCGTTTGACTGAATAAGCGTAGAGGGCGATATTGTCAATGTTTGTACGTCTTACCTCTGCCCTCTTTGAAATGTTGTTTACGCCAGCCAATCACAATCATGTTTCCAAATACTGCCGCGATAGCCTGGAACCAAATAAAAGCCACCATGGCTTTTCTGGGCAGAAGACGATTGCACGTGAAGAACGCAGACTGGGGTTTGGCCACCAGGCACTCGACATGAGACCCCTCCGCCACCAGGCAACACAGACTGCGGTCATCAGCATATCTAATTTAGAGAAATGTGAATTGGACACTTTCAGACGCTAGATGGCGGCATCAATTGTTCTCAATGTTAAAAAGCTGTTGAAGGGACAATAATATTATCGTCACGATAAGAGCAGATTTTTAACAGGGCATGGAATCGGTGTCCTAATTTAAGATAAACACAGTGACTACAAATTATTGGCTCATTTATGAAGCAGCAACGGTTATCACCTTATCGTGTGGGTATTATTTTCAGTCACTCAGTTAAACTAGCACTCCGATTGATGTCCTAAGTGAGACTAATTGCGGTGACACCATGTAGAATTCTCTACTGAGTAGTAATTAGTTCTGAAAAGAACTGGAGGTTACAACTCGACGTTTCGATCAGTATGCTCTGATCAGTATGCTCATTCTCCTGAATGTAACGTTACCGTACTACTCAATAGAGAATTTCACATGGTGTCACCGCAATTAGTCTTACTTATCCGCTTCACCATGCAATGCTACAAGTTTTTTTTCAGATTGATGTCCTATTGCTCGTGACAATACTGTCTCTTTAGTGGTTTGTGATGCCCTTCCCCACCCCCCAAAAATATATAAAATATCTAGATTGTTGGAACACTTTCACCTCTCATATATAAATTTTAAAAAACACGCCCCATTCAAAGTTGGAGGCCTGTTCTGTGAGCAAAACAATTCAACAGCAAAACGTTCTCATCATTGAACGGGGCTGGGGCGCGGGTGTTAGTATTTCAACAAACTGTGACGACACGATTGCTAGATCCACAAGCATGGTACACTTACACTTTCTGTAGGTTCGGTAGCTCCTTGAATGCATCTTGTTCAAGCGTTGTGAAAGAATTACCCTCGAGGAATCTGTTAGGATAATACAACCAAAATGGCATTGTCAGTATTGAAAATGGAGGTAATAGTTTTGTTAGAAAGTATAAAAATGCATTGATCAAGAGAAGCCGATTTTTCAGCTTATTACGCTGTATCATTTGCAGGAGAGATTTGTATTAATGGGATTGTTTTACTTTAACATGTTTGTGTACGTTTGTATACCGGAAACCTTTTTGTAAATACGACAAGAAATTTCGTGTTTTCTCTAAGATGAAAGGACTTCCGATGAAATACAATCTCAGGATCATTGATACGTGTACTAACATTGCACCAAATGAAAAACAAAATGCAAAAAATAGTATAGCTATTTCGTTTGGATCCTAGCAGGTTCTTTCTCAAAGGCACAGTGGACGATATACAAATATGCACACATTATACATAAACACAAGAGTCAGCAGAATATTGGTCACAAAAGAAATGCATATGCATCGACAATGAGCATAGCCTAGGCCTACTTAAAAGCAAGAGAGACACATATCAACAGGCACCAACATGTGTACGTTTCAGCTTATTACATTGTGCCGTTAACAAGAAAATAGTTGTAATGCATTTATATTATTTGGTATTCATTCTAATGTGGAAATGGATCACTCATGACAATTTATCATTATCTCAGAAATGACAACATTTCATAATTTGTGGTATACCACATACCATCTTAAACCAATAAATCTTTAGGGTCTTTAGGGAAACCTAGGGCATTTAAAAACTGCACTGACCAGTTCAGGCTAAGGACATTTTATAATGACCGACGATATCAAATTGACATTTGTTTTGTTAACTTACAGATGAGCAAGGCGGGGCATTCCAGACAAACCATACCGCTCCAGCTTTGTAAGATTATTATTCCTTAGAAACCTGAAGAAAACAAGAATAAGACAGATTCATTTTACATACATATTTTATTACACTTTCTACAACATAAATATATAATGTATATTTTCTTCACATGATTACGTTGAATCGGTATACTCACAGCACAAAGAGTGAAGACAGGCCGTCAAATGCACCATGTTCGATTGTTGCGATAGAGTTGTTTGTCAAATTTCTGGAAAAGGAAATATTTTTTAGAAACAAACCCAAGATGAAAAATTGTTACTTCTTGACGTGATTTTGATTCTTTGAGCCATTAACCCCCCCCCCCCCCAACACACACACACACAGACAAATATGATGACTAGCGGCATCGTGGGGACTAGACCATAGCAATGTTTGTTATGTTGTGTTCGGGATGAAAGGAGTATGGAAGATTGCCAAATTTGAATGATTGGTAAAACAAACTACCAAATACATGTTGGAATAAGTACAAGAATAGTAACTTCAATAACTCATTTCAGCACATTCTCTAAAATAATGTAGTTTTGTGGACAATTATGAAAGGGAAACAAGATCCTAAACCTTTTGTTGATGTAACTAAAAACAAACAACAGACCTGGACTCAATTTTATAGAGCTGATAAGCAGACGATTTTGCTAAGCAATATATAACAGACGACCAACCAATTTACACACATTTTGTATGACATTTTGGCTGGTAACCAACGAATTCTGCTAAGCAAATCGTTCTGGTAAGCAAGCTTTTCTGCTTGAAATTGGCCCCTGGGGTTAAAAATAAGTGACCATTTATGTTTCCAAATCAATTAGATCCTCAGGTATAGGTATCCTGGTATTCTTGAGCAATGGATGACCACTTAGAGCATCCGTATTTATAGCAAACTTACAAGAGTAATGTATACTTCAGGTCTCTGAAAACACCGTAGCCGAGAGTCGAAATGTTGTTGACATCAAGCTTCCTAATTCAAACCAACAATATACATGTGACACTTTTTTAAATTGAAAACATAATAATCGCTTTATAATAATTCCCTTCTATAAGTCCTCGTCTTACACCTGCTGTTTGATGCATTCAAACGTTAGTAGTTTTCAGAACATGCAACCCAAACGAGACATAACTGTATACATGATTGTCATCACAATTATGTGTATCTAAAAGGTACCCGGTACACAATTTAATACAATATTTTAATCTCAAGATTTTTTAAAGACAGAAACCACTCCCCAGTATAAAACTAGGGTCAAGATGATTGGATAGATTTACAAAATTGTGTGGAGCCACTTAAGTACAGAACGGTATTGGGTTTTGTGAAATGCTTGTTAGTCCTGATTATGCCCGGATATGCCTATGCAGGTAAGGCCAATTTAAAAAAATAAATACCAGTTGATCTTCCTGGTTTTTTCAAAAAGAGGAGGATGAGGGCCTTTTTATTTTTATTTTTTTATTTTTTTCCAAGATGGCCGCCAAGCATTTAAATTCAAAATGGCCACCAATTTTTCAGTTTGAAATCACCGCCAACTTTTTTATAGCTATCGAACAAGTAGTTGAGTAAAAATATTAATGTTAAACAATGTTTGATGTATTTTGTTAAACCCAAGTAAAAATACATGAAAAATTTACTCTTTTTGTGGACAAGTATAAGAAAAAAAATAATAATAAATAAATAAAAAAATTAAATTTAAAAAAAGGATGCGGCCTCAAAAAAGGATGCGGGCAGGGACGATCAACTGGTATTTTTTTTACTTGGCCTAAGTAATCTATGGTTCGTCGTGCTTATACGAGTATTACCTGTGAAAACGACTGTAACCAAACCTGCCCTTACAGGAACAGCATTCTTTACGATGTATACAATTATCTGAAATATCTATGACACTTTGGCATTATAGCCTACACTCATAATGAACAAGATCTGTGTTTGAACTCACATGGAATACAGGCTCAATAAGCCATCAAAACTACCCGGTTGAAGAGTCTGAATGCCTGTTCGGCTGAGGTCCCTGTTACAGAAACGCAAACAAAAAATAAACCAAGTTGTCAAACAGGGATAAATCAGTATTCCAACTGATCATGAGCCTGGTAGCCGCTCTGCCCATTGCTCTGACTAATGGACTGTCGGACTAGTGGTTCAAAAATGGAGACCCAATGATAATCCGACAGCGAATGTGTCCAGCAGCCCATCGGTCCGAAAATCGGATAAACGCGCTGTCAGTCCAAAGGAAGCTGTATTTCGACGTTCTATTTCGGCGAAGGTGGCGGTCGCCCGGGCCCATTTCGTGTGTATTTTGGGATGGAGCAAGGAGAAGTTATTTTGTAACCTCTATCAAAATACATTATTCCGGGGGAAATATTTATGGGGACTATATTTTTTTTGTCGACGCCTCTCCCAAATTTTTGGGTTGTCGCCTTAAGCCGAGGCTTGTAAAATGGAATACACAACATACAGAAACAATTTTTTTTTTTTCAAAGTAATGAAAACTAAACAAACAAACATACAAACAAACATAAGAAAAAAATAACATGCAAATAATTACGAATACAGTGATGTAAAGTGATCTACAATAGAAAGGAGAGAAATCTAAGGTAAATATTGGCAGATAATTGCTCTAAAAATAGTGTCTTAATTAAACATCTTTCTAAATTCTAGGATAGAATTTTAGCTTTATCAGCCTCGTATAAACTGAACTGTTTTTTATTACTTACATGTACTGGAGGGTAAAGAACCGAGTGAAATCACCAGAAAACACGGTAGAAATTGAAGATCTCCCAGAAAGATCCCTGGTAAGACAGTTTCAATTAAGCATTTATAAATGTACAATTCAATTTGACGTTCAGATAGTTAAATATTTGTGTAAGTATTTTTAAAGCTGTGGCGTTTTCAAGTTGTTGTTTTATTTTACAGGAAGAGATATTTGGGCAGGGGCAAAATTTTATGATGTTGTATTATCTTTTTTGTTTGGGGAGCGCTTGTTAAAATAAATGTTTACTGATTTTGATTCCTTAGACGGGACACGCCTATACGTAAGCAATACCTTCAAGTGGGTTACGCCCTCAACCCATATTGAAACCAATGGCCTCAAGTTATCAAAATGATAATAACTATATCGTACAATTAAATATGATCTTATGAATATTCTTTTTTCAGTTCAAACGTATATGAGTTGAGAGTTACATTCGAAAAGCTTGTCTTGCTGTGTTTTACAAATTTAATACGGCCAAACAATGTGGGTTCAAATCCTGGACGGGACCATGGTATGTGTGTCTTTGAGAAATTGCTTCTGCGCATCGCTTCTCTGCACCCAGGAGTATGTTAACGATTACCTGCGAGGACAGAGGTTGATATTGTGTTTGAAAAGCTTCCGACAGCCTCCTGAGAAAGATTCTAATCTAATTTAATCTTGCACCGTGTCCCGGGGGACGTTGGCTCCACGAATTGTCTGTCTCCACTCTGCTGTTGTCAATTATGTCATTTTCCCTACCCCGTCTGTTTCCCCAATGACTGTTTCTAGCAGGATGTGTTTTGGTAATCTATAGTGTTCTCCATCCTCACTATGTGGCCAAACCAGGCGAGTTTGGCTTTGTAGATGCGTGAGGTGATTATCTGTTTATACTATCAGCTAAAATTCTCCTCAACACTTCTTCGTTTCACACCTTGCCTTGCAGAAAGATTACATGATTGATATTGGCTGAGCGACCAGAGGTAATATGTAAACTGCATTGGGACAGTAAGTGAAATGTGATATGTACAATTGAAATATTAAAAGGACAGTACCGTCACGATCAGACCAGACTTTCGACAGGGCATGGAATCGGTGTCATAGTTTTAGATTAACTCAGTGACTGAAAACAATAATGCATTAGCGTAAGCTGGCCTAGATAATAGGGCGTGATAAGATCATATTATAGTGACTGCTGCATTAAATATCATTAGCCACGTTTTTTTTTTAGTTTTTTTTTTATCTTACCACGCCCTATTATCCAGGCCAGCGCGCGCTCGTGTGGTATTATTTTCAGTTACTGAAGTTCATTTTAAAACTAGGACACCGATTCCATGCCCTGTCGATAGTTTGCTCTGATCATGGCGATATTATCCCTTTAATTATTTCATTTGGGTGCCGGGTGCAATCGACAGATATGACTTACAAATAAGACGTGGAGTTGGGGAATGCCTTCAGTGGATCTGTGCAGCGTGGGGAGCAGTCTCCATGGTTGTCACCTTGATCTGTTGAAAAACAAACAAATAAAAAAAAAATTAAGAAATCATGATTATTTCGTAAATGTGTCATTTAAAGCATTTGTTTACTTTCCTCGAGTAAAACAACCAGTGTTCTAATTATATTTCCATTTCTCTACTGATTGTTCTTAATAATTTTACTTTACTTTTTTTTTTTTTTTTTTAATTTATTTATTTTTAATTTTGTATTTGATTTTGCCCTTACACCTTCGTATGTATGAAACACTTTTGCTTTCCGAGTGTTTGTGATCAAAAATGCACATGCAACTCGGGCGGGATTCAAACCCACGACCTCCCTGCTTACTAGTAAAGACGTCTTAACCTCTCGACCACCAAGCTTGCCCGATGTCGATTGGCTGGCTAGAATCCTATATAGCAGCGGGTACCGTAATATGTATAGATTGATGAAGTTAATCATAAATTATAAACAATTGATTTGATGTTTGGCCTTACACCAACGTATGTATATATGAAGCCGTGTATACTCAGTGCTTTCCGAGTGTCTAGTTTGTGCTTTTATGGAAGTACCTTTTGTGATGTTTACATGTGCAATTTATACATTGTCAGTCAATTACCTTCAATAGTACAAACGACACCGGCATCCTGATGATGCCAGCAGTCATGGTCACCAAGCTGTTGACCGAGCTGACAGTCCAGTAGTGAAGACTCCGTCCCGTCACACTGCACCTCATCTAAGAGAATCGGGCCCGACCCTAGACCAAACCCAGCGTACAAAACAACAGCCGTAGCCGACGGGAAGCCGAGTTGCCTGTTCAGTTGCGAAGAAAAGAAAGAAAATTCCAACGACGGAAAACAAATTCCTTTTTAATCCTTTTAAGCCATAGATGTCAAAATTCAAAATATTAACATTATACATACTTTTTGACTCCTACAAACAGGAGACAGCAATATATAGACAGAGGGCGCACTGAAAGAATGTAAACAGCTGTTACATGGTCTCGTCCGAATTGACACAAAACAAGAGACAGCAATTGACAGAGGGCGCACTGAAATAATGTGAACAGCTGTCACAATGTAGTCCGAATTGAAGGTAAACATTTAGATATCTTTAGTTGATAGGACTGTAGATACAGTCTACACGGCGTGTTATTACGAAAGTGTTTCGCATCTCTGCAATATTCAATTCAGACAACCAATTTTTTCCTGCAGTTATTGATCCTTGATAATGGCTACCTGCAGATAACATTTGCGTCTGATATCTCCCAGCCGTCCTGGCAAACTGTTCCCCACTTGTCGTTGACTCGAAGCTCAACGCGTCCTGATGAGTTTCCCAGCGTCGTACCCTCTGCAAGTCTGAACGGGACTGAGCCAGATGCTGTGACTGTTAGAAAATATAAATGCTAATCTTGTGAGATTACTTTCCGTATATTGATCAAGAAATACATAGCCTAGGGATCATTCTTTGAACGTATCAGCTAAAACGAGATCATAGATAGTATACTATGGCCAAGTGTAAGTTTAGGTCCATCATAAAATAATATTAAAATATAAATGTAAATCTGACTTCACGCTTCCACGCTTCCACTTTGACATTGGTTGGTAGCTAGCGCGCAAGCCTCGAAGCGCGCGAGCCTCGTATCCAATGAAACACCTTGAATGGTACGGCTGGAGCCTGTCTTTATCATTGATATAGGACACTGATCTCTATACTAACTGAATAGGAGATCGCGCTCATTGGCTGAAGGTCGTTGTTCGCCATCTTTGTTCCCTCAAGAAAGAAGGCGCATGCTTGACGGCCGGACAGGTTTACTGCTTCCCGACCGACGACAATGCCGAGTGCTGCTGAACCAGTTGTTGTTATTGTCTGTATGCTAACATGACATTTGACTCTTGACCTTTTGGGGGAACCAACATGGCGGCCGGTTTCTTCAACTTTTTATAGGCCAATCAGCGCCCATCTTCTATCCAGTTAGTATACAGATCAGTGATATAGGATAAAGACAGGTGACCAGTCTACTCGCGTGCTATCTACCAACCAAGGTCAAAGTTGAGTATCGGGGAAAACATGGCGGCTACATGGCCAGAATCTGGCGTAATTCACGCACCTCTAGCTCAAAGCGTGACGTCAGATCTTCAGGATACAGAGAGTATATAAATGGGTTTACTTATTGTGTTTTATTATCCACTGAGAGCATTTACAATCGGGGCTTTATAATCACCCCTGTGAGCTGACAGTGTTTTAAAAGGTTACGAAATGCATTTAACAGTTTGTTAAAGTAATTCAATATTATTGCATCACCAACCATTAGTTTGGCAGACGACCCATCCCATTGGCTTCGAATCCGTGAATTCAAAAACAACCCAGCAGTCTTGAAGTGCGCCCTCATTCCCACTGCAAAACATGATGACACACGGAACGCCTACGTCGACATCATGAACATCGACCTTCACGGCTGAGAAATACCCCGCTTGTCTGCAAGCCACGTCAGCGATCTCTTGGGTGACAATGTCGCCGTCCGCCGGGAAAACATACACCCATTTTCCGAAAGTGTAAAAATTTATAAAGCCAGATGACGGTCCGTCCCCACCCACAAGACGGATCGTCTGAACCGACGATCCGGAACCTGTCAGGGATCAAAACAAATTTGTATACATAATATTTTTGTTTGTTTGTTTGTTTGTATTTTTGCTTTGAAATGATGTCCATTTGCAGCCAACATGACTGGATCGATTGGAATTCTGCCATGCTGTGTATTAAACGACTTTTTTCAAATAAGGGTATGAACGTTTGCCTGATTTGTGAGGCCTCTCTTAGCCACCATACTTTTTGTATGGGAACTTATTGGTCTGGTTCCAATAACCGTGTATACATGTACGAGTAAATTGCGGTGACACCATGTGAAATTCTCAATTTAGTAGTAATTAGTTCTGAAAAGAACTGAAGGTTACAACTCGACGTTTCGATCAGTATGCTCTGATCGTCCTCAGTGTATACATGTATCATGTATTTCATTGGTTAGCAGAAGCGAGGTTTTACAGTTTTATGTCCCAAAATTATTTTATCATGAGATCCTGTCAGAAATGCATTATGGCAACTATTTCGTGAATTATGTCTTTTCAAAGTATTTTTTTATATTACCAATCTCCCCATTAAATCAAACAATTTAGATATAGTGAAAAACACGGGAGATACCTTTACATCTTAAAAATCATGCATTTATATCCTCTAAACAACGACTTGTTATAATGCTTAGGTTTTTAATCATGACTGTAACAACAAAAATATGGAGTTTTTTATTGGGAACCATAGAGTACATTAGTGGAAGAAGCGCATGACATCTTCAGAGTATTATTCACCTTCAGTCGAGCAGACAACTCCAGCGTCCTGGCTGTGCGAACAATCCTCCAAACCCCCGCTGGACTGACATCCCGTCAATGAGAGTTCGTCCCCCGTGCAGACCAGGTTGGAAATGTGGATGGGACCCGAGCCCTGTCCGTACCAAGCGCCCTTTGGTGCCCAAACTGCCGAGGGGAAGCCCATCTGTTTGCAGACAATGTCAGCGTCCTTCAGGTCCCATTCGTTTTCACAGACTGTTCCCCAAACGCCGTCTATTTTGATTCCAACTCGGCCGTTTGAATCGGCGTCACCGTCCTCTAGTCGCACTAAACGAATAGTAAACAAATAATTCGAGAATTTCATAAAACGTGTATTTGAAGAGTAGTTCTGGCGAAAGACCTAATTATTTTTGGCTTAGGTTGCCATGCCTTGTGAAGCAAAAAGGAGCCCACTTTCAAGCCCCCTTTGACTCCCTAAATCCGACAACCGGCCTCTACCTAATATCTTCCTAAAAGGTATTCTTGGTGCAAGACGGCATTACATTGTATCTGAACACGATCCATTGCAATCACTGATCTTTATTATCGGTGGTTTCAATCAACAGAATAAAGTCTACCGATAGAGGACGTTTATTCTAGCTAACAATATTATGCTGTGGTGGATTTCCTATTAAGGCCGTGTCCGAATTAAGCGTTTTTGGCTACGGCTATGGATATTGGCTGCAGTGGCAATGCTGAAGTATATATAGGAAGAAACAGTGATCTAGCCATAGCCGTAGCCAAAGCCGTCACAAGTTCGGACACGCCTTATAGTCAAGGTTGTTGTGCATAGCGCCCGCTAGTGGCGGTTCCTGTGTGCGAGCAAGAGTGAGTTGATTGTCTATCGTGCATCAAATATAACTAAACCAGAAAGTTCGTCTTACACCAAGACTACCTAAACTTACTTACCTGATGACGTACACACTACTCCAGCATCTGCCTGATGGATGCATCTATTTGAACCAGGCTCGCTTTGAGAGCACTCGTGTAAATGACGTTCAGCGCCCGAGCACCCTACCTCATCCAGTAACACTGGTCCAGTGCCTTCACCGAAACTGGATATATCAAATCAAAACATCAAAAAAAACTTGCATTACAGAATGAGTATTAAGGATATTGGTTTGCGTTTAGATTGTTTAAGCTCAGAAAATCAAGCATATTGTCATCTCATTTAAATTAATTTTACTACCAAATATTATTTTTGTTGGATCGCATTGTGAAAAGATATATTTTAAGGCTACTTCAGACTCTTCTCGTAACTCGCAGTGTTGTTATAAATCATACAATACAGATGTGGAGCGAGAAGAAGATTTAGTTGATGCCACCCAACGTGATTTTGTCCAGTCGTGATATTTACTAGATGCCATTTAATCCTTGTTATTTTTCTTTAAAATTTTACGATGCTTTTTCGAGATGTTAAAGGGACAGTATCGGCATGATCAGAGAAGACTTCTAACAGGGCATTGAATTGGTGTCCTAGTTAAAGAGGAACACAGTGACTAAAATTACCGACGCATATATGCAGCAGCAACGGTAATAATAACCTTATCGTGGGGGTATTATTTTCAGTCACTAAGTTAATCTAAAACTAGCACTCAGATTCCATGCATGTTCATCGTGAAGATATTATCCCTTTAATTGTGCATGTTCTTAAAGAGGCACTCTAAGGTCAAATTCAGTTTTGTGATGCACTCATTTTCCAATAGATAGAGTCCTTATTAAAGTGTGAACAAAATTACAAGTCTCTAACTTCACTTTAAAGTGATGTAACATATCATTTTATTTGATACCCTTTCAGAGCGATATTTGAAACATGACGTCACTATTTTCTTACGGTAAATGAGTCTGTAACATTCCATACAGGAATTTTTTGTTTGTCAAAAAGTCAATTTCAACGCCGATTTGATCAAATATTGTGGAGATTCAGGAATGAACTGCAAATTCACCGTACAAAAATGTAGAGATCCATTTATTTGAAATGTGACGTCACTGTTGTCTTTGGATGTTAACAAATTTCACACAGGAAGGTTATCAAATAAAATGACATTTTACATCACTTTAACGTTGAGGTTAGAGACTAATTGTGTAATTTGACATTTTTTCACACTTTAATAAGGACTCTAGTTATTGGAAAATCACAAAACTAAATTTGACCTTAGAGCCCCTCTTTAAACTTTTTTAAACACGGCATGGCGATCCCATGTTTAACTGCCAGGGATGCAAAATAATTATACATTTTTCTGTGGAAGAATGTATTCCACCGAACATTGTTTCTTAAATTGTTACCTGTATAACCTTTTTATGTAAAACTTGTAGCTTTGCATGGTGAAGATCAGGATAGGTAAGACTAATTGCGGTGACACCATGTGAAATTCTCAATTGAGTAGTAACACTGGTCTACAGCCAAAATGCTTCCGAAACAAATGAACTCAAACTTGACTAATTATGGGTCACTGAGAATGGAAATGATGCTTAAAATTGTTGATTGGCTCTAGTTTTCAAGATATGGTACCGTTTAATGACTACAAGAGACAAGCCAAGAAGCGCAGAGTAGACACTGAATAAGGACTGAACTATGAACTGATACATAGTAAGTGTTACATAAACTGGGCAGGTGACATAATATCAAGTGAAACAACCATAAACACATGAAAAGACCTAGGTTTACAATTCATGATTAAAAATCTGCTATGTACACCATATACATAGTACATAAAATGTAAACTTAAATATCTTGGAAACAGTAGCCAATCAGCAATTTTAATTGTCATTATTTGAATTCAGCACATCAAAATCCATAATAAATAGCACATTTTATCTCCGAAGCAGACAACTTTAAAAAAATTGTTGACCAGTGTAATTAGTTCTGAAAAGAACTGGAGGTTACAACTCGATGTTTCGATCAGTATGCTCTGATCGTCCTTAGGAGAATGCCGGACTCTGGGAAATGCTGCTGCTTAAGTAGGCTGTTGAAGGATTACGTGGTGACAGGATGCTGGAGGATTAGTTCGTTGAGGCGTTCAGGTGGGAACTGTTGAAACTAGGATCCTAGGGGTAGGGGGAGAGGAGTATGTGCTCACTGAACCGAATCAGTTGTTAACAAGCACAGGGGGAAGGAGGGTGGTTGACTTAGGATATAGGAGATCCCTCAGTCTGGGGTGGGTTGTGGACTTTGGATATAGAAGATCCTACGGTTCTCTATGTAAAAGTGTTTATTTTTTGGGATATAAACAATTAACAAGGTGTATTTGAAGGAGTTTCAGCTGCACCCACTTTACTACAATCCATAGATCATCAGACTGTGCCAAGTAATATGGATCTAATAGTTTCATTCAGATAGGTCTATAGTAAAATGGTAATTATTGGTAACTGAAAAAATATCGCTGGTTCCAGGCTTTTATAATAACATAGTGCGTGCACTGACAGATTTTCACTTGAAATCATACCTAGCATCCCTTGTAGCCCTGACTGCTGACGGGTAACCAAGTTCCCTGCATGCAACGCGTGCATCTTCTGTATCCCAAGAGTTACTGCACACCGTTCCCCAAACGCCCTCTATGTTGATCTCGAGTCGGCCCGACGAACCATCACTGGAGCCGTTGACAAGTCTCAGTGTGTATGATATTGTGGGTGAGTCTAGAGCAAATTGATAGTACACAAAAAACCTTTGTTTATCAAACTTTAGAGAGACTGGAAGCCCGTCATTATAAAGGACGAGGATTTTCTCTTTATTATGTACAAACACCAAGAGAAAATGTGTCTTTTCCTGTAACAGATTCTAAAGACATTAGTTTAAAGCTATTTGACGTAAAAAATGTCCACTTTATTACCGCGCCAACCAGACCGCACCAAAAACCATATAGCTCCTTCAACGGTGACCTATGCAACATCCACCTATAATGAAAATCGGCGGAATATCAGAAATGTTATGCCTGCGGGCATGACAACGTCAAAAAAGAAGCCTCATTAACGATTACATAATTTATAGCTAACCAGCCATGTATGTTTCATCCTTTAAATTGACAGGTCCCACTTTTTTTAAGACAGCGTTGATTTAGAGCAAAATTAATGGTTATAAAATGCAATCATTCAATCTTCCAGTTTGTGACTATTTTATATTACAAATAAACAAGACAAACTTACTTTCTGATGAGCAAATAACACCAGCGTAATTTTGCTTGTCACAAGATTCATGTAATTGTTGTCCAAGAACGCCAGGATTGCAGTCAAGTAAACTGTCTTCATTCCCTGAATGGTGAATATTAAAACAAACATGAATTTATATATACATAACAGCAAAAGAAACGTCACCCCATAAATTGTATTAAGTAATTATATTATTAAACATTATAAATATACAATGTTGTGGGATGGTTGGCTGCCAGGACAACCAAATTTGCCACATTGTGTTCGTGTTACACTCCATACTCATAATATTCTTCATTAAACAAATTATATTAATTATAAAATGAAAATAATAAATATTTTTAGGGGTGACGTTTCTTTTGCTGTTATGTATATAAATGCATGTAAGGCCAACGGTCCTTATAGGACCCATTGAGCAATCGTCAAACTATTGAAAGATTGGGTGGATTGGGTGGATTGTGTAGGGAGGATTAGTGAAGGATTAGCAGTGACAGTGGCGTTGATGTTTCAGACTACAGTAGCCGTTAGCTGTAGCTGCAGGTATTAGGACTGTCAATTATCACTTCTTTTGTCTGCTTCCAGAAGCTGTTCCAGGCAGAACTATTGCTTTCAAGTCTGGTAAACCATGGAGGTAGAATACCTCCATGGGTAAACTAATGAAGCGAGCTAAATGAATAGTTTGGGCCAATAGTTTAATGATTGCTCAATAGGCCCTAAGAGGACCGTAGGCCTAAATGGTAATAAATAAATAACTAAACGATCGATTTATAATCCGAAACTTGCTTGGTGTACTATGCTGATCTGATGGTGGAGTCAATCTCCCCCCAAAAAAATTTTGGCTGAGGTGTTGCAATTTGTTTTAAGGAGAAATTATTGCCAAATAAGTTTGAATTTAAAAAAGAGTACACGTTATTAAACGAAAATGTATTCAAACCTGGGTTTAAACAAAATCTTATTAAGGATGTAAATTTGGTGAAGAAACTATTTTTTATTAAATGGTAGCGCCTCAGACCGAGATGATTTAAGGGATATTTAATACCGTAATTAACTTGACACCCGGTATTAAAGGGACAATATCGTTACGATCAGAGCAGACTTTTGACAGGACATGGAATCGGTGTCCTAGTTTTAGATGAGCTCAGTGAATGAGTTCAGTGAAAATAATACCCCGCAAACGCGCACTGGCCTAGATAGCCGTGGCTAATGCATAAATAATGAGCTAGTACTAGTAGCTGCGTTATAATGTGCCCCGCTAGGCCAGCGTGCGCTCGTTGGGTTTTATTTTTAGTAACTGAGTTCATCTAAAACGACGACACTGATTCCATGTCCTGTCGGAAGTCTGCTCTAATCGTGACGGTATTGTCCCTTTAAAGATCAATGTTGGCTTTAAAATGCTATCACATTATTCTTAAACAAATATTTTTAAAGGGACTGTTGAGTAAAATATTGCCTTTGCATGCGACTTCATTCATCAGAGAGCGTCCTGAACCAGTGCCGAATGCGGGGTTCCAGATCGCCCCTGAGGCGCCCTCATAGCCAAGCTGCCGACAGGCGACTCGTGCGTCACGGAGATCCCACGAGTGAGGACAGATGGTGAACCAGACTTCGCTCAATAATATCTCCAGTCTTCCTGATGAACTGGTGGGTCCGCCTACCAGACGCAGCGGTAATGGAACAGGTTTTTCTTACAAGAAAACAAAGCATACAATAATACGTACGATAACAATAATACGAACGATAACAATAATACGAACGATAACAATAATACGAACGATAACAATAATACGAACGATAACAATAATACGAACGATAATAAAGACGACTAGAATGGGTTGTAGGGAATAATTATAACAGAGGTGCCACAAAGGGCCAAAGTCCATTGTTTCTGGAGACAGGAGGACAGTTATAAAACAAGCCTGGCACATGAAATATTTAAGGCAATGGTGTCGTTATCAGATCGGTTTGAGGTAACACCATGTTACCGTAAATGAAATTGTGGTTCTGATAACAACCATGTATTGATCACAACTAGCCTGCCTCAGCTCCCCCAGATTCCTGACGTCAGTCTCCTGTTAATACCACAAACCAGGGACGTGTTTTGGTGAACGCGAACAGAAATTTGTTTCTGACGTCATATTCTTGACCAGAAACAAGACGCAAAAACGCGAACGTAACCAGAAACTTGTTTTCAGTTTGTGACGTGTCCAGTCCTCAATGTTTCTCAAAATATACGGTGTAATTAACATTTTGACAAAATGGAACTTCCTGCGGCGAGGTAGCCCTACTGTTGTTTACAGTAGGTAAATTAATTATTTTTAATTACTCCTTAATTAATTGGTCCAAAAAATCAATTCTCCGTAAGTGCTCCCTCCATACCAATGGAAAAAACATACTGAGAGCTCAGAGAACTGGGTCACTGCGGTCACCATTAACCTCAGTCACAAAGTGCCAGCCTCTATGGGAATTGTGTACAGTTCGGCTTAGCATTGGGTTTCATAACAAGGTCATAGGGGCAGATAACATCTATAAAACAAGCCTGATATCGGCTCAGGGGCACCCTCAAAGGCCTTTGTGATTGATGTTTGACAGGTCTTGTGGTATTTTAAGCCAATTGGAATCTCCAGGTTGGGGTGGATATTGGGGGTGGCTGTTGGGGCGGGGTCGGAGGATGGTGACGTCTTGGTAATTGATAAACTTGGGTGGCAGGTGGCTTTTATCAATGGGCCAGGGGTTCTATATATAGCTGGAGCATGTATTCTGTGGGTAGCAGCATAGAAATTACAGAAACTGTGCTTTTAAATAAAGATAAGACACGATTTTAGGAACGTAGTGTTAATTAACTAATTAATTAACTAATTAATTAATAAGGAAAACATTTAAAAAAAAAAAATATTTTTTGATAAAAAACATCTCTAGACCCTTGTTGAGATTCATAAAATTGGGGAAATCGGTTAATTAACCCATCATGTTTTAACAAATAATTAACAAAACTTTCGTTAATTATTACAACCCACCATCTTGAAACATAACCACATAACCGCATAACCGATCACAAACTTCGGTTCACGTTTGGTCAAAACAGCCCACATATATTCTGGTTAGGGTCGCGAAAACGCGCCTAGGCCTATCAGACTGGCACCTTTATGCATTGATGATGTCACAAACTGAAAGGGCGCCCTCACACTCAGGCCAGAGACAAAACAAGGCAACTTTTTAGTTTATGCACGCGCGCTGCGCATAAACGCGTGCCATGCCTTTGAGTGAGTTCTCATTGTTTTTCCCTCGAAATATGCCCTGAGCAATGCATTATGCAGGATAATTATAGGCAACTGATATCACCTACAGGCGATAGATTTCTGCTATAAATACTGTTACTGTAATAACTGTGAAATAATTAATGAAATAATAGACTTTTTATAATACCGGAATAACTGCAGACAACACCCAAATCCTCCAGGTTATCACATTCATAGTTGGTTTCAGAGCGTTCACAGTCAAATAAAGACATCTCCGTTCCGTTACACCGTAGGCGTTGAATCAGTACCGGCTGTTTTACTGGCTCGAAGATCCTCCCCCACTGTACGGCAAAGCCTGATCTGAATCCGAAGTGACGACAGGTAACAAGCGTGTTCTGGTCGTTCCACAGTTGACTACAGACGCTCCCCCAGACGCCGCTAATCATGTGCTCCAAGCGGCCAGAAGAGTTGGTGGCATCGGCGGGGACAATCCGGTAGTCATAGGTGGTTACTGAGAACGAATGAAAAAAATCTGAGATGAAGAAGAGGACGATCCTTCTGAGGACGATCAGAGCATACTGATCGAAACGTCGAGTTGTGACCTCCAGTTCTTTTCAGAACTAATTACTACTCAATAGAGAATTTCACATGGTGTCACCGCAATTAGTCTTACTTATCCTCTTCACCATGCAAAGCTACAAGTTTTAAGAGTCAATAGAGTATCAAATATGACGTCACATTCATAGTGTATCATAGTCTTGGTTTAAGACTGTGTATGTTTTTGATAAACGATCCATCGCCGCACGGAGGGCGAACCGCTATCACACACAAACCGCTATCAAACACAGTCCTGGAAAATTTGTTGAATCTCGACCCCAAAAACAGGGGGAAACCACTCCGCATGCGTCAATTGATATGCTACCGCGGCCCACATTTTGGTGCACACACTTATAAACTACGGTACCGTTTAATTTGTTTCCCCAAAAATGTGGGCCGCGCTAGGTCGATGGATCGTATATCAAAAACATACAAACGCAGTCTTGAATCAAGAGTAAAGGCATCATGGAGACTAGTTCTACTCATCTGTGTTATTAGTTTAATATTGCTCCATGATGCAACACTCACAAAACGTTCTCAGTGATTTTGTTAATAATAGCTTCATAACATGCTCATTACATGTGGCTGGCTCTGGCAAAATCCTAAACTTGGACCCAATTTTCAAAAGTGAGATTTTGGTATAGTTTGATTCTCTAGATTTTCCTCTTTCATTTGATACCAGATTTGCAGAAATCAGAAAGACAAAAATTGATTTCTACAAATCTGGTATCAAATGAAAGAGGAAAATCTAGAGAATCAAACTATACCAAAATCTCACTTTTGAAAATTGGGTCCAAGTTTAGGATTTTGCCAGAGCCAGTCACATAATACATATTTAAAGGGAAGGTACAACTTTGATAATTACCAGAGTATTAACAAAATAATTTACAAAAAAGTACCAATTACCACGTACCAATTATCCTGAGTCATTACTTCGTCTGAAGTGGTTTTATGTTCGGAAAAGCAGTTGTTATGTGATCGACAAACCGACTGACTTACTGACCGACCGTCCGAAGAGACTTACCATCTGGTGTACAGATCACACCGACATCCTTATAGTGACCGCAATAGTTTACCCCCAGCCCATAATGACGGCAATCCAGGAGTGACGTCTCGTTCCCAGAGCACTGGACTTCGTCTAGAAATATCGGGCCTCCACCTTCAAGAAAGCCCCCTTTTGACACTGCTGCCGAAGCTGAAAGTACCGTTAAAATAAACGTTAGCAAGAACTAGAAGTCAGTGTTGTCCCTGAACTAGAGGACTCAACCCATGTGTCTGTCCCAAAGTTTTGACTCGACTTCTACAGTACAGATACATGTTTGCATCTCAAAACTATGAACACTTTATTAAGAGCAATGACTGTTAATTATCATCGGGAAAGCACTGTTTTTACTGGGAACATTAACGAGCTGCTGCTTCCACTTGGAAACATCTAGAATAATGTTCCTTTGGTAACACACTATGTTGATGAAATGAACACTCCAAATGGAACAGAAATGTTCTGAGTTGAACGGATAAAGAATTTTGTGGCACTGGGTTTTACGGCATAGCGGAAAATCACACGATTTTCATCACATACGGCAAACTACATGCTGGTTGTATTGCAGACTCATACATCTGTTTTAGTCAAGGCCTACGCGGCAACCCAGAACATAACGCACGAAAAAAGACTACGCATGCGAGTAGCAGACGCCCCAAGGGCTTTTACCAGTCCGTTAGATCTGTAGTCTTGTTTCCTTTATATTTGGTAAAGAACTGTTAACACATAATACAAAACACATTAAGTAACGTGGGCAACATTTTGCTTACCGTGATTGGTTGAAATAAATTTGCATACATAAATTTTTCATTTTGCAGAGGTTTATGAATAATTCAGTAGCGTCCTTGGAACAGACTGGCAAACGCGCTCGTGGGTTCGCCACCCTTGATATCGTGCGTGGTCTTTATTTCAGGCGTTGTATATATTCTGGTTATCACCTTGACTATAAAGGCTACATAAAATGACGATCCATGATATAATCTGTTTTTTATGTGTTTAAAAAATCCTAATCATTTTCAAATTTACCCAAGAAAGATATAGGCTACTTATCAATTCGACTCGATCAGAGTTTTTGACTTGACGCAAAATTGACATGTCAATGACTGGAGTCGAGCCAGTGACTTGACCTGAGTCCCAATATTCAGTATACTTGAGTATTCCGGGTGAGGCACAGGCCTTAAGTGAGGACAAACTTGGGCAAAAAGAACCCTCTTTAGGGTATAAAGGTGATGTACCTTTCCAACCAAAGTGTCTGCATACTACCGTCGCGTGCTCTATTTCCCAGATATTGTCGCATACTGTTCCCCATATTCCACCGATTTTGAGCTCAACCCTTCCGGAGTATTGGTTCTGACCGAAAGCCAGTCGGACATCCTCCGGCTGGTGATCACCGGTGTCTAAAGATAAGAGAAAAAAACATTTGAACACAGAGCCCCTTAGTGTAGTGTTTTGGATAACAAAAGGCATGAGCTATATCGGTTCGTAGCCGTGGTAGGTGTCTTAGCCAGGAATGATGCAGTCTTGATTTAAGATTTCTTATTTAGTTATAATTATAACCCAATCCGCTGCACCGGTGTCTAAAGATAAGAGAAAAAACATTTGAACACAGAGCCCATTAGTGTAGTTTTTTGGATAATAAAATGCATGAGCTATCGGTTCGTAGCCGTGGTAGGTGTCTTAGCCAGGAATGATGCAGCCTTGATTTAAGATTTCTTATTTAGTTATAATTATAATCCGATCCGCCGCATTTGCGTTAAAACTTTAAAAGTGTGTGCAATAGTTATAAAACCCACAGATTAATATAAAGACAGACGTGCGACATAAGAGGTACTACATTTTGGCCTCAAAATGGGAAGCTGCGGTCCAGTGCTCTGTGGACGTGTACAAGAAACAACAGGCATTCATAAAGGCTTAGTTGTGGC
The DNA here is from genome assembly GCA_029582265.1 of Zoroaster sp. YZ-2022. Classification (NCBI taxonomy): domain Eukaryota; kingdom Metazoa; phylum Echinodermata; class Asteroidea; order Forcipulatida; family Zoroasteridae; genus Zoroaster; species Zoroaster sp. YZ-2022. The sequence continues at coordinate 38,160,646 of CM055817.1, read as the reverse complement.
AACTCTTTATAATTATGACACCGTGTAGGGATAAAGAGTGTTGCGACAGCTAATGAATTTGGACTCACAATTTTTGCTGATTCCGTGTTTCCTGTTTGTGCATGCAGCCATACTTCATTTTCCCATACCCATTTTCAAGGTGTACACGTTTGTTTATGTGTAAATCGAAGACCGCATATTGTTCCATCTTTTTTTCCCGTTGTTGTTGGACTTGGCATCTCCCATTTCGTCATCGTTTTCACGAAGTGCCAATTGGGCCACACAGCACAAAACACACGTTTCGAGATAATCGAGTTGCTCAATTTTTGAAATTGTAGTTTCACCATCATTAACGCAGAATATTGCCAAATTATGTGCACTGTTTGAAAGTACAGATTTCAAAATTCTCAAATGTACAAGTTATTCAACAACCAGGACGATTATTTACGGCGTAATTAATTTATTCATGCAATTGTCCCTTCGTGAAAACGGAAAGGCAGCGCGCGCCACTACGAATCTATAAATAACTCACAATTGTCCCTTCGTGAAAACGGAAAGGCAGCCGCGCGCGCCACTACGAATCTATAAATAACTCACAATTGTCCCTTCGTGAAAACGGAAAGGCAGCGCGCGCCACTACGAATCTATAAATAACTCACAATTGTCCCTTCGTGAAAACGGAAAGGCAGCGCGCGCCACTACGAATCTATAAATAACTCACAATTGTCCCTTCGTGAAAACGGAAAGGCAGCGCGCGCCACTACGAATCTATAAATAGCTCACAATTGTCCCTTCGTGAAAACGGAAAGGCAGCGCGCGCCACTACGAATCTATAAATAGCTCACAATTGGCACTTCGTGAAAACGGAAAAACGCCTCGCGCGTGAGTTTTGTCCTCACATTCGATGATAATCGAACTCACAGCATCAGGGCCAATTTCATGGAGTTGCTAAGCAGAGAATTTTGCTAAGCAAATATTTTTGCTAAGCAATATAAAACAGGCTACCAGCCAAAATGCATACATGTTGTATGGAAGTTTGGCTGGTAACCAAACAAATACGTTAAGCATTTTTTTTCTGGTAAGCAATTTTATCTGCTAAGCAGCTCTGTGAAATTGGCCCCAGAACTAATCTCGTGACTTCACGCTTCAATAGCGAATGACAAGGATCTATGTGAGAGTCCTAATTTTATTGTACGAGTCCGTATCCGAAATGACGGCTTTGGCTACGGCTATGGCTAGATTACTGTTTCTTGCTTCTGCATTGCCGCTGCAGCCAGTAGACATAGCCGTATCCAAAACATTTAATTAGGACAGAATTCAATAATATAGACTGGTCCCATCTGGTTCATTACCATTTGTTCTGCAAATCACACCGGGGGCCAGGGAGTTGTGACATTTTCTATCCAGCGTGATAAAGTTGCAGTCAATAAGGCTGGTTTCGTTTCCCTGACAACGCACTTGGTGCTGAAAAATTGTGCGCTTAAGATGGAAACCATTTGTGTCATTATAAAATGGAGTGTTCGAAAGAAGGGTGGTGACCCCAGGATAGCCGACCTGCCTGCATGACAAAACGAATGACATAATATTATTACATTTAATTTAGATAACGTTGGAGGGCGCTGTGTCTTGAACCAGTTTACGGCTGCACTGTAAAAAAACACTGTAAAAAAGCAAAATGTAGGCAAATCTGTTGCTCTATTACAATTTTACGTTTCCATATTAATGTTTGTTTTACCCATTCTGATTCTCTTTTTCGACCCACAAAGAATACGTCCAAACAAAATATGGAAACGTACTGCAGTTTTATTATTAAGCGTTTACAGAAATTGTGTAAATCAGTTTAACACACTTGTTATGTAAAATTGTAATACAGCAAATTGTTGGAAATAGAGTTGCCTGCATTTTGCTGTAAATGTACACGTTTTTTTACAGTGTGGCCGGGGTACTTTTGACATATAGGGGTGGCCTCCCGTTTTTCAAGATTTTCTGCTGATAATGCACAATAAGCACTACAGTCTTGATAAGGATAAGATAATACAAAAATTATAGGTTTATCGAGTGAGAAATGAAAATGATTACATAGCCGCTCCATGAATATTGGTGCAATTGCATCCAGTCTTCTGAGTCAAGCGCACTTTTATGAAATTGTTTTTGTTTATATAATTATACAAAACCAATCAATTTATTACGCTAGAGTAATTAATCGAAAATTTGTATCTTGAAACCGTTGACGACAAATTATTGCTTCCAAGCAATAATTTGTATGTCATTGCCCTGGCGACAAGTTACTGTTTGATTGAAGTGGGCCCTCAACCATGCATAAATTGGGTGTGCGTAGACCAGTTAGTAAGCAAATTTTGCAAATTTGGTCAGGAAAAAAATAGTATGCAATCCATTTAGGCCCCAAAAGGTCTCTGGTTTCTGGTCATAGGTTGGCTTCAAAATCGGTACGGTGACGCGCCTTTTTTTTTTTTTTTTTTTTTTTTTTTTTTTTTTTTTTTGCCAAGCAGTGAAAGACGTGATACATGTGTACGCAGTTATTGGAACCAGACCAAATTTCGTATACACAAAGTATGGTGGCTAAGAGAGGCCTCACAAAACACAGCAGAATTCTAATCGATCGAGCAATTTTGGCTGCAATCGGACATCGTTTCATAGTAAAAAAAAAAAAAAAAAAAAGGGGGAAAAAGGTAAGCTAAAAATGCGGACGCGCAGGAGACCACAAACCGCAGACTTCCTGTTTTTGCCTTATCGTAGAGTTGAAAATGCACACTCAACCGTACTGTGTACGTGTTATGGAATCAATTTCACACGCTTTCTTCCAGCAATATGCTGAATTCCTAGCGACTGCAGTGCGCCCCAGCCTTTCGGGTAGGGGGCCTATATAATTTTTTTCACCTGCAGACCACAGAGGCGTCGAGCATTGTCCATGAGCCATCTCCACAAAAGAAACCCCACACTCCCCCTGCCTGTATCTGAACCGAGCCCGCATAGTCCACACCTAGATCTACCAGCCTCACCTGACCGTTTATGTAGTCTCCTGCGATCCGTCAAATATGGAAAAACAATAATCATTACAATAGACGTAAAACATTTATAAATTTTATTTGAAAATATCTATATTAATTTATTATTATTATAGACCTTCTACATATGATGCCACAAACTGAAGATTTTGTAAACCTACGTTATTGGCCAACAACCACAATATATTGACCAATATTAAACAATTTACACTTTGAACATTAATTGTAAATGCCTTATTCTTTCAACTGGCAAATATGAACTTTGGCCTGGATATCAGTCCAGGACAATATGTTAAATGCTTCCTGGAGCTATTAAAGAAACGTAGTGTTGGCAAACTACAAGGCTCTCTCATTCAGAGGCAAACGAAGGCTACTCATTGGTTCATTGGCTTACGTGCGCTGCGCATTTCAGTACACGTACGCGCAGCACGCATACATGAACCAATGGATTACCGGGTACCTTCTTTTGACTCCGAATGAGGACACCCTTCATTTTGTGACGTCAGTGCATCAGTTCTATCCTGTTCGTAAGTCAATAACATACGTAATATGCGCACGAATTGGTAGTACACCCATTCTTTTCTTTTGACGTAAATGATATGTGAGAGCGCACCCTGTGAACTTGAAGCTTTGCGTCATGTTCAAGTATACCCACACGAACGCGTGTATTGCTATCCAACATGGCTTTTCGTGCAACCTCTCCATGTAACCTTCTGTCGCCTCTGATCAAGGGGCCCTTTAATTGTGAGGTCTATAATAATGTCCTATTTCGAAAAGTTGCCTTGGAAAACATAACCAAACTCTTCGAAAGGGCTGTCGTTTTCTCTTGAGCACCTATTGTGATGACACTTTCACAGGTTAGATAAATAAATTCTTGACGACAAGAGGGTTGCAAGGAACATACGTTTATAAATTCCATTATTTTACCTTTCCTTAAAAGAAAATGAGCTTTCCGAGGAAATGCATCGGGTACCAGCTCATCTGTCCAATATCTAAACAATTGACGCAGTACCAACCATAAATCGGAAACATGGGAAGTCTTGGGCTAGCTTAGATTTGACAAGTAGGTTTACTGGTAACACCATGTATAATAATCCTTTCTTGGTATAAGTGTTGTGGTTCTGAAAAGAACCTGTCATGAGGTATCGGTTCTTTTCAGAACCACATCGGGCAATCACTTTCAGAACCACGTCCATTCTTCCCAGAAGAGATTATAGTACACATGGTGCTACCCGTAAACCTAACTGTCTTACTCTATCCACCATACATAACATTTAATATGCAATTATAAACCTATTTCGAACCAGTGGCGTAACTATGGGGGGATGGGGCCGGGGAATGGGGCCGGGGAATGGGGCCACGGGGGCACGTGCCCCCCCTCCCCCTGCCGAGGTCTGTCCCCCCCCCCTGCCGAGGTCTGTCCCCCCTGAGCTGCAGAATACAAAATGTTCATGTATTGACCGTGCCCCCTAGAAAAAGTGGTGCACCCTCTAGTTCCCCCAGAAAATTGGACCGTAGTTACGTCATTATTTCGAACCTGACTTATTGCAGATGACTACCGCTAGGTCGTCCTTCAAGCAGTTGTTGATTTGGCCAATTCCCAAATGGTCGCATTCTAGAAGCGTCTCTTCGTCGCCACTGCAGTGCACATCACTCAAGAAGTAAGTTAAATTCACTGGTGGTACATTAAGCAAAATGTTTACCAGTGCAGACGGGTACCCAAGCTGCCTGTTTGTACACACACAATCAGTAATATTGTTAATCTGAATTGAATTTGTATGATTTTTTCATTCCTTAAATAATATAAACATATATAAAAATTTAACAAAATTATAGTATCAATATCCCTTCTGCAAGCCTAGGTTGAAATTTCACCTTAGTGTTAAGCTACGATTCAGTGTATATACAGAGACGGAGCCTATATGAGTGACCTGGCCCGGTCTTTATTCTATCAAGGATAGAGACCTCCGATTTCATTTGATACGTTGTACCAACGATCTGCCGTCACACTTCAAGGCACGTTTCTGCTACACGACCGCGTACCTGCTGTCATGCATATAAATGCTGGAGATAATATTGCACGTGGACGCCCATCATCGCGTGCAAGGTCAAAGTTAAATCTCCCCCAAACTGAGAGGCCGTTATCTGGTGTAGTTCAAGAGCCTTGAAGCATGACGTTAGATCTTCAAGCTATCAGTGATAGACCATGGAATGAACAGTGAAATTGTTTCAAACCGTGATACACTCTTTTGGACCACGAAATTTGGATGTATAATTGAGGAAATAAATATAAAAATGTCAAAACACGATGTTGCTTGTCATATAAGTTGCATATTATCTCTAAATCTATTTGAATTTGACGACAATTTCGTGATTAGAAAGCTCTGAAATATACGCATTACGTCATCGTCGAGACCCAGAATCCACTAATGAAATTCCGTGTTGATCAGCCTCGTTCATATATTCCGACAATAATGTGTGGTAAATACAAGCAAACATGGCGGCATCGCTTGAAATTCAGCCCAGTTTTTGCTGCATGCATGTTTATAAAGACGAAACTGGGAATATTACAACGCCGACCATTCAAAATGTAAAATCAGTTTTAGAATATCATTCAGATGGATTTTCTGGAAATAAATCTTACAATAACTTATAAAGAATAAAGACTTTGCATTTTATTAATTTACCTAGATGATAGATCAGGACCAGGCATTTTTTTTATTGGCCGGGGGGGGGGGGGGGGCTCACAAAGCACCCCTCTGTATGTTCCAAAGTTATCGGTCGATTTTCATGAAACTTGGCAAGAATGTTCCTTCCAGCAAATCTTACATGGCAACGTAAAAATAATTTCCAAACGTCACCACTAGAAGACGTGTTTAAGTGTTTTTGCCCAAAAAGCGTATTTCTGTAATATTTTCTGTATTCTTTGGCAAAATTTCATAAAGCTTTGCAAATAAAAATAAAAATATCATCGGATTTCCCCTGGGGTCATTGTTGGGGTGCTGTAATCCATTATTTCCCCCAATTTGAAGCGAAAAAACGATAATATACGTTTTTGTCATTTGAAAATCAACATGGGTGTCAGCTTTTTGGGGCCCGGAATGCATTTCTGAGGATGAAGTGACATTTCTATATCTTTCCTTGGCATGAAAAGTAAGAAGCATCCATTGAGAAAACTCAATACGTTTTACCCCAACATTACAGAATAAAAAGACAAAATCCAAGATGGCCGTCAGCTGTGGTGGCCATTTTCAATTCCCATAATGCATCTGATATGATAATGTGACAAATACCTATCACATTTCTTTAAAAATATTTTTGTTTAAATATTTTTTTTAAATGCAAAAGAATACACTTAGGGGGCATATTAGGCGCCGCCCCCATAGGGTTAGCAAAGTAAAGTTTGTCCCAAGACATATTGGCTCATCAGGCCGGTGTTTATCTCCGGTTTCGTTGGCATGAAACGACTGAGAATATTTCCATTCCCCCTGGATGGGATGCCAGTTCATCGCAGGTTACTTCCCTAGCTATTGCCAGGTACCCATTTATACTCCTGGGTGAAGAGAAGCAATTACGGTAAAGTGTCTTGCTCAAGGACACAAGCACCACGGTCGCGGTGAGGATTCGAACCCACATTCTGGCGACTCAGCCATCAGAACACAAATCCAATGCACTAGACCGCTAGGCCATGGCACCCCATAGGGTTAATCAATATTAAAGTAATAATATTTAATATCTTTAGCATGTGCAATGTTACGACTTAGCAACAATCATAATTAGATTCAGTACCATTGAAACCACCTATGTTCCAAATTTTATGTGGTCCTGTGGTCTCTTTTTTAAGTTCATCCCATGATCTGTGACCTTTCTGAACGAGGGCGCCCTTCAGATTGTGACGTCAGAGTATACGGTCTATAACCAATATTGCACCTTCCCTTTCATCCTGCGCATTATATTAATACCAACCTGCAGACGACATGAGCGTCGTTGATATCCCATCTTTCCCTGCAAACAATACCCCACTGGCCGTCCATAAACACCTCTACCCTCCCGTAGTGATCGGCATCCTCGCCCTTCAATCTGACGTCTCCGTTGCGATGGTTACCTGTCATTAATAATAATAATAATAATAATAATGTGTGGACTTATATAGCGCACGTATCCACCAACTGAGTGGTGCTCAAGGCGCATATTATTACCGCTGCTCATAAGGCTCATAAGGCTCATAAATCATTCCTGAAACCATCTCAGCTCCCTGGGGAGTATACAGCTCAATTGCTGCCATTACAGCGCATATAGGGCTAATCAACCAACTCTGCCCTCACAGGTACCCATTTAACCCCTGGGTGGAGAGAAGCAATTATGGTTAAGTGTCTTGCTCAAGGACACAAGTGTCACGGCCGGGATTCGAACCCACATTCTGCTGCTAACACCAGAACTTGAGTCCGGTAAGCTAGACCGCTCGGCCACGACACTCCATTTCAAATAGATAACAAATCCACATCCTTGAAAACAAGTCAAATAACAAGTTCGTCTGACAGTTGGAAAGGCCTTAGATGTATCGCCCGTGTTCTTTGCTATTTTAAGGGTATTAATTTGAAGAAAGGAAAACAAATAGCTTACTTTTAGCTGTTGAATTAGCTGTTGCAAAGTGCTTTATACCAACCTGTTTAAGGACCTGTGTAAAATAGTAGTTTTTGGCCTTACGTTTTGAACCTAGCAGGTAGTTTCTCAAAGGCAAAATGGACGATAAGAAGAAGAAGAAGAAGAAGAAGAAGAAGAAGAAGAAGAAGAAGAAGAAGAAGAAGAAGAAGAAGAAGAAGAAGAAGAAGAAGAAGAAGAAGAAGAAGAAGAAGAAGAAGAAGAAGAAGAAGAAGAAGAAGAAGAAGAAGAAGAAGAAGAAGAAGAAGAAGAAGAAGAAGAAGAAGAAGAAGAAGAAGAAGAAGAAGAAGAAGATACATCAGACGTTTCGATGAGCTTTACAAAATGTTAACATTAAGGTGAGTTTTGACTGAGTGAAGGTAGCTAGGTGGGTTAATTTCTTTTTCTTTCTAAAAGGACATCAGCAATGTTCGATTGAAACAGAAATGCAATCACGACAAACATGCACTTGCGACGAATCATCGAAGTGTGTGTTTTGCTGTTTTTAATGACCTTTTTTTTTTTTTACATAGGGGAACTTTTTTAGGTGTTCGTGCGACAGCTTGAATTTTTTTTCTTTCTTTCTTTCTTTCCCAACTTGTGCGCTACTTCTGCTGTGATTGATATTCGCTGGCACGGACCATGGATCGTGCCGTGATTACCAATCCTGTGGCAATAGTGTTTGGACATTGTAATTCTCACAACCACACTCTGTATAGCTTACATGCTGCATGCACCAGCGAGAAAGCCCAATAATCTGATAGTTCCAAAGAAAAGTTCAGCTGTAATTCTCACAACCACACTCTGTATAGCTTACATGCTACATGCACCAGCGAGAAAGCCCAATAATCTGATAGTTGGAAAGAAAATATCATTCCTGACATCAGGAATAAATTTGTATTTATTTATATTTATTTTCACGGCTGATGTTTTTCTAATAATACGAGACTGAACATGTTAATAACGTCTGTTGCACACGGCATTATTTTAGAATCGCACGCAAGTGAATTAGAACTTGTGCCTCGCGTCGGCCGAGCAGTTTATTAACACTAGCCTTGCCGAACATCCGTATTAAATTAGATTCAGAATTTGCAGAAAAATTCATTCGTGTCGTCGAAATTGATTTCAATCAGACGTGAAGCGAAATTTTTCGCCGTCTCTATAATCACAATTAATTTTTTTTTTAAATAAATATATAAAACAAATATAAGAAGAACCTATGAATTTACCGTACTTTCATATCACACGGGAGTCTTGATATAACAGTTGAATACCTACCCATCTGATCGAGCATTGTGGTTTTCTAATCAAGTCCTATAATAGCAACAATGCAACAAGCCATGAAGAAAAGGCACGTTTAGGGAAAATGGACGATTCGGTATTAAAGTTGCCATTCTGAGAAGTGGGCAGAAAAGCAATTTCGTTGCACATATGCGAAGCGAGGTGAAATTTGGAAAGGTTCGAGTATTCGTTCACTGCAATGACTTGCAGATTCAATCTGCATCGTGCTTGAATATTAATTTTATATCTGTCTTAAAGGTCGATAGTAGCTTTTGTATTTGACCAGAACAGTGTTTTTATTATTAATAATAAATTCTTGCGTTGGGTGATAAACAACTGCTTAGATTTTTGCCCTTACACCAAGTGTGTATGAAGCACTGCTCAGGTCTACTTTCCTCTTAAGCCCCAACTATTGGCCCAAACTATTAATTAAGCTTGCTTCATTCAATTGATTTAATTTTTGCCCTACACCGACGTGTGTATAGCACTGTATGCTCAGTGCTTTCCGAGTGTCTGTGAAAAAACTACACAGGCGAATCGGGCGGGATTCGAACCCACGACCTCCTGCTTACTAGTGCAGACGTCTTACCTCTTGACCACCGAGCTTGCCCGATGACGATTGGCCGGCTAGAATCCTATATAGCAGCGGGTTCCGCGATATATATAGATTGGTGAAATTCTTGCGTTGGGAGATAAACAATTGATTTAATTTTTGCCAAAAAATTTAATCAATTGTTTATCTCCCGACGCAAGAATTTCACCAATCTATATTGCTTCTTTCATTTACCAGATTTGAAAGCAACTGTTGGGCGTGGAACGGCTTCCGGAAGCAGACAAAAGAAGTGATAATTGATAGTCTTAATACAAAGCATTTATACAAAGTCCTATTACAAAGCAGCAACTGGAGTCTGATGGACACAATGACATTGCCACCGCTTATCTTTCACTAATCCTCCCTACACAATAGGTAGTAATCTCTAGTCCCTTTTGTCTGACCCAGGAGGGCCAGTTTGGCTGGGTGCATTCAAGCATTGAACAAAACTATTATCTCCTGAGGACGATCAGAGCATTGATTGAAACGTCGAGTTGTAACCTCCAGTTCTTTTCAGAAATAATTACTACTCAATAGAGAATTTCGCATGGTGTCACCGCAATTAGTCTTACTCTCTTAATGTAAAAGAGTGAAAACCACTCTTTTAAAGAGCTATAAGTCTTTTTGGAGTGTAAAACCATGGAGGTAGAATCTTATTCTACCTCCATGGTAAAACCCACTCTGATTCGAGTGAAAAATACAGTAAAAGGCTACCAATTCACTCTTTATACACTACCAATTTTACTCTTTATTCACTCCAAAAAGACTTGTCCGCCATATAGCTCTTTGAAAGAGTGGTTTTCACTCTTTTACATTAACAGAATACTTAAACTATCATCTCAATTGGATTCTAGCAGGCCTATCGTCACCGGGTAAGCTCAGTGGTCGAGAGGTTTACGTCTTCACTTGTAAGCAATGGGTCGTGAGTTTGAATTCAGCCCGAGTCGCCCGTTGATTTTTTTCCACAAGCACTTGGAATATACAGTGAAAATGAAATCAATAATAATAAATAATAAATGAAATGAAACTGCACTGTAAAAATGGTGTTTAGAATTTAAACACTTGCCAAATAAACACGGTTAGGAATGCGTTTAAATGCTAAACGGCCATCCTCTGTACATAACTAAATGTGCTTAGCTTTTTGACACCTATTCATATATTTTATCATTCAAACACACATCACAGAAAACACAATCTAAACATGTTTTAGGTTAAACATGTGAAAAAAAGTGAGTACGAGCTAAGTGTGTAGAAATGTGTTTAAATTCTAAACACCATTTTTACAGTGTGTTTTATTCCCCCAGGGCAGGGTAACAACAATTATATTATAAAACAACAATTATATTATAAAACAACAACCATATTGTAAAACAACAACCATATTGTAAAACAACAACCATATTGTAAAACAACAACCATATTGTAAAACAACAACCATATTATAAAACAACAATCATATTATAAAACAACAATCATATTATTATAAAACAACAATCATATTATAAAACAACAATCATATTATAAAACAACAATCATATTATTATAAAACAACAATCATATTATAAAACAACAACCATATTGTAAAACAACAACCATATTGTAAAACAACAACCATATTGTAAAACAACAACCATATTGTAAAACAACAACCATATTATAAAACAACAACCATATTGTAAAACAACAACCATATTGTAAAACAATCATATTGTAAAACAACAATCATATTGTAAAACAACAATCATATTATAAAACAACAACCATATTGTAAAACAACAACCATATTGTAAAACAACAACCATTTGTAAAACAACAATCATATTATAAAACAACAATCATATTATAAAACAACAATCATATTATAAAACAACAATCATATTATAAAACAACAACCATATTGTAAAACAACAATCATATTGTAAAACAACAATCATATTATAAAACAACAATCATATTATAAAACAACAATCATATTATAAAACAACAATCATATTATAAAACAACAATCATATTATAAAACAACAATCATATTATAAAACAACAACCATATTATAAAACAACAATCATATTGTAAAACAACAACCATATTGTAAAACAACAATCATATTGTAAAACAACAATCATATTGTAAAACAACAATCGTATTATAAAACAACAATCGTATTATAAAACAACAATCATATTATAAAACAACAACCATATTGTAAAACAACAACCATATTGTAAAACAACAATCATATTATAAAACAACAATCATATTATAAAACAACAATCATATTATAAAACAACAACCATATTATAAAACAACAATCATATTGTAAAACAACAACCATATTGTAAAACAACCATATTATAAAACAACAATCATATTATAAAACAACAATCATATTATCAAACAACAATCATATTATAAAACAACAATCATATTATAAAACAACAATCATATTATAAAACAACAACCATATTATAAAACAACAATCATATTGTAAAACAACAACCATATTGTAAAACAACCATATTATAAAACAACAATCATATTATAAAACAACAATCATATTGTAAAACAACAATCATATTATAAAACAACAATCATATTATAAAACAACAATCATATTATAAAACAACAATCATATTATAAAACAACAATCATATTATAAAACAACAATCATATTATAAAACAACAATCATATTATAAAACAACAATCATATTATAAAACAACAATCATATTGTAAAACAACAATCATATTATAAAACAACAATCATATTATAAAACAACAATCATATTATAAAACAACAATCATATTATAAAACAACAATCATATTATAAAACAACAATCATATTATAAAACAACAACCATATTATAAAACAACAATCATATTGTAAAACAACAATCATATTATAAAACAACAACCATATTATAAAACAACAACCATATTATAAAACAACAATCATATTATAAAACAACAATCATATTATAAAACAACAATCATATTATAAAACAACAATCATATTATAAAACAACAATCATATTATAAAACAACAATCATATTATAAAACAACAATCATATTGTAAAACAACAACCATATTGTAAAACAACCATATTGTAAAACAACAATCATATTGTAAAACAACAATCATATTGTAAAACAACAATCATATTATAAAACAACAATCATATTATAAAACAACAATCATATTATAAAACAACAACCATATTGTAAAACAACAACCATATTGTAAAACAACAATCATATTATAAAACAACAATCATATTATAAAACAACAACCATATTGTAAAACAACAACCATATTGTAAAACAACAATCATATTATAAAACAACAATCATATTATAAAACAACAATCATATTATAAAACAACAACCATATTATAAAACAACAACCATATTATAAAACAACAACCATATTATAAAACAACAATCATATTATAAAACAACAACCATATTATAAAACAACAACCATATTATAAAACAACAATCATATTATAAAACAACAATCATATTATAAAACAACAATCATATTATAAAACAACAACCATATTGTAAAACAACCATATTATAAAACAACAATCATATTATAAAACAACAATCATATTATAAAACAACAATCATATTATAAAACAACAATCATATTATAAAACAACAATCATATTATAAAACAACAATCATATTATAAAACAACAATCATATTATAAAACAACAATCATATTATAAAACAACAATCATATTATAAAACAACAATCATATTGTAAAACAACAACCATATTGTAAAACAATCATATTGTAAAACAACAATCATATTATAAAACAACAATCATAGTATAAAACAACAATCATAGTATAAAACAACAATCATATTATAAAACAACAATCATATTGTAAAACAACAATCATATTGTAAAACAACAATCATATTGTAAAACAATCATATATTAAAAACAACAATCATATTGTAAAACAACAATCATATTGTAAAACAACAATCATATAGTAAAACAACAACCATATTGTAAAACAACAATCATATTGTAAAACAACAATCATATTGTAAAACAACAATCATATTATAAAACAACAATCATCATATTAAAACAACAACCATATTGTAAAACAATCATATTGTAAAACAACAATCATATTGTAAAACAACAATCATATTGTAAAACAACAATCATATTATAAAACAACAACCATATTGTAAAACAACAATCATATTGTAAAACAACAACCATATTGTAAAACAACAAACATATTGTAAAACAACAAACATATTATAAAACAACAATCATATTATAAAACAACAATCATATTATAAAACAACAACCATATTATAAAACAACAACCATATTGTAAAACAACAACCATATTGTAAAACAACAACCATATTGTAAAACAACAACCATATTGTAAAACAACAACCATATTGTAAAACAATCATATTGTAAAACAACAATCATATTGTAAAACAACAACCATATTGTAAAACAACAACCATATTGTAAAACAATCATATTGTAAAACAATCATATTGTAAAACAATCATATTGTAAAACAACAATCATATTGTAAAACAACAATCATATTGTAAAACAACAACCATATTGTAAAACAACAACCATATTGTAAAACAACAACCATATTGTAAAACAACAATCATATTATAAAACAAAACAACAATCATATTGTAAAACAACAATCATATTGTAAAACAATCATATTGTAAAACAACAATCATATTGTAAAACAACAATCATATTGTAAAACAACAATCATATTGTAAAACAACAACCATATTGTAAAACAATCATATTGTAAAACAACAACCATATTGTAAAACAACAATCATATTGTAAAACAACAACCATATTGTAAAACAACAACCATATTGTAAAACAACAACCATATTGTAAAACAACAACCATATTGTAAAACAATCATATTGTAAAACAATCATATTGTAAAACAACAATCATATTGTAAAACAACAATCATATTATAAAACAACAACCATATTGTAAAACAACAACCATATTGTAAAACAACAACCATATTGTAAAACAACAACCATATTGTAAAACAACAACCATATTGTAAAACAATCATATTGTAAAACAACAATCATATTGTAAAACAACAACCATATTGTAAAACAATCATATTGTAAAACAACAATCATATTGTAAAACAACAATCATATTGTAAAACAACAACCATATTGTAAAACAACAACCATATTGTAAAACAACAACCATATTGTAAAACAACAACCATATTGTAAAACAATCATATTGTAAAACAACAATCATATTGTAAAACAACAACCATATTGTAAAACAACAACCATATTGTAAAACAACAACCATATTGTAAAACAATCATATTGTAAAACAATCATATTGTAAAACAATCATATTGTAAAACAACAATCATATTGTAAAACAACAATCATATTGTAAAACAACAACCATATTGTAAAACAATCATATTGTAAAACAACAATCATATTGTAAAACAACAATCATATTATAAAACAACAACCATATTGTAAAACAACAATCATATTGTAAAACAACAACCATATTGTAAAACAATCATATTGTAAAACAATCATATTGTAAAACAACAATCATATTGTAAAACAATCATATTGTAAAACAACAATCATATTGTAAAACAACAACCATATTGTAAAACAACAACCATATTGTAAAACAACAACCATATTGTAAAACAACAACCATATTATAAAACAACAACCATATTGTAAAACAATCATATTGTAAAACAACAATCATATTGTAAAACAACAATCATATTATAAAACAACAATCATATTGTAAAACAACAACCATATTGTAAAACAATCATATTGTAAAACAATCATATTGTAAAACAACAATCATATTGTAAAACAACAATCATATTATAAAACAACAATCATATTGTAAAACAACAACCATATTGTAAAACAACAACCATATTGTAAAACAACAACCATATTATAAAACAACAACCATATTGTAAAACAACAATCATATTATAAAACAACAATCATATTGTAAAACAACAATCATATTGTAAAACAACAATCATATTATAAAACAACAACCATATTGTAAAACAATCATATTGTAAAACAATCATATTGTAAAACAATCATATTGTAAAACAACAATCATATTATAAAACAACAATCATATTGTAAAACAACAATCATATTGTAAAACAACAATCATATTAAAACAACAATCATATTGTAAAACAACAATCATATTGTAAAACAACAATCATATTGTAAAACAACAATCATATTGTAAAACAACAACCATATTGTAAAACAACAATCATATTGTAAAACAACAACCATATTGTAAAACAACAATCATATTGTAAAACAACAACCATATTGTAAAACAACAATCATATTGTAAAACAACAACCATATTGTAAAACAATCATATTGTAAAACAATCATATTGTAAAACAACAATCATATTGTAAAACAACAATCATATTGTAAAACAACAACCATATTGTAAAACAATCATATTGTAAAACAATCATATTGTAAAACAACAATCATATTGTAAAACAACAATCATATTATAAAACAACAATCATATTGTAAAACAACAACCATATTGTAAAACAACAATCATATTATAAAACAACAATCATATTGTAAAACAACAATCATATTGTAAAACAACAACCATATTATAAAACAACAACCATATTGTAAAACAACAACCATATTGTAAAACAACAACCATATTGTAAAACAACAACCATATTGTAAAACAATCATATTGTAAAACAATCATATTGTAAAACAACAATCATATTGTAAAACAACAATCATATTGTAAAACAACAATCATATTGTAAAACAACAACCATATTGTAAAACAACAACCATATTGTAAAACAACAACCATATTGTAAAACAACAACCATATTGTAAAACAATCATATTGTAAAACAACAATCATATTGTAAAACAACAACCATATTGTAAAACAATCATATTGTAAAACAACAATCATATTGTAAAACAACAATCATATTGTAAAACAACAACCATATTGTAAAACAACAACCATATTATAAAACAACAACCATATTGTAAAACAACAATCATATTATAAAACAACAATCATATTGTAAAACAACAATCATATTGTAAAACAACAATCATATTATAAAACAACAACCATATTGTAAAACAACAATCATATTGTAAAACAACAACCATATTGTAAAACAATCATATTGTAAAACAATCATATTGTAAAACAACAATCATATTGTAAAACAACAATCATATTATAAAACAACAATCATATTGTAAAACAACAACCATATTGTAAAACAACAACCATATTGTAAAACAACAACCATATTGTAAAACAACAACCATATTGTAAAACAATCATATTGTAAAACAATCATATTGTAAAACAACAATCATATTGTAAAACAACAATCATATTATAAAACAACAATCATATTGTAAAACAACAACCATATTGTAAAACAATCATATTGTAAAACAACAACCATATTGTAAAACAACAACCATATTATAAAACAACAATCATATTATAAAACAACAATCATATTGTAAAACAACAATCATATTGTAAAACAACAATCATATTGTAAAACAACAACCATATTGTAAAACAACAATCATATTGTAAAACAACAACCATATTGTAAAACAACAATCATATTATAAAACAACAATTATATTATAAAACAACAACCATATTGTAAAACAACAATCATATTATAAAACAACAATCATATTGTAAAACAACAATCATATTGTAAAACAACAATCATATTATAAAACAACAACCATATTGTAAAACAACAATCATATTGTAAAACAACAACCATATTGTAAAACAATCATATTGTAAAACAATCATATTGTAAAACAACAATCATATTGTAAAACAACAATCATATTATAAAACAACAATCATATTGTAAACAACAACCATATTGTAAAACAACAATCATATTAAAACAACAATCATATTATAAAACAACAATCATATTGTACAACAATCATATTGTAAAACAACAATCATATTGTAAAACAACAATCATATTGTAAAACAACAATCATATTATAAAACAACAATCCATATTGTAAAACAACAACCATATTGTAAAACAACAACCATATTGTAAAACAACAATTATATTAAAACAACCATATTGTAAAACAATCATATTGTAAAACAACAATCATATTATAAAACAACAATCATATTATAAAACAACAATCATAGTATAAAACAACAATCATATTGTAAAACAACAATCATATTGTAAAACAACAACCATATTGTAAAACAACAACCATATTATAAAACAACAACCATATTGTAAAACAACAATCATATTATAAAACAACAATTATATTATAAAACAACAATCATATTATAAAACAACAATCATATTATAAAACAACAATCATATTATAAAACAACAATCATAGTATAAAACAACAATCATATTATAAAACAACAACCATATTGTAAAACAACAATCATATTATAAAACAACAATCATATTATAAAACAACAATCATATTATAAAACAACAATCATATTATAAAACAACAATCATATTATAAAACAACAATCATATTATAAAACAACAATCATATTATAAAACAACAATCATATTATAAAACAACAATCATATTATAAAACAACAATCATAGTATAAAACAACAATCATATTATAAAACAACAATCATATTATAAAACAACAATCATATTATAAAACAACAATCATATTATAAAACAACAATCATATTATAAAACAACAATCATATTGTAAAACAACAATCATATTATAAAACAACAATCATATTGTAAAACAACAACCATATTGTAAAACAACAACCATATTATAAAACAACAACCATATTGTAAAACAACAATCATATTATAAAACAACAATTATATTATAAAACAACAATCATATTATAAAACAACAATCATATTATAAAACAACAATCATATTATAAAACAACAATCATATTATAAAACAACAATCATAGTATAAAACAACAATCATATTATAAAACAACAATCATATTATAAAACAACAATCATATTATAAAACAACAATCATATTATAAAACAACAATCATATTATAAAACAACAATCATATTATAAAACAACAATCATATTATAAAACAACAATCATATTATAAAACAACAATCATATTATAAAACAACAATCATATTGTAAAACAACAATCATATTATAAAACAACAATCATATTATAAAACAACAATCATATTATAAAACAACAATCATATTATAAAACAACAATCATATTATAAAACAACAATCATATTATAAAACAACAATCATATTATAAAACAACAATCATATTATAAAACAACAATCATATTATAAAACAACAATCATATTATAAAACAACAATCATATTATAAAACAACAATCATATTATAAAACAACAATCATATTATAAAACAACAATCATAGTATAAAACAACAATCATAGTATAAAACAACAATCATATTATAAAACAACAATCATAGTATAAAACAACAATCATATTATAAAACAACAATCATATTATAAAACAACAATCATAGTATAAAACAACAATCATATTGTAAAACAACAATCATATTGTAAAACAACAACCATATTGTAAAACAACAACCATATTATAAAACAACAACCATATTGTAAAACAACAATCATATTATAAAACAACAACCATATTGTAAAACAACAATCATATTATAAAACAACAATCATATTATAAAACAACAATCATATTATAAAACAACAATCATATTATAAAACAACAATCATATTATAAAACAACAATCATATTATAAAACAACAATCATATTATAAAACAACAATCATATTATAAAACAACAATCATATTATAAAACAACAACCATATTGTAAAACAACAATCATATTATAAAACAACAATCATATTATAAAACAACAATCATATTATAAAACAACAATCATATTATAAAACAACAATCATAGTATAAAACAACAATCATATTGTAAAACAACAATCATATTATAAAACAACAATCATATTATAAAACAACAATCATATTATAAAACAACAACCATATTATAAAACAACAATCATATTATAAAACAACAATCATAGTATAAAACAACAATCATAGTATAAAACAACAACTATATTATAAAACAACAATCATATTATAAAACAACAATCATATTATAAAACAACAATCATATTATAAAACAACAACCATATTATAAAACAACAATCATTATAAAACAACAATCATATTATAAAACAACAACCATATTATAAAACAACAATTATATTATAAAACAACAATCATATTATAAAACAACAATTATATTATAAAACAACAATCATGAAATCGTGGCGGGTGTTTCCAAAAAGAAAAAACAAAAGTAAAGTACTGTTATATTTACACAATATTTTTCCTCTCTTTAACTTCAGTAAACAATAAAATATATTTTGCAAGACAGGTAGTTATACATTTGACCTCTGAATAGAAAGTGCTCCTTAATCACGGAATCGATAGCTGTGTGTATTTGTCATGGAACATATATTCTTCCTTAAAGGTCTATTACAGATTACCTGATCACTAAAACACCGGGAAGTGATTTTTTCTGCAGTACACTTCGTCAGCAATATGCATATGGATACCAAAAATGAATTTTTGACTTCATTTTCATTTAAAAATTCCTCCACAACGTCAATTACTATTACATAGAAAGCCTTTGCTTCTGAATTATATATATATATATATATATATATATATATATATATATATATATATATATATATATATATATATATATATATACTTAAATGTAGCGGTCTATCTTGAAGTAGAGTGCTCAATGCCACATAGACAGAGCGTAATATACTTGTAGTAAAACTAGTGGAACGCTGGTAGTTGTAACTCCGAGTTTCACGCGTTATGCGATCATCAGACATATATATACAGGGTGTCCCCATAAAAAGTATACCGAGATAAAAATTACTGTAATGGCAAAACTACTTTATATATGGGAAAGAGAAATATATCTCTAGAAAGGGCAGAATGTCCTCTTTGCAATGGTATACAGCTTGTGATGTTATTGACACAGATGAGTGAACAAATTAGACAGATGTTAAGGGTACTGAAAGCAGGACTGTGACAAGTTTGCATATTTGAATAACAAAGGTCCAAAAAGCATTTTAAAAAACCTGCACATTAAACTTTTGAGGTAAGTAGCGAAAACAAAGCAGATTACATTGTTTTAGGTACATTCCTTGTTTTCAAGAATGTGTTGAAAAAGCAAATCCATTTGGTATTCTGCACACTTGCATGGTTGAGCTTTGTTATTCAAATATGCAAACTTGTCACAGTCCTGCTTTCAGTACCCTTAACATCTGTCTAGTTTGTTCACTCATCTGTGTCAATAACATCACAAGCTGTATACCATTGCAAAGAGGACATTCTGCACTTTCTAGAGATATATTTCTCTTTCCCATATATAAAGTAGTTTTGCCATTACAGTAATTTTTATCTCGGTATACTTTTTATGGGGACACCCTGTATAATACAATGTATACACTTTTTTAATGAAAATGTTTGAAAAAACCTCGTCCTGAACTCGGTACCTTCTATTTGCAAGGCGATCGTTTTAACCACTAGACTACCATGCCACTCGACTTTAGCGATGAATTAATTATTGAAGAACCTTTCTTAAATTAGATTTCTATGCCAATTTCTAAGTCATTGACGAAGTATTGTGCAGAAAAATAGCCACAAGAAAATCCTGGAAGAAACTATAGAATTAATGGCAATATGACATCAACTATTATAAGGAAAGGTAAACTTGTAGCTTTGCATGGTGAGGAGGATAAGTAAGACTAATTGCGGTGACACCATGTGAAATTCTCAATTGAGTAGTAATTAATTCTGAAAAGAACTGGAGGTACAACTCGACGTTTCGATCAGTATGCTCTGATCGTCCTCAGGAGAATTGAGAATTTCACATGGTGTCACCGCAATTAGTCTTACTTATTATAAGGAACATACACCATTGGTAATGTTTGCAAATTAACTACTTCTACGTTAACCAACCAACCTGGGGCCAATTTCAATGAGCGGCTAGGCAGAAAATTGTGCTAAGCAAGATAATACAGACTACCATCCAAAATGCATACATAAAAAGTTTCCCTGGTAACCAAATAAATCTACTAAGCAAATGTTGATAATACAGACTACCATCCAAAATGCATACATAAAAAGTTTCCCTGGTAACCAATAAAGCAAATGTTTCTGGTGAGCAATTTTTCTGCTCAGAAGCTCTGTGAAATTGGGCCCTGTGGGAGTAGGCGTGAACAATTGCATGCCTGCTTCGATGGTTTGATTTGGTGGTTAAATTTTGTGGATTGAGGCTCGATTTGCCGACTGAAAATCAATAGTGTGTGTGTGTAGGGGGGGGGGGTGACCACACCCGCATACACCCCCTTTGGCTATCCCCTGGACAATAATTATAAGAAAAATATGGATTTTACGGTTTTCGCACTAGCGCCACAGAACAAACGATGTAGGCTGGAGAATGATTAATGAGAGACCGCTAAATTAGGGCTCGATAGCTCAATTGGTATACATAGCTGCAGTAACTGTATCTCAAAGGTCTTGTCATTGGGTCGAATCAGACCTTATGGCCCTGTCACACTGTTGCGTATGAGAGAAACGTAAGAGTTGCGTATGAAAATTCATAATATAATTTTCATACGCACAAAAAGCCCTTGAAAATACATAATTGTGCGTATACTTACCGTATTGAACCTATGAGTAGCGTATGAGTAGCGTATGGCAAGCGTATTGACAGCGTATGGACAGCGAATGTCAGCAAATGTCAGCGTATGACCTGCGTATGTCAGCGTATGAACAGCGTATGACCAGCGTATGGACAGCGTACTCTGCGTATGGCTAGCGTATGAGTAGCGTATGAACTGCGCATGCCCAGCGTACCGCCTATCCGCCTATCACGTGACAAAGTGCCTATATAATCGGCGGCCTTTCAATGCGCTATCAATACGCTAGCTGTACGGTACACCTTCATGCCAACGTATGGCAAATTATGTCCAGCGTACTCGACCTATGAGTAACGTACCTATATCGTACATCTAGCGTATTCAGCGTATGTCTAGCGTATGATTAGCGTATTAACCATACGTCCGCATACGCACAAAATTTTTAAGCATGCTTAAAAATGTATTTCTGCCTCAGCGTATGCCAGCGTATGCCACCGTGCTTGAAACGTATACAACCTATGCCTAACGTACCCCTAGCGTATGTCACCGTATACCAGCGTATGAGTGATAATTTTCATATGCTGGCATACGCTAGTACGATACGCAACAGTGTGACAGGGCCATTAGAGCTACATATTTTTACATAGGAAATTTGGGAGACCCATTCTTTGTTCACTATTAAAAATAGACTGGTTGCACAGATTGGTTTGTATGATAAGATACAGTCTGTAATATGGGTTTCAGACTATTGGGGTTGGATGACTTCCTAATGCAAGGTGAGTTGTTCTGGCAAAAAGTGTCATATTTTGGACATTTCAAATCGGTTTTGGTCGTTGATCCATTCAAATGATAGAGGAAGTATCTAGGTGCATTCTGTGTAGAGGATCAGGAAAGGCACCCAATGTTAGTATTGCTTTTGCTATTGTATTGTTGTGCTATTGTATGATTTCTTGTTTACTGTAAAGCGCCTTGAGCACTTCTTGGTGGATATGTGCGCATTATAAATTTTCTGTATTATTATTATTATTATTATTATTATTATTATTATTATTATTATTATTATTATTATTATTATTATTATTATTATTATTATTATTATTATTATTATTATTATTATTATTATTATTATTATTATTATTATTATTATTATTATTATTATTAAAGGAGATATTCAAAAGGAGCCAAATTTCCTATGTAAAATTATGTAGCTCTAAGGTCTGATACGACCTAATGACAAGACCTTTGAGATACAGTTACTGCAGCTAAATTGGTAGAGTGCTTGCTATATTAACAGTGGTGACAAAGGTTGCAGATTCAGTAAATTTGTAGCTGAATTAATTATTATCCGAAAGGTAACCTAATGTGAAATTGGTCAAGAAATAACCAATCAACCTGACAAATTATTCGGACTCGACATTGAGCTGTAAGGTTTCACAGGCTCGTTGTATATTGTAGGCCTATATCTTGATTCAACGGTGAAACATAGGGCTTACTCATATTTTCTTCAAAATAACCAATTAAGTAAAACTGAATAGGATAAGTAAATACTATTTGCGGTGACACCATGTGAAATTCTCAACTGAGTAGTAATTAGATTTTTCAGAACTTTACGTCTTTACTTAAAATAACCAATGTTGTACATTCCCTGCAATGGAATAAAAAACAACACGACTTCTGAAGACGATCAGAGCATATTGATCGAAACGTCGAGTTGTAACCAACCGGTTCTTGTACTACGCAAAAGAGAATTTCTACATGGTGTCACTGCAAACAGTCTTTACTTATCCTTGTCACCATGAAATCTACAAGCCTTAATTCAATTGATTTAATTTTGCCCTATATACACCGACGTGTGTACAGCACTGTATACTCAGTATATATATATTTATAGGTTGGTGAAATTCTTGCGTCGGGAGATAAACAATTGATTTAATTTTGCCCTACACCGACGTGTGTATAGCACTGTATACTTAGTGCTTTCCAAGTGTCTGTGATTCACTTAACATTTGAAAGCGGGGTTGCCGCCGCCCTGAAAACGGACAAAATTAGTCTTACTTGCGATTACTTGTATTTGTATTTGGTTAATATTCAGTGTATTTAAATAGGGAAATTTGTATTCGTATATAATACGAATATGTATTCGAATACATTTAAATTTGAACATATATTTCAGTGTAATCGATCCCAGCTATCTGTAACAGTGTGGATTAAGGGGTTTGTTTATGGTGTAAACCGGGGATTTAAAACAAAAGGGAACAATGGGTTCTTTGTTTTCGGTTATTGCTTGAAAATGTCCTCGGTTGAAAAACGTGTATAAATCATATGGGATATGCCTAAAAAAGTTTAAGCCCAAAAACAAAGGGAACGAACGAGAGGGGAAAATATGAGGTCCTTGGTTTACACCGTAAACAAACCAAATGTGTGTGATTTGGCAAGCAGGGTAAGGCATCCTCCCAAAAATACAGCATATATGTATTTTTAAGTAAAGCTTAATCAGTCATACAACTCCATTCTCAGCTTGTTAATTTAATAATGTGAAACTTACCGTCTGAATTGACTTGAGCGTCGGTAACACAAAACGTGTAAAGAAGAACAAAGCTTACTGTAAATAAATTAAAAGAACAAGAAACCATTTTTAGACTCATAATTATTGTATGCAGTGACGTCAATTTGGGGATGATTCCAAATTCCAATGTCCGCTCCCGAAAGTCACCCCGTCCTATAAGTACACTCACGGAATTTAAAAACGCATCAACTTATATTTGTCAATAAATATGTATAACTTATATGCAGTGATAAATTGAAGCCATAATTGTACATAGCACTTTTATTGTGTCAGTATGATGTGAAAATTTGCGCTCATGAATTGTTAACATATGTTCTTATTTCTCACTGCAATAATCTGCTGTTGAAAAATATGTGAAATATTGGGATGATGCGTTTTTAAATTCCGTGAGTATAGAATCTTCAATGGGTTTCAAATAATTCCTATTTTAAAATTTGTTATTAGACCTATTTAGAAACTTTAAGAAAATATTTGGCCATTTTGGAAACATGCATGATAGGCAAATTTGGGAACATTTTTTAAAAGGTTGTACCAATTTGGGGGAAAATATTTTGGGAAACTTGAGAAAGGTTTAAGAAAACAAATAATGTTAATTAATGATAATCTTTAATAATTCTTTCTTTAATGTTAAACAAAGTGCTACCGAGGAGTTTATTCAATGGATTTTACAATTTTGTTTTACTGAACCCCAAAGTTTGGGGATAATTCTATTGACCATCTTCTGGGCAAAAAGTGGGCGTATATTATACCCAACTCCTCTGAGGATTTATGCCCATGAAAAAAGAGCGAGACAATAGGTCAACAATAAAGATAACAAAAGTACAAAAAACAAGAAAGGGGAAAACAAATCAAATTTCATTGTGCTGTTGTAAGAAACTTTCGTGAGGTGAATTTATTTTGAGGGCAGTTTTGAAAGAGTTGAAGGATGTTCTAGAGCGAATATTAACGGGAAGATTGTTCCACAGACGTGGGGCATCAATGATCTGTTCCCCTAGGACTGATAAGATCTTGGTTCGGTCAGAAGATGTTGATAATAATAATAATAAATAATGTAGACTTATATGGCGCACGTATCCACCAAACTGGTGCTCAAGGCGCATTACATTATTACCCCTGCTCATCAGGCTCATAAATCATTCCTGAAACCATCTCAGCTCCCTGGGGAGTATACAGCTCATTTGCTGCCATTTCAGCGCATATAGGGCTAATCAAACACAACAACCAACTCTGCCCTCACAGGTACCCATTTACCCCTGGGTGGAGAGAAGCAATTATGGTAAAGTGTCTTGCTCAAGGACACAAGTACCCCGGTCGCGGTTGGGATTCGAACCCACATTCTGACGACTCAGCCATCAGAACACAAATCCGATGCACTAAACCATGGCACTACATTTGCAGATCAAAGACCAGCTCGACTAGCGGTATAAGCAGTGATGAGTTCAGACACATATGGCGGTGATGTACCGTACAATATATCACAATATATCACAATATATCACAATATATCACAATATATCACAATATATCACAATATATCACAATATATCACAATATATCACAATATATCACAATATATCACAATATATTCTCCTGAGGACGATCAGAGCATACTGATCGAAACGTGCGAGTTGTACCTCCAGTTCTTTTCAGAACTAATTACTACTCAATTGAGATTCCACATGGTGTCACCGCAATTAGTCTTACTTACAATATATTGAGTGTTAAATCAGGATCGTGAGTTTGTAAATTATTCTAAATTTAATTGAAAATTTAATTAAAAAGAGGGCCATCGTCCCATCGGTCCCTTGGCTACACACCTGGCTTAATGCAGTATATTTATTTAAAGAGAGTAAACAAAGACGTGAAAGCAGCTTTGCCAACATAACCAATGGTGTACTTTCCCTTTCATTTACACCAAGTTAATTAATGATATAAACCAGTGTGTGGTAAATTACATTGTAACAGACGTGTAGCCAAGGGGGAGATTAGGGGCAGTGCCCCCACCCCTTTTTTTATTTTTAGTAAAAAGAAAAATTAAACGGGAAAAACCTCTTCCGGCACAGCCAAACATTTTGCCTCATTTGTACCCTTAAAAAAAGGGGGAGTTTTTTCAGTGACCTCAATCGAAAAAAAATTTCTGGGAGAACATTTTCCGGGGGCTTCTTTTTCGTCAACAAATTTTCCGTCGCCCCTTCCTTTGACACATTTCTGGCGACGTACCTTTGTAATTGAATTTAACATTGAAACTGTACCAATCTCGGAACTCAGGCCAGGACAAGGGCATTTCGCTCGGCCTTTCATATCCCTCCATGATCCAAAAACTGTGGTGGTAAAAATATTTGCACGATTGGGCGAGGTGCTCAGTATGAATACCGCTGGTGTAGTTTTGAACACCAACGTGTTTGCAAGTCTGAATGAAAAAGACAACGTATGCAAACAAAATATGTATATTCTGCTGAATTTGATTTCCCCAACAAAGTTCTACTGTATTCTGTGAGCCCCTTCTACCCCCAACCCTTGTGTAAAGGGGAATGTACAATGTTGGTATTTCAATCATTCATATGTTTATTTCAATCCTGTAGTTTTCAATAAATATATTATAAAACCAATAATCATGAAATACAGTCATCGGAAAAACGTAGTAAATTAGAATTGGACAAAAACACGGTACGGAAAATCACGTAGGTCGGCGTTTGTAGCGTTTTACATATCTACGGGTTATCACGTAGATCGGCGGATATGGGTTAAAAGTATCATCGCAATAGGCACTCACGTGTTAGATGTTACAAGTAGGGATATTTTAAACCTGTAGTTTTCAATATATACTACTCAAAACAATTTTAGGGAACACCGGATTTTTAACATCAAATAGGTTTGAAATGTTCCATGAACCGGGATTTTCATTTGCAACCCCCTCTCTCTTTCAGTAGTCATGTCATGAAATGTGTAATCACTACATGCATCCTTTATCATCTGTTTCATTGTGCAGTTGTTTCTCATCAATTCTGTGAAACATTGTGTTTATCTGAAATAAATGATCTTGCTTTAACTGAGATTATTCCGGTGTTCCCTAAATTGTTTTGAGTAGTATATATATATTTTTTTTTTAGAACCAACTGCAAAAATGTCATCTCAATATAGGCACTCACGTGTTTGAGAAACAAGTTAAAAAAAACATGTTACATCTTTTTTTATGTTTAGAGGAAACTCGACGTAACAATTCCTTATTGATCTGTAAGATGAAAGCACCTCAGACGAAATAATTTACCAGGATGATTGGTAAATAGAAAAAAAAATCAGATGAATAAGATTTGAGATGTAATTTTAGTGCCTGATTAAAAATAAATAAATTTTAGATTTTTGTTTATTTACTTATTTATTTTTTGCTGACATCTCAAAATATCAGATTTGATCGTTTCTTAATTGTCATAGAGCAGATGTACATTTTGAGCCTAGCGCAGTCTGACCTTTGGGGCTCTTTTGTTATAGGCTATGCTAGAGCTCATTGTCTATACCAACTCATCCAATATGAACACCATGGGAGAATTTATCATCCTGCCGTCTCTGTCAGATTCCCTGTATACGCAAGTACGATTATAAGGCTGATTCACAATACATGAAAAGGGGCCAGACTACTTAGGCTATCCCATCCAGCCTCGGTTTGGTTACATGTATTTACAGTTGGATGAAATTCTTGCGTCGGGTGATAAACAATTAATTTAATTTGACGTGTGTATAGCACTGTATACTCAGTGCTTTCCGAGTGTCTGTGGAAAAAAATCTCAGGCGGGATTCAAACCCACGACCTCCTGTTTACTAGTGCAGACGTCTTAACCTCTCGACCACCGAGCTTGCCCGATGTCGATTGGCTGGCTAGAATGCAGCGGGTGCTGCGATATTTATAGTTTGATGAAATTCTTGCGTCGGGTGATAAACAATTGATTTAATTTTGCCCTACACCGACGTGTGTATATCACTGTATACTCAGTGCTTTCCGAGTGTTTGTGGAAAAAACTTCACAGGCGACTCGGGCGGGATTCGAACCCACGACCGCTTGCTTACTAGTACATGTATTTGTATGGAAGAAAAACCAATACGGCTGCACCATTATAAATTTTTATAATGTTATTTTAACACCCCAGTTTTTTTTTCAGGTTAATAAAAGAGCGAATTCATTGATACAATTATCCCCTGCATACCCACAATGCTTTAAGCCATGGAGCTATTACAGTTGACCAAGTTGGCAATTCAAATTAACCATTCCAACAGGCCTATGGAGAATGCATTTACAATTACTCGGGACTCAAATGGTAATCTCTTCAATTGGAAATGGCAGGATAATAATCTAATTCTCCATGAAAGTGGGTTACAGATCGCTGTTATTTTTTTGGTTAGCTTAATTCAACATTTTTTTTTTTAAATCGCAGCTCGAAGGAGGCTGCATTGTGTTTAAATTGAAAAACCTATCAGTTTTGATTTATGTATAGAGAATTAGCTATTGCTAACTGCTTACCAACCTAAATGACATGTAGTAAATGCAAAATAGCAGTTATTGGCCCTACATTATAAGAACAAAGGCAAAATGGAAGATTTACAAACAAGCACACATACATGAACAGAGCAGGGGCAGAAGTTAAACATTTTAAAAAGACAAAAAAAAAATTATTTTAAGGACATGAGAAATATTAGAGTCACATAAAATAAATGCATATGATATGGAAAGAATGGAGTCTCAAGGTGAAAACCAATTTTTTGAAGAAATGTTTCGAGAGGAAAAAAGCACGAAACAGCCCGCGCTGAAATGGTTGGATCATAAAGCCATTAACTGACATATCTCTCAGTGACTGGATGCAAACAGACGGTAATACAAAATAACATAGGCGGCGATCCCGGGGGATAGGGGATTTCACTTCCTCCCCCATCCCCATATAAAAAATAAATATAAATAAATAAAATAAAAACAAATAACACATTATTTATATTTTTGCAGTTTGTGAGTACCCATGATATTTAGATACAGTATTGTGTTTATTACATTTTTTACAGCGATTCCCCCATTTGCGACATTCCCCCACCCTAATTGTATCTACTTTTCCCCTTCTGTTCTGAGAAATAATGACCCATGATTGGCGACCTTATTAAGCATAGGCGGCGATCCGTTACAAATATTGTGTCCCCCAAAAAACAAAATATATATAAATAAATAAATAAATATTTTCGTCACAAGAAACAGCCGCCGCTGCAATAAAATATAGCCTACCCCAACATCAACCCATCCACACGCGACGACGACCACAGGCTGGGATGGGAGAACGAATTTCCGTGTCCCCCCCCCCCCCCACCCAACACCGCTGGATAATTTAGTTGTGCTCCCCCCCCCCCAATTAGGTCTGCCAAATTTTGAGTTACAAACAATTACAAATTCACTCTTTCACCGGTAATTTTGTTTTTAATCGGTATAGGCTACACTATCCTCGATGAAGGAATGTCAACAATATTCAAATTATACACCAGATTGTGTGTATTCGCCCCAACGCCGGGAAATTTCTGTGTTTGGATGACAGAAATTTATTTTCATTTAAAAATTCATTAGGACTTAGCCCCTGGACATCACATACAACATAACATCTACGTGCTAGCTTAACTTCAGACATAATTATACGAAAACGAATCTCCTGTTTAAATCCTAGTGAACAATAACAAACCCTTCCCTATAATCCTGACCACAATTTGCATAGCAACTGAGGGTAGGGATATTTCTATGTATATGCTACATATATATATATATATGACATAAAACACAATAAAGGGGGCCACTTTGCATCCGTCACGTTAGCAGTTTTACCAATGGTTGTTATTTATTTTTAAGTACCCGAAACCGACCAAAAAGTGTTGCAACGTGTGAATGGACATGCAGGCGTATACTAGAACTAATTTGAGTTGATTTATTTATTTTTAATTTTTTTTATTTATTTTTTTACCCTCAAATTTCCATAAAAATTGGACGGAAAAAGTTACCTCACTTTTCCGTCCATTTGTTGATGGAAATTTTATGCTAATTAAAAAAATAATAGTAATAATCAACTCAAATTATCTTTAGGATAAGCATGCATGTCTATTCAAACGTTGAAATTCTTTTTGGGTGGTTTCAGATATTTAAAAAAATTACAACCATAAGAAAAAATGCTAACGTGACGGTAGGAAAGTGGCCCCCTTTATTGTGTTTTATGTCATATATTTCACCGACTTCTCAGCTTGTATATAAAATAATTTGACTTACCAAATAGTCCGGGGCTCGTCATCGTAGGAGAACCATCGCAGAGCAACTTGTCTGACTATGCTATTAAACGTGCGCTCATGCCATCATTTTATATAAAGTGCTCGCAAAATTCAGTTACCATCCCTGGCCCGATTAACCAATCAAAAGACGCGAAGTTGTGCGTTCCTTGAAGCCGTGTCATTTGATTGGTGGTTTGCAATGACGCGCTTTTCATAATTTGCATAAATCAGGACTGATCTTCATTCATCCACTAGGCCTAAATGCCCCACAAACAGCAAAATGTTTTTTATAGTAAATAGCAATACGATCTTTAACATTGTTGCATTTAAATGTCAAGGTACAAAAGCTTAATCTAAATATGACTTTATCCCCAGACATATTTACTAGACTTTAAAATTGTAATCTGTAAAACTTAGCGAGACATATTTAAAAGCCAATACATTCTTTTGGTACAATGTCTGAAAATGAATCGTATTCCATATAAATTATACTTTTAACAACCAAGACAAAAAATAAACCTGTATAAAATTAGCAAAACAAATGTGAAAATTTCGGCTTATTTCATTGTGTCGTTAAAATGATTGTGCACCATTGGTAAAATTTATGTAAATGTATACTTTATAAAAATCAAGCTGAAGAGATATATAATAATTATGTGTAGCTTTGCATGGCGAAAAGGATATTAGAGTAAAGACTGTTTGCGGTGACACCATGTGAAATTCTCAATTGAGTAGTAATTAGTTCTGAAAAAGAACTGGTAGTTACAACTCGACGTTTCGATCAGTATGCTCTGATTGTCTTCAGGAGATTGTAAAGAAATATACATAAACCAACGTGTGGATATTTCAGCTAATTTCCTTGTGTCAAAATTGTGAAGCTGCATTGAAATGGATCATGATATAGGCATGGACGTCGATCGTTACTTAGAAGTGAGCCAGTGTCATGCAGGCAATGTCGGATCCATGGATTTTGCCAATATAAGGGCACACCCCGGGTCGCACAACCTCAACCCGCTTTTAAACATTATATTTGAGGCAAAATAATCCCGTGTTTGTAAACAAAATTCTTGCAGTAAAATTTAAAAGTAATATTTCCAGCAGTAAAATAAAATTAAAATAACAATAATAATTCCATCTGGAACCAAGCGGCCCCAGAAATTGATTGATTCTATGCGCTTTCTGATGCAATAATAATATAGTTAGTGTTTGCAAGACCAAGCTTGTGAAGTATTCTGGCTAATGCATAATTATGTGAATAAGCCCTAACCTTTTTATTTTTAATCCAACCCAACCAACCATGATTTTTATATTTTTATTTTGTTGAGGGATGGGGTTTGAGTTTTGGATTCAAGATTCTCAGTAATGCGTTCTGAGTGCTTCATGACAACCTTTTTTTTATATTGATATTCCCCAGTATCAACAGTGGGAAATGCATGTCTCTCAGTTGGCCTCAAATTAAAAGCGACCGACGCCAATGGACGGTAAAATGGTGAGTGCTTTGTTCCATTGTTGCAACAACTCTGTGCACGGCAGTAAAATCACCTCGGCCCGACCGAGCAGGCATACTAGTAGACTGGTCCCCTGTCTATATCCTATCAAGGATATAGACAGGCTTTAGCATACCACTCAAAAGATTTCATTGGATACGTTAACGCGTTGTGCTGAAGATTTGACGTCACGCTTCGAGGTTTGTGCGCGCGAGCTACCAACCAAGGTCAAAGTTCAGCATCGGGGAAAAAGATGGCGGCTGCAAGGCCAGGATCTGGCATTATTCACGCTAGCTCAAAGCGTGACGCCAGATCTTCAGGCTAGCGTATTAGGGGCCTGCTTTATAGTATTCAGTGTTACGAAAAGATTTATATTCTGGATGTTCTGTGGTGCTTTCTGGACGTTTGGTGTTGCAAGAAAAACGGTAGCCTACCCATCAGTGGTCATGGATAGGCTAATATATTTAGTTATTTTTTAAATTTTGAATGGGCTATCAAAAAGTTGGGGAAATTTAACATACTGTCCCCACATAAAAAGAAATGGGGGGGGGGGGTAAGCTAGGCTGTACCGGGTATCCGGGTACCCGGGCACCCGACCGAAACTGTCATTACCCGGTTCCATTTTTCGGTTAAGTTAAACCCGTAAACGACTTGAAAATTTCGACTGAAAATGTAAGGCACACAAATGGAAGTCTCCGATTCTGGGGGATGTTACAATCGAAACACTTCCCATTCAACACATAATCCCAGCAAATACTTACTTAAGGAGCATCGGCAAACCTCTTCATTCTCCTGACGAAGATTAGAGCAGGCTAATCGAAACGTTGAGAATAACCCGTGAAGTCCCCATGGATCTCCCTGAACCATATTAACCCGTGAAGTCCCTATGGTTCTCCCTGAACCATATTTCTCACTTAGCGACAGTAGAGAAAAAACAAGTTGCCCGAAATTGGTTCTCCCTTGAACCTTTCTCACTTAACGAAGGTTGAGATACGAGTTGTGCGATAAGGTTCTTTTCAGAACCTGTACCTCAGCTTCACGTTAGTTGCGATAAACATAAAAACCGCAAACCGAAACGATATCGATGTACCACCATGCAAAGCCTCAAAACTGATATGTTACAAGTTGTTTTTTAATATAGAGGCGGGAAATTATTACAGTAACACATTCATTATGACTCTAATAAAGCCAGAGAATCTTGTGTTCATATTGGTCATTTTATACAATTCGGGAGTGTTTATGTGTCTTTACCAAATTTACTACCCGGGTATCAGAAGATTTCCAATAGCTGAAAACGCACAGCCTTAGGCGGGCGGGAGCATGTCATTTGACCGAGTTTGGCACACAGTGATCACAGCAATACTGAAATTTGAATCACTATAACATCCTGAAAGAAGCTTGACGTACGTGACGAACACCATATAAGCGATCTTTACAGCCAAGCAGAGAGTGAAAACCTGACTGACTTCTTCCGCATCAGAATTGTAGTGAGGCAGGGCTGCCTGTTATCACCAGATCTCAGTGTTCAATATCAACTATATGGGGCTAGCTCTCGACATTTTTTGATGCGGGCATGACTTCAAACTGCACGGCAGAACAGTGAATCAACTTGCACTTCGCGGGTGACATTGACCTCATTGTGTCATCAGAGAGTGCATGGCACACAAAAACTAATACAACGTATTCACAGTGGCAGCAAGCTCTTTGGCCTCGAGATCTAGACCAAGTCACAGAACAAAATGTCGGTAAATTCACAAACTTTTTGGTATTTCTGAATGACATAATTTGTCGGTTCATTTGAGTTTTGCGTCAGTTAATAATAATTTACCCCACAAAAATGTCCCCCGGCCCCACACTCGGAAAATCCTGCGCCACACTGGATGGAGACCACATCACCAGTGATAGTCCGCCAACAAGCCAAATTCCAAGGTTATATCCTGGACACCCTCAGACTACGCCAGAAACGTTGACTAGAACTGGATGGTAACCGGCTCCCCAAGTTATGTCTGCATGGCTACAGGAGACAAGGCAGACTGTGCACAATCCTCTGTACACTGTAAAAAAAAATCTGTATTTTTACACAGATTTTTTGTCTGTTTTTTCCTTTTACATATTTTTTGATGTAAATAAACCTGTATCTGTCAATATTATTGTATTTATTTTCACATATGTTTTTCATTTTACCCATACTTTCATAATTTAACCATAGAATTTGTAAAAATACAGTCGAATTATGCGAATTCTTTGTTTTTACAGCAGTTGTGTAGTAAATGTGCATGTGTTTGGCTTTCTATAGCAAAATAATAACAGGTCTGTAATTATATTTTACAAAATTAACGGTTAAATAAAATAACAGGCAAAGTGCCGGCAACTCTGTTGGCAGCACTTTCTGTCAATTTACAAAGACATTTTTAGAGTGTATTACATCTTCCAGACAGAACCGTGAGAGGAGGCAACGTCCTCTAGGACAAGTACAAATTCTATACTTAGGCCTATCCTATAGGCCTATCCTAAAAAGAACTCGATCTTCCCAACCGTCACTCGTCCCCATCCAGCCACCGCGCCGCATTATCCCTTTCAGTACCAAGACCAATTTTTCAATTATGCCTTGGGTACCACACTCATTTCTTTTTCATGTCTACTTGGTTACCACAGGACTTTTGGCAAGTTTCATTGTATAGCGCCCTCACATGTTGATACAATGCAAGGCAATTTCTCTATTGTTAACATAGGTGTCATAATGAATTACTCTCAGAGCCATGAAATCAACTTTATAATAAAAGACCAATTATGTTGACCTACATTAAAATGGCAAAACACTGTTATTGGGGTTTATTAAGGGGCCGTTCACAATTATCAACATTTTCACGAGCGTACAAACCGTACGCTGGGGGGGGGGGGGAGGGGGTTAAGGCGCCGCGTACGCTTTTTCAAAAAGTAAAAATGTCGATTTGTAAAAACGGCGCGAAATACACGGCCAACGCCCATAAAGATCGTAGGCCTCGATCTTAACCGCGGCCACCGCGGCCAATGCCGTGATGCCCTGTCGAGATTGCCGCAATGTTCCTTCAAAAAATACTTTGCCTGAATACATTACTTTTGAACACAAATCTATTGTTTGAAATCAACATTTTATTTTGTACACTTAAAGGGGGGGGGGGGAGGGGGGTCTGAAAAAGTGTACTCTTTGTACACTTGTGAAAATGTTGATAATTGTGAACGGCCCCTAAGTATTATGTGACTTATACAGAAAGGAAACTGACTGTACAATTTTTTAATCTATTTTGTTTGAGCAAAAAAGACTGAACGGGGACTTGAACCCAGGCTTGAACCCTTCCAGCCCCCGTTCAATGTTGGAAAATCTGGGCTTGCGGTGTGCGTGCATCACATCAACATTGAAGCGGGGGGGGGGAGGGTGGAATTAAATGAAATCACATGTATACAACCAAAAGTAGTTGGGCACAGACAGATCATTGGGTATGAAAATTCTCAAAACAGGGAACAACACACATTGGCTTATTACACTGTTTACAGATCATACGCGTTTGTGTTCTCTTTGCCCTAGTACTGCAAACAACACAGTCACGTTTTTTGCTGGAGACATTTTTTCCAGGATAGTGTTGACATGAAAAGGGCCTGGAACCACATGGAAGTTGGCTTGCATGCTGTACGGGGTTGTACTTCCAGGTGGATAAAAGTCCTTCGATGACCTTTACCCTAAAATCCAAATTGGAAAGGTGATGGTTTGTAGGTATGGTGTTGTATACCACAGTAGCATTCAGAAAACAGATGTCAAGAATGTTTACGAATACTCTTTTCCACCATTTCATTGTTCTGTGCGGATGAGAGTATAATACTGCACAATTTGTGCTGCCAGATCAGTTCCTCCCATGTATTTATTGTAATCGCAAACTACAGAAGGTTTTTTAATCTCGCAATGTCCGGTGAACTGTTTTTACAACAAATCTGCTTAGTGGTGACACTGCAATTCCCGTAATTTGTCAAGAGAGTTACACGTTTTGTGTCTTGCCAGACGACGCAAAGTTGGCTTGCCTTTGTATAAAACCGGGGGTCTTCTGTTTTTTTCATTGGGAACTTTTTGGGATGAGCAAAGTCAGGAATTCATTGTGTGGCGCGTAGCGCACAGTTCCACAAACTCCAAATCCTAGCTGTGATAACTTGGAGACCAGAGCTGGGCTGTTGTACCAATTATCCATGAAAATGACATGACCCTTGTGTTCCAGTCCTTTCACTAGATCCAAGACAACCTGGCCTGGTGCATGAAGAACGGATGGATGGTGTGTTGCCATGGTTGCAGCATGCACAGTGGAGGGTTGAATTGTTGCTGTGCTTGGCCGAGACCCTGTGAACATCTTCCAAGCACACGTATACCCGGATTCGGACTCATTTAAAGAGAAGCATTTCAGTCCCCACTTGTTGGCCTTTCGCGGTAAGTACTGCTTAAAGCTCAGTCGTCCTTTAAACTTCACCATACTCTCGTCTGGTGAGAGGTTTCGTCCAGGGCTGTATATTTTGAGAAAGGTTGGCAATACAATGTAGAGTAAAGGGCGAAGTTTTGCCAGTTTGTCGGAAGGGCTGTCGACTTGAGCTCTGTTGTTGGCTAGGTGAAAAAAATCTAAGGATTGCAGTGAATCTGTTGCGGGACATAAATGACGGACATCTGACATGGACCAGTGCATGCTGTATCGAGGCCTTTTGTTGATGCCCATGCAAAGTAGCCTAATAATGCCACGAATTTCGGGAATATTTGTTGGAGTCCAAGCTGACTGACGATTGGTTGGGTTTGCAGGCAAAGTTTGCTCAGCATATCGATTTGTCTCCGTCACAATCAGCTCCCAGGTGGCTTGACAGAAGTACAGTTGAAAAATTTGTAAAGGTGTACAGTTACTCAAATCTTCAGTAGTTCCTCTGTTTCCACTGAATTGCATGGGTTTCTTCGTGTATGCGTTAGTTTCACACCAACCAGACCGGTAGTTTGGCTTTTCCGATGATGATGATGATGTCGGGACGCATTCCTCTTCACTATCATCCGACTCCGGTGTAGAATCCTCGTCAGAAGACATGTCTGACCCACTATCTGCGAAGATTTCTTCCACTGAAAATTTGTGCACTTCGATCGGCGTCCATAGCTAT
Source organism: Zoroaster sp. YZ-2022 (assembly GCA_029582265.1). Taxonomy (NCBI): domain Eukaryota; kingdom Metazoa; phylum Echinodermata; class Asteroidea; order Forcipulatida; family Zoroasteridae; genus Zoroaster; species Zoroaster sp. YZ-2022. Next base: position 38,122,763 of record CM055817.1, on the reverse strand, counting down.
CAATAGCATGCAAAAGCTCGCGGGCGTCCTTTTTCAGCCAATCAGAAAACACTTGTCAATTGAGGGCGCTATTGACATTTTCCTAAAACAGGTGTTACCGACGTGCCGGGAACAAATGAGAATGGTTTTCGCGTGCCAAAAGAACACCACGGTACCCAAGAGATATACAATATTGAGCCAATATGGCACAATGGGGTTGAAAGGGTTATGCAATGTGCCGGGGATATACGGTTGAAAACAGCGTGTAAAGGAGTGATTAGATTCCTGAGCTCATTTCATTTCCAATCCATCTGGGAAGAATAATCATTACAGAAATCAAGAAAAAGCAGGTTAAACAAAGTACCTAATTTTACCATGGAGACTATTTTTACCTCCATGATTTTGCAGTGGCACTGAAACACAGGCGGCAGACCGGCTATATACACATCGCGCTGTTTTCATAGGCATGTATTTATGTGCATGTAGTGGCTTCACAGGCGCACAAAAAAAACACGTAATATGCTACGACTGTTTATTGTTCATTTCAATAATCATTTTCAATATGTTAAGATACAACAAACAGCCGTTTTCGTATGACACTCGTGATTACAACACAGCGTAGGTGAAAAGTACCGTATGTGGTGAGTGATTTTAATTGCTCGATTTTAACAGTTTGACTGCCTTGAACCTACCGTTTTGGAGTTCAGTCCATGGTCACACGTTCAGAGATGGATCTGGACCAAGATGACCGAAGTGGCAACAGCAGTGTGCTTTCCACGCCACAAGAATTGAAAAAGTCGGTCAAGTTGGCCCAACTGTTATCCTTCGCTACCGAACTGGACTCGCTTCGCCACGAGGGGGCCTTGTGTGATGTGACAGTAACAGTGGATGACAGACAGTTTCGAGCACATAAGGTGATTTGTATACATGTTGAGGCAGAATGTGCTTTAAAAACAGCCTATTACTATTAGGAAAGAATGTCGAACCCAACCGCCACTTGTGCACAATGAAGCATGTGTTTTTAGCAGACGACAGAGTGGCCAATTCTCACTGGATGTGCATACATTTGCTCAAAATACCCCCCCCCCAAAAAAAAAAAAGAATATTGTTTCCAATCCTCACTTGACTTCACTTTCCTCTCCTTAGTGTCCTGTATCATTTTTTAAAGGAAAATGTGTCATATTTGTCATAATTTCGGGGTAGATTGTCGTATCCGACCGCCACTTTTTCTCATTAAATATAACCAATTTTATTGTAATCTTAACTATCTAGTACTACTAGTAGTAAGGTGGAGAACATATATATATATGGATGATGATGAACATACATTTGTATATACATGTACATGTAGGCCTATTTATTTCATGAAAAATCAGGCATTTTTGGTACACGATGACTTCCTCAGTCATGTCAGTCTGATCTTGTCAACTCCCCCATAAGTGACCAACACGGTCATTGTACATGCGCAGTGGCAACTATAGGATCCTTCTATTTTCTGAAGGGGAGGATTTTTTTAGAAGGGAAATCAAGTCCGAAAACCATCATAAAAGTGGATTTTAAAGATAGTTTTCACTTGCTGTACCCCTAAAAATCGATGGAATCATTTTTTAACTGGTTAGTGGTTGCCAAAAAAAATTCAAAAAAACCCTTAAAAAGTGGCGGTCGGATACGACATTCTTTCCTAATTTGGATCTAGACCTGGAAGAAGGAAAATATAATTTTCCTTCCTCCATGATCTGGCTAAGTGGCGGTTGTATTCTACATTCTTTCAGCCTAGTATTAGTCTGCTAGTTCTAACATTAGTACATGTAGCTGTAGCCTAACTACATGTACACGTAACTAACGACGAGAATGTTATTAAATGTCGTTGGAGCCTATTTACTACATGTATTAGTATACTATTATAACTTTAATAGGCAGTTTCATGAAAATTTGAAGTTGCTTCAATTCTTTTAAATGTCATATCACTGGATAGAGCAAAAAATTAGAAAGAAAATGAGGGGTCAATGGTCATGATAGGTTAACCCTGTGCAAAGTTACGATTTTTTTGTTGATTTAAATATTTGGTCATTTTGGAGGCCAGTTTCATTTGAAAAGTTGTGACCGCATTTGCCTGCAACGTATCCTTGTAGTACTAACAAAGTGTCTATATAGCATGTACCCCTTTTATAACAAAAAAATCTCATTGAATACCAAAATCCACCCGTGCGTGACACCCCGATTAAGCGTGCGTGACACCCCGATTCACCGAGTCAAATCGCCGATAGAGGTGATTTTTTTTAATTTGCTGTCGGATCATTTTCCGCGAGTTGCACTGTTTTTCCACCAACGTTACAGTTGGCACCACGATACGGTGTATCCTTTTTTCGTGGTTTCAAGTTTCGTGAAGACCATCCAATACCTCTAAATTGATGATGAATTTCCGTCATGCACAATGATGAAAACGGGTCGTAAACACGGCGATATTTCTAACGTCCGAGTTCGGATATTTTGCATTGAAACGAAGCAAAATTTATGAATGAATCTAAGATGGCGTCATAGATTAACGATTAATCCGCGACAGCGACAACGCGAGCTGCGACGACATATAAACAGCCTAGCCAGGGGAACGCCGCGAGAACCCGGATGTGAGTGAGTCGGTCACAATCGCGATGTCTAAAGTTAGCTTTTGAAGTGCGCCGCCAGCGGCGGCTTGCGTGAATCTGCCTAACTTTAAAAAGCCTTATTGGAATTGCCGCGAGCATGCACACTGACTTGAAAAACAACCTAATAATTAAAGTATTCTATTTATGATCTGAATCAAATTCCCCATAATGTTGTCATAATACGTTAAAAAGACTCACCAAAAAATTGACCCCCTCCCCATTGATTGTTTGCATATCCTCATACTTATTTTTTCCAAGGCGTGAGGTTGTTTTTCAAGTCAATGAGCGATAAGGCTAGTAATTCCAATAAGGCTAGCAATTCCAATAAGGCTAGTAATTCCGATAAGGCTAGTAATTCCGATAAGGCTAGTAATAACTAACTTGTTATTTAGTTATTATTATAACTAAGTGTGGATCATACTTGTAGGATCAGAGTACTATTATCAGTGGCAAGTGACCTCACACAGTGCATGACACGACCTCCGCTCATACATGTATGTTAGACTCTGCACATGTCGCTTTTGTGCATATAAAACATCATTTAACCCTCCTGTGCCCAGGCTGAAATTTGGCCCAGTAAGCACCGCACCCACAGACAGTCACTTGAGTATTTTTGGTTGCATTGCCAATTGGTAGGTCAAACCACAGAGTCACACAGAGCTGTGTATGTACTGTCAAGTGGTTTTGGTTTGACCTATCCTAGCCACATGTCCTTGCATTTATTTGAGTGCACTGCACAAAGTCAATGGGTTGGGAGTTACATACAAATTTTGAGTGTGTTTGAGTGCACTGCACAAAGTCAATGGGTTAAGAGAGACATAAAAAAAATTAGTGTCTTTGAGTGTTAAACCTATAGGAGGGTTAAGTTAGTCATAACTGTACTCAACAGGCCCCTTGTGATGTAGTCCAGTCTGTTATGGCTTAACTATACCGTTTATTAGATTACGGTATCGAGAACCTTTTGAAGTTATCGAGATATCAGCAAATTGTGATTACAAAAATATTTCGCGATTAAAAAAAAATCGCCATTGTGAGTCAAGTCAGAAATTCCATGGAAACAAAATTTGGAAAGTCTTTTCAGCTTTTGTAAGTGAGAAACAAAAGCGAACTACTTCATAAGTACATACATGTACACGCTATGCAAACAAACTTTTTATTGTGATGCTTGTAGAGGGGTACATACTCGTGGTTATCGGTGCTAAAGCAATCATGCATGAATGAAAAATAATAATTGTGATACTATAGAAAATCACGATATATGTTTGCCGATATATCGTGGATGAAAAAAATCGATATCGCCCAAGCTTACTGTTCAGGCAAACGAGCAACAGATGTGGACAGGAGTCTTACAAATAAGCTGAGGTCGCATCATGCACTATAGGAGGTCACTTGTGAGGTCGCATCACGATCTAGAGTAAGGTCACTTTCATAAGATCCACATTAAAATAAATTATAGGCCAACCAAAAACTTGAATTCATTTTCCCATTTTGCTGTTAAAGGTGGTGACAATATCGTCACGATCAGAGCAGCCTTTTACAGGGCATGGAATCAGTGTCCTAGTTTAAGATAAACACAGTAAGTGAAAATTACTGGCTCATTAACCCTCCTACTTCTGGTACCTTTTTTCATACAAGTTGATGCACCATTTGAAACCATTCGCTTTTGTGGTTTTGAATGGTGAAATAACTGTGTACAGTATTGATTCCCCCAAATGGTTTTGAATGGTAGGTCAGCTAATACAAAACCTTGTTTGGATCTTTCCAAATGGTAGTACAGCTAATACAATAAGTGGTGAATCAATGGACCCTCTATGCATTTGAATGGATTTGAATGGTAGTATAGCTTGCTACCAACACTGTTGAAATGGTATTTCCATGTGTGTACAAAACCAATGGGCATTTTGGTAAGTAGAAATTTTTAATGGTTTCAAATGGTCAAACAGTAGGAGGGTTAATTTATGCAGCAGCAACGGTAATTAGACCTTATCATGTTGGGTGTTATTATCTTTTAAATAGATTGCTTCCACCCCAGCTACATGTACATGTACCTACCCAAGTCACAAAAGTAACAATTTACATCATAGAAGGAGTTTTACCTTGCTTTTGTTTTAGGTCATTTTGGCTACGATGAGTGAGGTTTTTAGAGCTATGTTCATGGGAGGTCTAAAAGAAGCCAGCCAATCAGAAATTGTGTTACAAGATGAAGTTGACCTATCAGCAGAAGGCTTTGAGGTGAGTGTTTTTTTATTTATTTTTTTATTTTATAAAGTGAACAGAGCTTGATTGTACTTTTTAAAGTGTCATTCTCAGTTTCACGTGTTCATAATTTATTTGATAAACTTGCCCGTAGACTGGTTTGAAATGGGGGCAGATCTTTTTGGTTTAAGGTCAAACTTGGATGGTTGTTTTGAGAAGGTTGACGTGTGAACCTCACATTCTGCGAATTGAAACCATTGTCTTGCTACTTTGTAATTTTTTCTTCAAATTATAAATAAATGGAAGTTGTTCGATTAGTGGGATGACCGGTGCTCTTAAACCCGCAACACTTGAATCTTTCTTGAAAATAGTTTTGTCTGAGCTGCTGTAATTTTTCAGAAAAGTGTATTATTTCCAATAACTTTTGTTTTGAATGAAATATGTGGTACCGTGTCCTAAATTCAGTAGTCAACTACGGAAATTAATATTGCCCTATATTGACTAGTGACTTTTAATTTGAAAATGTATTTTTCCAATTTTCTCCAAATGTGTGGATCCAAATGTGTGCATCAATTTAGCTATTAACTTTGACAGGTGTACACATTACCTACCTTTAATTTTGGGTCTATTTCTCTCTCAGATCTTACTGGATTTTGCTTACTCTGCAAACTTGAATCTCCACATTGACAACGTGTTTGAGGTTCTGGCGTCCGCTTGCCACCTCAACGTCAAAGTGGCCGTGGACGGCTGCATCAACTTCATCAGTCAGTGTTTCCAAAATGGAGAACTGTCCTTTGACGATTACCTCAAGATCTCGTCGATGGCCGGAAACTACTCCCTGGCCGAGCTGAGAAGGGTCGCCGATCACCACATCGCAAGTAATTTCGGAGAGGTGTCGTTGACGGAGGACTTTCTTGAGCACATGAGTGCCCATAGTCTCGGGCAGTTCTTAATGCGGGAAGACCTTGCCGTCGCTAGTGAAGTGCAGGTGGGACACAGGGGACGAGGTTAAGCTTAATTGGGCGATATCGTTTTTTTCATCCATGATATATCGGCAAACATATACCGCGATTTTCGATAGTATCGCGATTATTTTTTTCATTCATGCATGATTGTTTTAGAGCCGATGTACCCCTCTACAAGCGTCACAATAAATTGTAAGTTCGTTTGCATTTGTACATGTATGTACTTAAGAAGTAGTTCGCTTTTGTTTCTCACTTACAAAAGCTGAGAAGACCGTCCTAATTTTGTTTCCACTGGAATTTCTGACTTGATTCACAATGGCGAATTTTTTTTTTTAATCACGATATATTTTTTTAATCATGATTTGCCGATATCTCGATAACTAAAAAAGGTTCTCGATATCGTAATCGAATAAAAAAGGTATCGCGATATTCAATGTTATCGTGTTATCGCCCAAGCTGAGAGGGGGTAAGCATGGGCGGATCCAGAACATTTTTAAGGGGGGGCTGAGAATCAAAAACAATTATTTTTCAGTACTACAAAAATTACAATGAAATAATCAAAGGGAGAGAAAAACAAAGCACACTGTGGGAATGGGAGTGTGTGCGTTCTCCCCTCCCCCTCTCTCTCTCTTTTTCTTTTTTTAAATTTTTTTTACACGATTTTAGGGGGGGCTACAGCCCCCTTAGCCCCCCCTGGATCCGCCTATGGTAAGGCTGTACCAGGTATCCGGGTACAGGGATACCCGACTGAAACTCTCATTACCCGGTTCTATTTTTCAGTTCCATTTACCCGTAAACGACTTTTTAAATTTTCAACTGAAGATTTAAAACATACATACGGAGGTCTCAGTTTTTTTGTTAACAAAATGTGTGTGGGGATTGGTACGAGTCATTTTAATATAGAGCTCTGAAGTTAATACTTGTGATTCTACATAAGCTTGAGCGATAACACGATAATATCGAATATCGCGATACCTTTTTTTATTCGGTTACGATATCGAGAACCTTTTAACCCTCTTCCTTACCATAGGCGACTTTAGTCGACCAAGCTTTCACACAAAAAAGCACTCAAGCCTGAGCACAAAGGCCATTTGTTATAAAGCTGTAGTTTTGTCCATGTTCACCCTCCATACCCAAGCTTACAATGGTTGGAAAGACCAAGATCGGATCTTTCCATTGATGGTGAAATAAAATAAGGTTGCTATTATGCAATCCCTTCAAACTGGAGTGGAAAGATCCGAAATGCCAAACACCTACGGAGCGCCATGTGTTTGTGTACAAAAAAGTGTTTGAGTTTACAGATCACACTGAGGAAACAAAGACCGAGAACTTGGACATTTATTGACCGATCTTAATGTTTTTTGGATTTTATGAAAGGGAATTCAATAAGTAAGATATTTCTTATTATTTATTTTGCTATAAAACGATATCTTCAAGGTGATAATAGAGTTTGTAAAATTGGCCTTTGAACACAAGCTTTCTGTTGTGTAAGAATGTGTGTTTCACGCTTGAGTGGTCAAACAATGCGGTCACCAGCGGTTGTTTATGTCGAAACAATTCGGTACTGAGAGGGTTAAAGTTATCGAGTTATCGAGATATCGGCAAATCGCGGTTAAAAAAATATATCGCGATTAAATTCGTTTTTCATCGTGTGTTGAGGGATCAAATTATACAAGGGTTAAAAAAAAATCGACATTGTGAGTCAAGTCAGAAATGCCATGGAAACAAAATTAGAACAGTCTTTTCAGCTATTGGATACTTCCAAGAAACAAAAGCGAAGTGCTTCAGAAGTACATACATGAATTTGCGATTTATTGTGATGCTTGTAGAGGGGTACATACCTGTGGTTATCGGCTCTAAAGCAATCATGCATGAATGAAAAAATAATCGCGATATTGTCGAAAATCGCGATATATGTTTGCCGATATATCGTGGATGAAAATAATCGATATCGCCCACGCTTAACTCTACAAGAGAAACTTGTGTTTATATTTTTATGTTTTGACTGTACAAATACATTTACAGATTATTATACAGTCCATTTTCATAGTTTACAGAGCGCCTACGTTCGTACAGACAAGGTATAACAATGAAATGTAACATGGTGAACATTATATTCATGAGCAATCGAATAGCCAATAAGAACAATATAAATTTGTTACGATGGATAATAAAATAATACGATGGATAATAAAAAGAAAGGAAATAAAATACATAAGTTAAAAGAAGATCTGGATCTCTTGTCTCAAAATCAAAATTCGGAAGTAATAATAATAATAATAATAATGTGTGGACTTATATAGCGCACGTATCCACCAACTGAGTGGTGCTCAAGGCGCATTATATTATTACCTCTGCTCATAATGCTCATAAATCATTCCTGAAACCATCTCAGCTCCCTGGGGAGTATACAGCTCAATTGCTGCCATTACAGCGCATATAGGGCTAATCAACCAACTCTGCCCTCACAGGTACCCATTTAACCCCTGGGTGGAGAGAAGCAATTATGGTTAAGTGTCTTGCTCAAGGACACAAGTGTCACAGCCGGGATTCGAACCCACATTCTGCTGCTAACACCAGAACTTGAGTCCGGTAAGCTAGACCGCTCGGCCACGACACTCCACATATGTGTATATGTTTTTACAAAATTGTTTACAGGTATTCGAAAATTTCCAATTTCAGGTATCCAGTTTCCAAAATAACCGAAAAAGCACAGCCTTAGGAGAGGGGTTTTTTTTTTGAAATTTGGGGGAAAAAGCACTAGACAGCTGGTGCACTTTGTCTTGACATTAACCCTAACCATGATGAACCCAACAAAATGCAACAAATGTAAAATTCTGTTGGATCTTGTCGAAGTGAGCAGAGAACGTAAGATCTTATTTGTTGTTGTTGATGGATCTTGTTGCACTCAGCTGGCTTCACACTTGGACAATTGATGGATGGTGATGTATTGAGCAGGGTGTCTAGCCAGTTCAAGATAAATATTCACGTGTTTTTTGTTTTGTTTTTTTGTTTTGTTTGTCACCATATTTTATCTGTCTTTTTTCACTGTTTTCTTGTTAATCCTCCTACTAGAGTAGGAGGATTAACAAGAAAACAGTGAAAAATGACATAAAATATGCTGCACTTTAGTGGGAAGTTGCTATAGAGGTCAAAATCACTCAACTGCTTGTTTTGACCCAAATGTGCACACATGGGCATTTTTGATTGGTTTTTACTGTCATTTTGACCACCCTGAACAATAACCAGACAATGCTTTTACCAGTCAAAAACGGTCCACTCATTATGACCTGTAAATGTACTTACTACACATAAGGGTTGACAGTGTTGGACTTTTAAGTGCACTAGATTATAGATATACCTTGGCAAGTATATCAACATTTTGACTGATTTTGACCTGTGTAGTAGTAGGAGGGTTTTAATACCACAAATGAAATGGACTGTTCAAAGCATTCACATGTTGGTTTCTGTGCAAAATATATTGACATCACATATATTTTGTACCATAGGTACTCCAGGCTGTCCTCAACTGGATCCACCAGAATCCCTCCTCTCGCCTCCACCATGCCACAACCTTGCTCAAAAAGGTCCGCCTCGGTCTGGTCTCCGCTCAAGACCTCAAGGATCATATGGACTCCAGCATTCTGGCCATCCCCCAGTGCAAGACTCTGTTTGATCAGCTGATGCAGCACTTTGCGCTGAATAGTCCTGTCTACAGCCAACTGGTCGATCGACATCCGGAGTTTTTCTCGCCGCGTGTTTCTACAAAGGTGAGGAACTTTCTGGCCTTGGTTGAGTGTAACCACAGACATATAATCTACAGACAGACTTCAGCTATTCAAAATAATGTCAGGACACCGTAATGGTGACCACACCTGACTTGGGCATGCAGCAGCCCTGGTAACATGAACTTATTGTGCAGTTACTGACACCAGCACACACTCGTGGGATGTTATTTTCAGTCACTGAGTTCATCTAAACCTAGGGCACCGATTCCATGCCCTGTCAAAAGTCTGCCCTGATTGTGATGATATTGTCCCATTAACATGAACTGTGCATCATCATATGTAGATACACTCACTGGCCAAAAGTATTGCAACATGAATTTGTACGAGACATTGCCTAGACGGATGGCCGCAATTATCAGGTCACGTGGTTACCTGACAAAGTATTGAAGGACTTTGTTTCCGAGCAAGAACAGTAAAAAAGAACATTGACTTCAAAACACAGGCACTTTCAAGAAGTCTTAAGTAGTGTAAATAAAATAAAATAAATTATTGTAACACAGTTCTCCAAACTGAACTTTGGTGTGAATTTCAATGTTGCAATACTTATGGCCAGTGAGTGTATATATGGACATGTATGTATTCTTTTCTCTCTGCAGTCATTACTGGCTATAGGAGGTCAGACGACCCTTGGGTTCGCCCGCTACTTCAGGCAGGACAAGCAGGAGTGGGTACCGATGAAGAGATTTGCTCAGCTACCATTTGACGGGGTGTCAGATCACTCGCTGATCACTGTTGCTGGGAAACTTTTTCTTGTTGGTAAGTGATGTTAATATTACCATTACATTAACCCTCCTACTCAGTCCATTTTGGCAGCGGGTTGACAGATCTGCCAAAACCCTTTATCTGTCAGTTTTTGAAAGGTGGATTTCTTGTAACTATTTGAAACTTATTACTATTATCATCACTGGCGAATACTTTTACCTTTCAAAACCTTTCAAAGGGTTTTGAGAGATCAAATTATGCAAGGGTTAAACAGCGTTTTATAACTCAGGAACATAAAAATAACAGAGAGGAGCCCAATTTATGTCAATATTAATCATTTTGATGGTGTACCGTTTATACTATTATGCAGAGAGAATCGGTAAATTCTTTCAGAATATTATTAAATTATGCCTACAAATATATGTAAATGTGACCAGCTCTGTGAAATGAGTCACAAGTCGCAGATTTAAAAAATTTATATTTCTCTGTGGCTGGAAAGAGTACATGTACATCATCACCTTTAATTTGGTATATTATGCTAGAGGTGTGTATTGCATTGCATTATGGAGATATTCCATTTTTTTAAATCAATAATTTGCATAATTAACACGTTGAATTCTTAGGAAAACAAGGCTTCAAAAGTAAAACAAATGACAGAAATGAAAAACCTACTCACAAAAAAATCATATTTTTATTGATTGAATTTGACGTCAATTTCAATCAATAAGATATTAAAGCCGCATAGAATTCTCCATTTTCAAATTTGCGACTTGTGACTCATTTTCACAGAGCGGGTCACAAATATAAAGTACATCATATTTTATGTCTGAAAAATAAGTAAAACCTTTCTGTATCTGTGGTCCTGCTCTAGACAATGGTCCCTCTGAGCATATAATGTTTATGTTTCAGGATATGTAATTTTAGTCCAATCAAAAACCTGCTGTGGTTAACAGCCTCAATCCTTTAAAATCAACCGATATGAGTTTATGCAGGATCCCTCCTGCCTCTATATCCTTCAAAATCAACTGATGAGTTGATGCAGATTACACATAACCCACCAGCTGCATCAACACTCCAAAACCAATCAACCATGACTGTCCTTTCCAACTGTGTGCCACCCAAGGCCACTGTAAATGTTTGAACATAATAGTATGGCCTGCAATGTATCAATGGGAGACCACCTTACCCTGAAATCTCAGTGGTATGACAGTGCACAGAAGGGTAACCATAGGAGGCCACTGGCAACAGCTAATGGCTTGGAGTGGCCTGAATGGGTTGTTTCAAAAATTGCGCTGATTGTAGGAGAGTTTACCCTCCTACACATAAGGGCCTTTCACACTACTCCATTCCCCGGGGGCATCCACGGGGAATAACGGCCGGCCCTTTCACACTATGAACGCTTTACCCCCGCTCTGCCCCGGCAAATCGGCATACCCCGTGGAATAGCCACCCCTGCTCTGGAGTAGGGTGGTAAAACCCGGGAATTTTAATCTCCGAATAACTGGTAGTGGGAAACGAAAGCGGTTTTGCTTACCCCGTTTACGTGGCCGGACAGTGGAAGGTCAGAGAGCAAAAGCCAAACAGTCGAGGTCAGGAAATGCGTATGGAAATAAATTGCGCGGTTCATGCTTATAGTTGTTTGTTTTACAGATTTGTACTTAAAATATTTATCATGTTTGTTGCATTTTGCAGAAATCAAAAATCAACTTCAACATTATCTCATCGTTATATTTTTGGAAAAATTAACAGTTTTTCAAAGTAATGATTTTTATTGGGTTAAATTTAAAATGGTTTGAACGAGGGAAAATGTTAGTATCCGTCTCACTGCAGTTAAAATAGTATACAGTACAATAAAGGTACCAGTCTCATGCTGTTGACAATTCACGCACCGCATGCTCGATGGAATGCACAACATATACGACATTAATACACACATTTGAGCAACATGTACGCCGCCATGGGTAGCCATTTTGTTAAGTGGTCGGCACGCATGGCATACTGGGATTGCACGCCCGGATAGCTCCGGCGATGACTTCCGCTAGCCAAGAAATACACCGCTGTTTGACATGATAGTGTGAACGTGTGCGGACCCCGTGGAATAAGGACCCAGGGAATATGCGTGCGGGGATAGTGTGAAAGTGCGCCGGGGTAACAGTGGGGCAAAAAAACTCCCGGGGCCTCCCCGGGGTTGTATTCCACGGGGATAAGAGATGTAGTGTGAAAAGGGCTATAGAGGCCACTCCAAGCCACTAAATGTACAATGTGTTGTACACACATTGTTTGTGCATACATAAGCCACACTGACCCTTTTGAAGTAATCTCCAATTATACATGCATACAAAGACACATGTACACCACAGTTGACCTTGTTCAGTGATATCCTATATGTGTTGTGTATAATACTTAGTTACTGGAGGGACTGCCTATATGTGTTGTGTACAATACTTATATGCTGGAGGGACTGCCTACACTGTATGTCTTGTGCACAATACTTAGTTGCTGGAGGGAATGCCTATATTTGTGTACAATACTTATGCTGGAGGGACTGCCTATAATGTGCCATGTACAATACTTAGTTGCTGGGGGAACTGCCTATATGTCTTGTGCACAATACTTAGTTGCTGGAGGGAATGCCTACATGTATATGTGTTGTGTACAGTACTTATGCTGGAGGGACTGCCTATAATACTTAGTTGCTGGAGGGACTGCCTATATGTGTTGTGTACAATACTTAGTTGCTGGAGGGACTGCCTATAATGTGTTGTGTATGTACAATACTTAGTTGCTGGAGGGACTGCCTATATGTGTTGTGTACAATACTTAGTTGCTGGAGGGACTGCCTATAAGTGTTTTGTACAATAATTAGTTGCTGGATGTAATACATTTTTTTGGTGGACTCAGATGTACATTTACCATAATTGACATTGAGGTCTTTCTCTCTGGTAGTTTTCCATCATCACTGTCCCTTTTTCCCCCCCTTTCTTTTCTTTTCAGTATGGAATACTTTTCTTGTTGGTTACTTTTTATTTATTTTTTTGGCTTCTTTTGGGTTATTCATCCTGATAAATTTTTGTTATTTAACTTTTTTCTCTTTTCATTGACTTTTTTTTTTCTTTTTTTCTTTTAATTCCTTTTTTTTATTGGGTTGGTACATCCATGCCTCCTTGTTTCTGGTTAAAAGAGGGCTTTGCTGGTCGGGGAGGACTTGTCTTTTTATGGGTCGACATCCACACCCTCTGCTGAATGGAATGCAATGAAGCAGTGGTCCTTGCAGAGATGGATATTGCAGGACATGCATCCATACCTGGTGATCTTATTCTTGCCGGGCGTTTTAATGCCCAGCCGGTGGCAATGGATGCACATCCTGCCATACACTGGGCATTTGAACCAGTTGGTGTTTTGGCCCATTTTGCAGTGGCACAGGTTGTGACAGGGGCTGGTAGGCTGGTGTTCCCTTGGCAAATCTGTAAACATCCTGTGACTGAGTTGTCTGCCAGACTCTGCCGAGTTGTTTTTGTAGCAGAGCCAGGCATTTACTCGGCTGACATCAATGAGAAAGTACAGAAGTTTCCTCCACCACTTCATAGACTGCCTGCTGCACGATTGGTAGGATCGATACTGGTAATGCCGATCAACTCCTCCCATGTGTTTTGTATATGCTGCAGCTTGAGGGGGGGCTCAGATGTACTTCTTTGTGGCCCTCCTCTCTCCCTGTCCCTTGATGTTTCTTTGGAGGAAGTCGGATGTTTAATCCCTGTAGCCTTGGTGACAGGAAGAGAGGAGGGACACCACCTTTGTGTCTTTCCACAAGACGGCAGTGACTTTCTCTTTTTGTCTTGTATACATGGTTCCTCTAGGGGCCTTCCTGAGTTCCAGCACTTTCTTGTATGAGGTGGCGTTGATCCTTGGGTTGACACTAAAGTCATCAGGAAGGCCCTTAGAGGATCGCTTGACTGCCCCACAGATGTACGTCTTTCTCTCCAGCAGTTCCGTGGCCAGTGCAACTGAGGTGTAGAGCTTGTCGCAATACAATTCATGATAGCAGTCAAGAAAAGGCTGCATCATCTTCATTGAGATTGCTTTCATTTTCTGCCCAGACTCGGAATGCACCATCATGTTCAGCAAATACCCAGAAGCAGACTCGCATACGGCATAAACTTTGAAGCCCATTTTCACCGGTTTCAGTGGCATGAAAAATCACTTCACATTTGCCTTGCTGCCCTTGTATTTGACCATGGCTTCATCAAGTGCAAGCTGTTTTGATGGGTTCCAGTTGGCGAGGCAGTTTCCAAGCACTGTGTCCCAGACAACCTGGAGTGGATAGAATGGATGAGTCCGCATGTACTCCCAGCGTTGTTGGTGGCTTTTCATGCGATGGGGGCCTTTGGTTGGATTTGAACAGGAGAGGAGTTCAGCAAGTAAAGTAAATCTTCCCCAGGTCATTGTGGCAGCTACTTTAGGGTTACTCAGGGCTGGGTCAGTTGACCAGTCATCTTCGTAGTTGCTGTTTCTATGGACACCCTGCACCATCCTGATGCCTACCCATGCCTTAATTTCTTCTGCTGTAGTTGGCTTGATAAACCGAGGATTGCCTCTCCCAGTGATGTTCGTGTACCTTGCAATTTTCCGAAACAGCATCAGTGGAAAAAATGACAAAAAGTAGATGAGTGGCATGTCGTTCACTGGAGGATCCATTGTCGGACCTTCTGGTGTTTTCCCCCGGAATTTATGGATGTGAGTTTTTTTCAGATTTCGGGACCACCCAAATCTGTCAGCTGGGTAGATTGGCTCATCTCGGGATGGTGGGTCTGGATCATCATCTGTTCTAGGCTGAACAGTGCTCCGACGACGCCCTGTGGTTGGTTGGGATGGTAGCTCATCAGATTCGGACTGATCAGACTCGGAAAAGAAAATATCAGATGGAGGGGCTGAAGAACTCGATGACTGCATCTCATCATCATCATCATCATCTTCACTGAAGTCTGACAGGGTGTCGTCATTGCTATCATCATCATCATCATCATCCTGTTCCTCCTCCCATCTCTGCTTTCTCCATCTGCTTCTCTTATCCATCCACTCCTCCCTCCGTCTCTCTTCATTCTCACTCCGTCTCTCTTCATTCTCCCTCCGTCTCTCTTCATTCTCCCTCCATCTCTCTTCATTCTCCCTCCGTCTCTCTTCATTCTCCCTCCGTCTCTCTTCATTCTCCCACCATCTCTCCTCCTCCCTCTCCCTCTGTCTCTCCTCCTGGCATTTCAACTCCTGTCTTCTCTCCTCTTCACGCTGTCTTCTGTCCTGCTTTCTGTTCTTTTTTTCCTGTTCTTTTTCTTGTTCTTGTCATCTTTTTCTTTCCTCGAGCCGAGCTGTCTTTAATCTTTGCTCTTCCTCTTCCTTCTTCTCTTCCTCCAGTTTTCTTTTTTTCTGCAACTTTCTTCTCTGCTTTTCCTCTCGTCTTTTCTGATCTTCTTGTAGCTGTCTCTTCTCAGCTTTTTTTCTTCTTTTCTCTTGTCTCTCCTCTTCTTCTCTCTGCTCCTGCTTTCTCTTCTGCCGTCTTCTCTTTTTTTCTCGTTTCTTCTCCCTTCTTTTCTCTTCCTCTTCACTGTCCGCTCTCCCCTCATCACCCTTGTCTTCCTCCACATCCACTCCATACTGGTCACCGTCCTCTGCCCGCTCTGGCCCCTCTACTGCCTCCTCATCCTCTCCCTCTGCACCGCCGTCCTCTTTCTCATCCTCTCCCTCTGCATCGCCGTCCTCTGCCTCTTCCTCCACTCCTTCCTCATTCACTTCCATTTTCTCACCCTTATCTTCCTCCTCCAGCCTGTTAAGATAATTATCAAAAGAAAAGTTAGGGTTCTACAATACAACAATAACAGAATAAGTTTGTGATAATAGCTTTGTAACATTCAATCCTTATCAAAATTTAATTAAAACATTTTAATTATAAAGTGTGCTTAAAATATTTACCTTTCGTCTCTCATATAGCCGAAAAATTTCCAGCTCTTCTCCTCTCAGATCAAACTGCAAAGATTGAACCTCGCGGCTACTCATAATGCACAGAAAATATCTTGACTTGTAAACTTTGGGGTACTGCTTTAAGCAATGGGCTCTGAAGCTGTCTTGAAGGCCTTATATACATGTACCTTTGCAAAATACTGGCCATTGTATGATTTCATAACTTTACATTTACATGTAATATTATATAACCAATATTTAAATAATAATTATAATATGAATACATACACAACTTATGATGCCATTGCCATATATGGATATTCCTATATGAAGCTCCTCCCCCTTTTAAAAATCATATGATACTCATTGAAATAAAGCAAACCAGTAGAATTTGATGCAGTTTTAGAATGTTTTATTTTATTTTTATAAACTACCTATAAATTCCTAAATATTACATGTTAATTAAAATTTTATGCAATGTTGTACTGGCAGACAATAAAATTCACCTGTAAATTCACCAATCCCCAAGTATAGCTAACAGCTGGTACAATCATAAGAAATCTTATCAGCAGGTTATACTGTAAACAGACTCCCAATAATAAATCACCATCAGCCACTGAAACAAAATAAACCATACCAAGCCTCCATCATCCATTGGCCTTTATCATGTACATGCGCTGATCACGAGCTGCTGCTTCTTCGTTGACTGTCGTAAATTTTTAATGATTTTTACTGTTAATCCTCCTTGTTTTATCTGTGTTCTACATTGTGGTGTTTGTTGTCTAGTTGCCGTCGAACTGCAATACCAAACCATGTGTTTTTGACTGAAATCTGTGAGTTTTAAGGTGACATTTGTAACTGTTATGTTTGTCGGTAGAGTGTACAGTGCTTGAAGCAGCGTTGGACGCGGCGTTTCCCCTCCATACCAGTGTTAACTGTCTTTTTCTCCAAAACACGTCACATGGATCAATAACTCACAATGAAACCCTATTTAATAGCACCTAGCCCTGATTGTCATCGTCAATACGGGACGCCCCTTGCACAGTTTAGAGGCTGTCGTGCTGGATGTCATAATAAAAGACATTGTTTGTGTAACCGCTCCACCGATGTGTAATTCAAGGAAATTGAAACGCACTGTCAATATGGCTAACCTTACCAACGTTCCTTGTCATGGCACAGTCAATAAATTACCTGTGCGTTTTGCAATGTGGAACGCTAGATCGCTTAAGGCTAAAGCCAAGTCTGCCTCACTGTGTGATTTTGTTATCGGCAATAAACTTGACATCATAGCCATCACTGAAACCTGGCTGTCTGGTGATGATCGTAATAACCGCACCATTGCTGATATACAGAATACGTTGCCGAACTACACCTTCCACCATCGTCCTCGCCCGCAAGGAAAAGGCGGGGAGATTGCCGTCCTTGTTCAGGATGGTCTTAAGCTTCAGCTCAAACAAATCAACAAGTTCATTTCAATGGAGCTGCTGGATTTCGATGTGATGTCTTCATCATCATCTTTTTGCTTAGTGGTAATTTATCAGCCACCTCCCAACTGTAAAAACCGCCATACTTCATCCATGTTCCTTGATGAATTCTCAACACTTATGGAAACCACCTCATCTGCTAACCGATTACTACTAGTTGGCGATTTCAACGTCCACGTCGATGTTGCTGATAACAAGGAAGCTTCCTCCTTCCTCAACATGCTGGAGTTGTACGGTTTACAGCAACACGTGAGCGGCCCCACACATTCCGGAAACCATACCCTGGACTTACTGATATCTAGACGGGATGAGACCTTCGTGACCTCTCCATCAATTCACCATGACTTACCATCTGATCATGCAGTGGTCAAGTGTCAGCTCAACATTGGCCGTCCTCCACCATGTTCAAAGAGCATCTCCTCTCGTAAGATTCGTGACATCGACATGGACGAGTTTTGCAATGACATCACAACATCAACGTTGTACTCGTCTCCTGCTGGAACTGATTCAGATTCCCTTGTCGAAGTCTTCAATGACAAGCTCACAAGTATCCTCGATGAACATGCACCAGTGATAGATCGATCCGTTACACTTCGGCCACATGCACCCTGGTACACGGACAGACATCGTGCAGCTAAACAAGAGCATCATCAGTGTGAACGGAGTTGGATGAAATTTAGTCTCACGGTGGATAAAGAATCCTACAAGGAGAAGTGCATCCAATACACAAATCTCCTCGTCTCTTCAAAATCAGAGTTCCACTGTAATCAGATAGCTGGCGCCAACCAACGCGACCTCTTCCGAGCCATTGAGAAGCTTTCCTCTCCGCATGTAACCAAGGTCTTGCCCACCCATGACTGTCGGAATGAACTCGCTGATAAGTATGCTGGTTTTTTCAGCGACAAAGTCCGCAAGCTTCGGGATGGACTTCAGCTTGCATCTGCCCAGCACCCAGCAGTCCTACTACCTGAGACATGCACCAGCGCATTTAGTGAATTCTCCGAGGTCTCTGAAGTTGTAGTGTTGAGGTCAATTAAATCTGCCTCCATTACATCTTGCCCATTAGACCCTTTTCCTACCAGCGTCTTCAAGGGCTGTATAAACCAGCTAGTACCCATTATCACGAGAATCATCAATGCCTCATTGTTGATGGGCCACTTCCCTACATCTCTCAAACACGCTCGAGTCACACCCCTATTGAAAAAAGCTTGCCTTGATTCAGATGTTCTCTCTAATTATCGGCCGATTTCAAAACTGCCGTACCTGTCAAAGGTGATCGAGAGAATTGCACTCGCTCAGCTTCAAGATTACTTGGATGACTTCAATTTGTTTCCCACCATGCAATCAGCCTATCGTCGAGGTTACGGCACTGAGATGGCTCTACTTCGTGTGCAGGGTGATATTGTGTCTGCTTTGGACAAGCGCAAAGAGACCGTGCTTGTACTGCTGGACTTCAGTTCCGCCTTCGACACCATCGATCATCAGTTGCTCATCGATTGTGTGTATAACTGTTATGGCATCACGGGCACACCTCTGAGATGGTTCAAGTCATACTTACAAGACCGGACTCAATCTGTTGCCATTGAGGAGTGCGTGTCTGCTTCCACTGGTGTCTTCTGCGGTGTACCACAGGGTTCTGTTGCTGGGCCAGTGTTATTTTCCCTGTACAGTGCCCCTATCCAGGACATCATAGCTGCCCATTGTCTTCAATGTGCTGTTTATGCTGATGATGTTCAGATCTATCTCTCCTTCGACCCTAAGGATCGCAACCAAGCCATCAAAAGAACAAACGCTTGTGTGAATGACATCAAATCATGGTGTGTTGCCAATAAATTAGTGCTGAATGAGTGTAAGACCGAGCTCTTGCACTTCACCTCCAAGTTCAGCACTGTCTCATTCACCAGCCATCACTATCGGGGACCCAGCCATTCATCCAGCCAACTATGCTCGCAACCTTGGTGTTGTCATGGATGCATCCCTTAATATGACACTTCATGTGAACTACATGTGCAAATCTGCCCTGCTTGGGATTAGAAAAATTGGACAGATTCGAAAGTATCTGGATGAGAGCTCTACAGTCAAGCTGGTGCATGCATTTGTTACATCACGGCTAGATGCCTGCAACTCATTGCTCTATGGTCTGCCAGAAAATGAGATTGCTAAACTGCAGCGTGTGCAGAATACCGCTGCTCGTCTGGTTCTACGTGTACCTCGCAGAACGCACATATCACCACTTTTGCATGAGCTTCACTGGTTGCCGGTCAGGAAAAGAATCATCTTCAAAATTCTGCTGATTACATATAAGGCCATTCATGGACACACTCCTCACTACATAACTGATCTGGTTGAACGATATACCCCAGCCCGAATTTATTCCTCCAATGAAGTCCGCCCGCCCCATACCCAGTACCACGAACCAAGTTCTACGGAGAGCTATCTTTCTCCTACGCCGCTGCCTACCAGTGGAATCTCCTGCCACCCATGCTTCGTCAAGTAGAATCACTGGACACTTTCAAATCTCTCCTTAAGACTCACTTATTTTCGACTTAAGCCATTACATTTTTCGGGTGCCTCTAATGATCAGTTTTTACCTATGTTTACTTCTTCCCTTTTTTGTTTTTTAACCTATGGTTTTTGTGACGGCATTTTCTTTGGGTTTAGTTGATATGGTTGCGCCTTTGGTACTCATGTTATCGTTACTGTTATTCTTGTTTCTACTCCAATACTTAACTTGTTTGTTTTTGGGGTGTTAATTACCCTTTTTTGCGGTGCTTTTGGTTTGGTTTTTAAGGTATTTTTTACATCGCGTTCTTAAAACCGTTTCTTCTGTTTATACCTTTATTTTTAGCTGCGTCTGTTTCAATCGTTTCATATTTGTTTCGTTTTTGTGGCACTTTTACATTTAAGTAACTCTTATATATATTTTTTTATTTCTCAATATTTAATTTTTATTATTAATTTTAAGTCCTGTTAATTGCCTTTTAAGTGTTATTATAATGCCTTGGTTTTTATAGTTCTTATTGTGAGGCGCTTTGAGGTTTTTACATAAAGCGCCATATAAATGTCTTTTATTATTATTATTATTATTGGGATTTTCAGTTATTTTGTAAACACAGACTCTCCAGAGTATTATGCCCTGCAATATGTCAGTCACAAACTACTAAAACCATCAGACATATGAGGCATTATATTACTATACAGTATAACTGAGGAGCCACTGCCTACCAAAGCAATGGCTTGGAGTGGCCTGAATGGGTTGTTGTAAAAATTGCACTAATTGTAGGAGGGTTAATTGAGAATTACAATGTACATGTACATGTAGCTGTTGTAAACTGCTTACCAACCTAAAGAACCTGTAGTATAAATGCAAAATAGTAATTAACCCTCCTACTACTACAAGTGTCAAAATCAGTCAAAATGTTGATATACTTGCAAAGGTATATCTATTGCACTTTTAAAGTTGAACACTGTCAAACCTTATGTGAAGTAAGTACATTTACAGGTCAAAATTAATCAACTGTTTTGACTGGTAAAAGCATTGTCTGGTATTGTTCAGGGTGGACAAAATTACAGTAAAAACCAGTCAAAAATGCCCCTGTGTGCACATTTGGGTCAACAGTCAAAACGGGTAGTTGACTGGTTTTGACCTCTGTAGCTACTTCCCCCTAAAGTGCAGCTAGCTTAGGAGGGTTAAAGGCCTTACGTTTCGAACCTAGCAGGTTCTTTCTCAAAGGCAAACATAAACACCCTATTTCCAAATTTCTGGCAAATACTCTGGGTCTGGTACCGTACATTCCTGACAAGAAGACCTCTATTTGGCTTTCTTCTTTATCATCTTCTTGTGCTTCTTCATCCATGAACAGGTGGAGTGTATACTGAATATCACAAGTCATACACGCAAAAGAATTTCTACGTCTACGATGTCGTGGCAAACAAATGGACACGGCTGCCCTCAATGCAAGTTGCACGGAGCCACATTGCCCTGGCGCACCTCAACGGTTACATCTATGCCGTTGGTGGAAAGGACAAGAAAGGGGAGTGGCTTGAGTCAGTGGAGCGTTACGATTTGTCTAGAGGAAAGTGGCAGACAGTGGCTGCAATGGAAGCCCAAGTTTCAGGGATGTACCCCTCGGCCGTTGCCTTCCACGAACGGATTTTTGTTAGTTCGTCGAACCTCGAGGACAGTGTTCAGTATCTGTTGTGTTTTAATCCCAATACCAACACTTGGAAGATGTGCGACTCAATCTCAACCAGCTACGCAGGGAGACTCCTCCACCTGGATACGACCTTATTCTTGGTCACCAACAGGACAGAAACAAGCAAACTGGGGAAAAAGGAAAAATGGGACCATTGCCCCATCGTGAACGAAATAAAAACCACTGAACACGACCAGGGATACTCGTACAGGATTGACCATCTTAGTACTCATGATCAGTCGCTGGTCCCAGAAAGTGACCTCAGGCCATTCCGCGTCGACAAGCATATATACCTCATGGTCAATGGAGCATGCCTGGACAGCCGGATCGATGTTGCCAAAGATCAAGTGTACGATGTGGATCTGACCACGTGGACTAAACTGTGTGAGAAGATAGAGGGCACCGGAATCACACAGTATACATTTGATGCGCATAGATTCATGACGGGGCATTAGTCTTTCCAATGTAGAATTTCATTCTTCACACGACAGAAATCAATTTTGAAAAATTACTTCACTAATTGCACAACAGCGGTCGTACTCAAGACAGATATAATTTAAACAAATTACGAACAAAGAAAACATTTCTAGAGGGGGATTTGAACCGGGGACCATCTGGGTAACTGTACCAGTGCTCTACCAACTTAACCATGTAGTCCAGTGTATATTAACCCTCCTACTCTAGCTGCACTTTAGTGGGAAGTTGCTATAGAGGTCAAAATCAGTCAACTGCCTGTTTTTGACTGTTGACCTAATGTGCACACAGGGGCATTTTTTACTGGTTTTTACTGTCACCCTGCCTAATACCAGACAATGCTTTTACCAGTCAAAAATGGTCGACTCATTTTGACCTGGAAATGTACTTAATACAGTGTTTGACTTTTAAGCTCACTAGATATATCTTGGCAAGTATATCAAAATTTTGACAGATTTTGACCCTAGTAGTAGTATGAGGGTTAAGGAGACCCTAGGCCTGTCTTAACTGTCTTAATTGGTAGAACACTGCAGGGTTTTCCCTTAACTTTTTTTTTCACTCGCCGGCCGGGCTAGTAAACCAAACTTTTCACTAGCCCGCAAGCAGGGTTGTCACCAGACCAAATTGAGTGCCGGCTAATTTTATCGATTGCGAGCGTAGTGAGCGGAGTGAACGGAGCGCAGCTCCTCACGGCCGGGGGTCCAGGGGCCCGCTTAAGGTGGGGTCCGGGGGCAACGCCCCGGTGGGGGTCGAGGGGTGAAGCTCCTGGGTTTTAGCTTTTAAGAATGGATTTGGAGGGCTCACTTTCACATAATTTGTTGTATAACAGTATGATATTTTCATAGTATTATACAAGAATTTATTATGTGAAGGAGTGCCCTCCAATGCAATTGACAACATTGCTTTATGAAATTATGAAATGACAGCGACCGGGGCCGTCAGGCATAGTTTTGTTTTGGCATAATCCACAGTGGCCGAAGACTCGGTAGCGTGATCAGTTCCCGGGTCAGTTGTACTCGAACACGAAGATGTGGCCGCAGAAGAATGTCTCGAATTTGCCGGCTTCTCGCTTGACCCGGATGCCGTGTCTGTCACTGCCGGCCCCTTGCGTTTAGTGGCCGAAGAGAAAAAGCTGGTGATACTTTTCTGCGAGTGCGGCATAATTATTTTGAGCAAAACACTTCCAAAAAACGTTCACAAAACTTTTCATGAATGGGCGGAGGGACGCACGTGAATAATTTTCCCTTTGCTGAGCACATCGGGGGGGGGGGGGGGAAGCTAAACGTTTACGAATTCACGCTTATATATCCAACCTGAAATTTACGTATATCGACATTACAAAGCACGTCGCATCATTTGCACGCGGTAGAGACTAGTGGCATCAGCTCACTCTGCAGGCGCAAACAACCAATCATAACAGGGGATTCCCAGGTCTTTTCCCTGACGTCATAAATAAATGCTAATTAGTGTATTTGTTTGTACCGCTACAAACTGAGATTTATTTTATAATATCGTACGATGTTTTAATTGATCTATAGACTAAAGTCCTCAAAATAGTGGCAAATAACTCAAAGAAATGAAGAATACATTACTGTTTAATGAAATATTCACACAATTGTTGTGCCGGTCGGTAAGACATCAATTTATGTTTGGTGCCGGTCGGCCAGCGGGAGTGCCGGTTAGGCCCGACCGGCGCCGACCGGCGTAGCTACAACCCTGCCCGCAAGCCTTTTCACTCGCCCGTATGTTTTTTTAAAATACTTTTAATCAAATCACTGTTTTTAGTAATTTAGGCATTTTGCATCAGAACATGCATTATAAACAACAGTTGTCAGTTACCTTATTATTATGTGCATATTTGTTTCTGAGGAAATACTAATGTTTCTTTAATTAATAACGGATTCTATTCTAATAACAGAGGAAAAGATCAGGCACATTAGTGTACAGTAATGCTTTTGCTTTAATTCTGAAATGAAGAAGGCTCATTTCATATTTTATTTCTAACCAACTGAACACAACAATAATGAAAACATTAAAAAATCAGGGCACCAAGGCAATTTTTAAGATTTTCAAAGGGCATCACGGCAATGATAAAAAAAACGTAAAGGGCACCAAGGCAATCTTTTAAAAAAAATGTTTAAAAAAACAATGAAAATTTAACAAACTGCAATTCAGCACATGCCAATAAGACTAAAGTTTCCTTTATCTGTCTCCGTTTGGGTTTTATTGCATGTAGGCCTACATGAAAACAGTATTGCAACACTTACAGTTTATGTCACCAATTAAAAATAAATAAAAAACACAATGTTAACCCGAAAAAAAAAAGTTTTATGCATTTGGATGTGGCAGTATTAAGTTCACTCTTTTTTATTTGCTAGTCGACCCTTTGACAGCATGTTGACGACCACCAAAAACCCTGGCCATAATCAATGTTGCCACTCTTGAAAATTCCCAAGATTTCCCAAGCTATGCACAAATCAATACAAAACCCTTCTGATCTCAGTCATTTGCATATATTCATCGAAGATAACTTACCTAAATAGATGTGGAAGGGGCACCCATTTCTTCATCGACTGCTAAATCATGAGTCATGGAGACAGGGTCTATCCCATCCTTAACTGCTGTATCTACATACCGTTGGTGGCAACGCCCATACTTCACATCATTGATCAGACACTTGGATGGGGTCCATGTGTAGCATTTTGCACTTTGACGAGAAATGGCCTGTTTAGCAAGAAGCCTGTTTGCAACAGTTCTAGTGTGCAATCTGTTTGTTTGCTTTGTTTTCACAAGATTCAGTTGTGAAAACACCCTTTCCACGCATGCTGATGAATGTGGCAGTACGAGAAGTCCACACATGAATTGCGACAGCAGACCAAACCTAGACTGATTATTTCCATCCTTTATCAGTCTGAGTTCATACCAGAATGATGATGGAGTATGATTATCCATTTTGCTTAGCACTTCCTTGGCATAGAAAAGTGCCATCCATTGATCTTGTAGCTCATCCAAGTGTTCCTCATCAACAAGGGTTGGGAAGTGAACTGCAATGTTTATGATAGACTTCTGCCTTCCAGTAGAGATAGCCTCAGATGGATCAAGGATGCATAGCTGTGCAATGACACTTTCTTTGTTCAAAGGGAACCTCTTCTGCATTTGTTGACAAAGCACTACTAAGAACATCATGCAGTCCAATCGGAACCGTTGCTCTTTGTCCCCAAGTGTCTGCCTTTTCAAGAGAGCTTCACATCTGCCACCAGATTGATGTCTTTCCATTGTTTCTGGAGTCTTGGGTTTGATGGGTCGATATCAGATAGTTCTTTGTTGTCAATAACATCATCCTTAATGAACATTGCAAGGATGTGTCGATATTCTCCAGAGATTCTACTGTGCACTTTGCTTAGTCTGAATTGCTCAGATTGAAATTCCACATTCATGGCATCTACTTTACCTAGAACATAGTTGAGAAATAACAACATGTGCTTTGTTCCAGGGGTTGTCATTGTTTGGTAGATGCTTGCAGCTCCATCAATTTTGTTTTCTGTAATTTGGCTCTGGAAGAACAATCTCAATACATCCCATTGTTCTAAGACTCTGGCAATTACTCTTCCTCGAGACAACCAACGGGTTTGTGAGAGTTTAAGCATTTGGTGTGCTGGTGCTTGTATTGCTTCTTGGATTGCACGGAATTCATGTTGACGCTTGATACTTCGAGCAAAGTAGCAGCAGACATCTTTTAAGAATACTTCTAGCCACGATGGGAGGCAGTTACTTGCATGATTTGCACATAATGCAAAAGAATGACAAATGCATCCAAGAATGAAGATGCCTGGAATATCTTTCTTCAAAAGGGCTTGAAAACCACTGTGAGAACCCATCATTGTAGAGCAGTTATCACTGGCAAAAGCAATCATATTGTTAAAAGGAATCTCCTTTTCTTCAAAGAGATTCTTGACTGCTCTGTAGAGTCCCGCTGCAGTAGCATCGTCTACATCAACTGTGTCAAGCAAAACATCAACAGTTTCACGTTTGTCCTCATCATAGTATCTTACCACCACAGCTAGTACCTGACTGACTGAAACATCGGTGCTTTCATCTATCAACAAAGAGAACTTCTGTTTTTTGCAGATCTCTGTGATACTCAGACGCTCCTCTCGTGCAATACCCTCTTGCATAACGTAACAGGCTTTTGTGTGCTTTAGGGACATGTTTTGAGCTGTCTTACTATCTGGAAACATCTGTTTGAGGGTTTCTACAAGATGGTCTGCCTGCATAAAAGGGACGTGATGTTCGGCCATAAAGCCTGTAAGGAGAAGTTCAGCCCTTGCAACTTTTTCTCTTTCATCTGGCTCTGCTCTCTTTCTGAAGAAAGTATTAATATTAACAGTTTTCGTTTTTGCTGTGAAGTTGCTCTTGTGTTTTTGTGAATCTTTGTGATTTAGCAGTGATCGCTTGTTGGGGTTCCTGAATTTAGTGTCACACCTTGCAAACGGCTCCATACTTATCTGATGGATCACCGGAGAGCCAGTCTTTTAGTTCCTCTCCCCAGCCATTCCGTATTGAATGGTTGGTTGTACCATTTTCTCAATCTTTTTCTTGGGAGGGTTACAACAGCAGAAGACTGGCCATCAGGCACTTCAGCATGTTCAGGGTCTGACTCTGACGTACTCATGTTTCCATATACTGTATTCTTTATTAAACCTACAACTATAGTATTACATACCGCTTAAAAGTTGCAGGATTTTGTAGCTTGATCCGCCTACGATCTTGACACTAAATTAATGACAGGCAACGGTCAACTCAAACAAAACAAATAGACAGATGCCGGTCAATTCAAGAGTATGCTACAACGCTAAAAGGGAAGGGAAACTAGACACATTGTCTAGCTCCCATGCGTGTGTACAATGCACTGTATAAGCAGGCATACACCAATCACCGACTACCCGCAACACCACCAGTGACCCGGCTACTTTGTGGTATGGAGCGCCCCATTTGAAGAATTTTTTAGTATTTAAATAATAATTCAATAAAACATTATTAAAAAATATGCTTAAACAATTTATTGTGGCACTTAAACGAAAATTCCCAAGATTTGGCCTCTTTTTCGTTTTTTTTTCCAAGATCCCAAGCTGGGTATGAAATTCCCAAGATCTTGGGAAAATTCCCAAGCAGTGGCAACGATCGATGCGTCGATGCTATTATCCGATGCACACGCGTACGCACACGCTGCATGCATGTCTAGGTACAGACTCGGCATGTATTATTTACGTTGCATGCACCCCAACGCCGCGCCATGCTATCTTTAGCTGGTACCCGCGAATGCCTGGCGTAGTGTTTATGTTGTGGGTACTGTTGACACCAACCAAAGTATTAGCAAGGGCCAAGTTCGTACAACGACCAAGCGGCCGATATTGCCTGGTAACCGCTATATCATTTTGGTCATGAGTACCAGGTAATTTTGACTACTAGTATTTTGTTCCCAAATGGTCGTTGCGTGAACTTGGTCTTAGCAGCGCAGCCACCGGTCCGCAATCGAGCGGCGCGCGTGGCGGCGATATATTTTTTTCCGTGAGAATGTACACTAGCGGGATGCCGCGCTTCGCGCGGCACCCGCTAGGTGTGGGTGATGTGTGAGTATTAAATGTTGCGGGTTTTGTGCCGACTTCTTTGCTGGTTTATGTAATGTAATATGGGGTAACGGGGTCTAATTTGCAGGGGGCACTCAAGGGTCATCATTTTCTAGAATGAGCTTGGTGATTGGTTAATTTTTGAGCGGGGGGGGGGCATGTAAAAAGTCAAAGTGACATAACACAACAGCGCCCTCGGGTTTTTAACATGGTAGGACAGTGAATATTGAATAAATAAATGTACTGAAAAGAAATACATGTACACAGAAAACGGGTATCCTAGTATTTTCGTACAGTTCAGACACAGATATGTGCACAAAATGTCTCTTTTGGAAATTGATTGCATGGCCCCTTCAAGTCATGAAAAAAGGGGGAAATAAATATGAATAACATTAAATTTGCAGATGAAATCTGCACTGTTTCCTGAGGCCCCCACCCCCTTAATATAAAATAGGACGCAGTTTGAGTTTAAATTGTTGCCATGGCGCTGTAGGTTTTAAAACCTTTTAAAATATTCAAAATTGGGAGAACAGATTCCCAAAATTGTTTTGTGTGAGAAATGTCCTGAAACCTAAGTGCATAAGCTGTTGTGATTGTCAGATCTGAAATCGTTTTATATTACCTCAAAGTTGAAAGACTGATGGTATCTACACTGGCAATTGTGAAATCATTTTGGGCTTTTCTAACAGTTCAAGTTCTACTTCTATGTATGTAAAATCAAAGGTCAGAGTCCCTATTTCATCGGTTGAAAATTGTTTTCACAAATCAGCAAGCTGAGGAATACAGAACTGCTATAAAAATATATATTATAACATAGGGCCTATATTATAATATATCTTATAATATATATTATATGAATCTGGGACTGAGAAAGAATTTAAATTGTGTTAAACTTTACTTTGAAAATGCAGTGAACTCTCCAAAAAGACATGAATCTGGGACTGAGAAATAATTCACATTGTGTTAAGAAATTATTTGAAAGTGCACTGAACTCTCCATAGACTTTGTACACAATCGAGGACATGGCGTCTGGATACTACAGGCTTTCAAAAGTATTACATGGGTACTGAGGTTAATTGATGTTTGGTATTTATTATCAAATATCAAACAACAAAAATGGTTTTGTAAATGTTGATCATGTTGATTAAAATTGTTTAGTGATGTTTGGAGATAGCTGTGATAATCGTAGCTCTTGGTCACGTCCCTAAGACCTAGGACTAAAGAGCTACGCGAAATAAATGCATCAACAAAGAGTCGAGTCGACACACCGACGTCATTACCGACCAATCAGGAGGTCCGTCTGAAACAGAGAATCAGACATTTCGCAACGCGGCAGTTCGGTACTGTTCGTGGTATGTAGGCACCCGGCCTCCTCGACCAACGCTCACCGAAAGCCGCGGAGTAACCCAACCAATGTTGCTCATGTTGATTAAAATGTTTACGGATGTTTGGTATTTTATTGTGTTATTATCAAACAACAAAACAACAAACATTCCAAACGTGTGTTGTAAATGTTGATGAAAATTGTCTTTGAGCACAAAGGTCACGTGTAGGTACGGAGTTCATTGATGAAAAATAAGACCAATCAGGGGGTCCGTCTGAAACAGCCAACCAGACATCTCGAACCACAGCAGTCAGGGAGTGTTCGCCTCATCTGGCACCCCGCCCGACCCTCGATCACCGAGGATAGCCGCGAAGTCACCCGACCAAGCTTAACGATCATTGCGGGTGTCCGGCTGCCGTTGCACGCAATCCACGCAATCGCGGGTAGACGTCGGAACACCAACAACGCAGACCCCAACCCACGGGTACCCCGAAATTGACCCCAGGACGCATCAATTCAGCAGGGTGCGGGCGCCAGTTGACGCGAAACATGGCGGCGCCCTGAAAGAAACATGGCGGCGCCCTGAAAAAAACATGGCGGCGCCCTGAAACAAAGATGGCGGCGCCCCGTGTTTGCACTAACAAAGATGGCGACTTAACGATCATTATAGTATAGAAGATGTACATAGTAAATACTATGTGTAAACAAGTGGGCACAACGGCAATGCAGGGAAAAAGCACAGCAACTCGTTGCCGTGAAAAGTGGCAGAGGGTGAGGGCATTGACGGCAATTGCCGTCGATGCCGCCGTGTAATTTCAGGGCTGATATAATAGGCCTATCGGTGACAATATTTTGACTCGCCCAGCGGGCTAGTGAAGGAAGGGTTTTGACTCGCCCGCCGCCGTTTTCACTCGCATTTGGCGAGCGGGCGACCGCTAAGGTCGAACCCTGCACTGGCATGGTAGCCCAGAGGTAACAGGTTCAAATCCTGCTCAAGTAAATTAGTTATGTTATGCATTTATGTACATGTACCCACTCAGTTTCCCCTTGCGGATTTCTTAACCCTCCTAAATTTAGCTGAACTTTAGTGGCAAATACCTACAGTGGTCAAAACCAGTCAACTGCCTGTTTTGACTGTTGACCCAATGTGCACACAGAGGCATTTTTGACTGGTCTTTAGTGTCATTTTGACCACCCTCAACAATACAAGACCTGTATTTATGTACTTACTACACATAAGGTTTGACAGTGTTCGACTTTTATTTTTAAGTGCATGAGATATACCTTGGCAAGTATATCAATATTTTGGCTGATTTTGACCCTTGCAGTCATAGAAAGGTTAATTACCGAAATATTTCAAGGAATGTTTGATACCATCATGAACTTTACACCAAGCATAAAGTTTGATGACAAACCATTAACCCTAACCACCCCAAATCCATCAAAATCCTCTAAGGGGCACTTTTGAGGGAAAATTCATTACTGTTAGAAACTGGTACTTTCACCTCTTCAAATGGGGCAAAATTACTACCTGGAAAGAAGTACAGGCCACAAGTGCTGAATATGAAAGATCAATGAAAATGCACGGTGCTTTTTGAAGATATGGGCACGTTTCCAAAAGTGCACTGATGGATTTTGGAGGATTCAGGAAGGTTCCCAGCCAGAATACCTTGGGGGGTTGCGTTTGATTTTCGAGATTACCAATAGTGTATAGTGGCTTAAAATTGTGAAAATGTAATGTGTAATGGAGCGTCCCAAAACTTGGGAACACTGCCTGTTCCCATCTGGAATGCAGACTGTTCTCCCTGGGAATACAGGCTGCTTTCCGTTTTGTGTTCCCGTAAGGAATGTTCCCATTTGTAACTGCTGCTGTTATCATTGGGAACGCTTTGGGAACGCAAGTTGTCATCCTGAAAGGAACGTTCCAAATGAAACAGGAACTGAGACGCCCCTAAAGCCGATGATGTTTATCAATTTTCCTTGGAAAGAATTTTAACTGATACGTACTGAAACCCAATACATACATGTTTGACAAATTGAGCCGGAGTGGGATTACAACCTGGGTCCACAGAGGTGAAAGGCAAGGAAATCACTGCTACACTAAACTGGTCCCCAGTAACTTGCATATTCAGCAAGGCTATTGACTGGACTGTCTTCAAACAGATGAACACTACCAGAGAGGAAACCCTAACCCCCTAGGCTCATTTGCTTACACATAACCTGAATCCTCAAAAATCCTTCAGTAGTTAAGCAAGCATAATGACCACTACCATTGTATGCAGATGACATGTAATGATGTATGCACACATGTGTTGCTTACCTGTGATACATGTACATGGCCCAGGGCCAGGGACCCTCCCTGCATGCATAGAGCAATAAACAGTGACCACTGACCCAAGCGCTGACCTTGCAATCACTATAACAAACATGGTTGTACATGTGCCATGGAGGAAGGGAGGCAAGTGTGCCCAATAACCTCAATCCTCCAAAATCATTTTTTGGACAGACCAACATGTACCATGTAACCTCAATCCTCCATTTTCATCCAGTGTCAAATATAGCCTGATAACCTCAATCCTCCATAATCCACCAAGCAAATAATCACATCTGCCCTCAATCATTCAAAATCCTTCACTTTGGCAAAGAGGATTTGGGAAGGTTAGGGTTAATGCTTTATAAGACTACATTTATCAGTTTCCCCGTAGATATTTAGTGCCCATGAAGCGAAATGCATGGCATTTAACATATAAAAGTAAATTGATCGATCATTATATGCTGAATGCAATTAATTTAGCGTTGTCTAGTAAATATACATGTTCAACTTTGCTGTGAGCTACGCACAGCGTTTTAGTAGTACTTTAGTTTATAATTTTTAATGTAAGCCGCCATAATTGTACAGTTGTATAATTATTGTGTTCATAAAGCCTATTTAAAAATGTAAACATATATGTACATGTACAGTATATATTCTGATTTCCTAAAATATATATCGGCGATGCATAAATAAAGAAAAGTTAAAGTATACACATAAAAGTCAATTTTATAAACCAAATGTTACTTTACCTGCTTCATTCAAATGTGTTATTTATGCCCAGGGGCGGCGCCCACAGGCATACAACATTTACCTTTACCAAAAGCTGAATACATGTTTACAACTGCAATATCCCCCCCCAAAAAAAATAAATAAATAAATAAATAAATAAAACATAGTTGGGTTTCACGTCCAGCTCCGGACCACTGTTGACCCCAACCATGCCATAATAACAGACGTTTTGTGCGGGCGCTCCTGACAAACGCGTCAAACGTCATGGGGTGTCGTGGCCGAGCGGTCTAGCTTACCGGATTCAAGTTCTGGTGTTAGCAACAGAATGTGGGTTCGAATCACGGCCATGACACTTGTGTCCTTGAGCAAGACACTTAATCATAATTGCTTCTCTCCACCCAGGGGTTAAATGGGTACCTGTATATGCGCTAGAAATGGCAGCAATTGAGCTGTATACTCCCCAGGGAGCTGAGATGGTTTCAGGAATGATTTATGAGCCTTATGAGCCTTATGAGCAGGGATAATAATATAATGCGCCTTGAGCACCACTTAGTTGGTGGATACGTGCGCTATATAAATCCACACATTATTAGTATTATTATTATGTTGTTGATGAGCATTTGACCATGCACACATTGTACAGCGAGGAACAATGAAGATCATTGTATGTGTGTTCACACTGAGTTCCTTTTGAAGACGTACATATACACGTAGGTACAAAGTAATAGCCTTGTGGTGGCTAAACGTTTAATAGTTAGGCACCAACAGGCCGATCATGTAACTAGTCAGTACAATAAAGAACAGCGGTAGAAATGAGTTGACGTCATCACATTGGCTCTCATTTAGTTTAAACACACTTCACAAACAAAATTTGAACAGTTCCTTTAAAATTATTTAGAGTGACATTAGGGAATAGAAGTAAGTTTCCCAATAGCAAGTGTATATTTAATGTCTGGCTCTTAATTCTTCCTTTCCTGTTCTTCATCTCGTGTCCGCCCACCGGATTATCTAGTGTCCCTCAAGTGTTGGGCATATTCGAAGGTGGTGTTGTTCGCCTCTGGAAGGTTTTCAAAGTGTGGTTGGCCTGTTCGGTGTAGTGCAGACCAACAGGTGAACCATGGTTTGGGCCTTCCCACAGGTGTTTTCCCACAGGTGTTTTCCCACAGGTGTCTGGGCTGTACTGGATGCCCACCGTATAGATGTTGCACCTGCCAAAGAGGTGATTGAGGCTTTTCCTCAAACGAAATTGTTTATCTTTTAAACTCCATACTGGACATCGTCCCCGTGACGTTGGTGGTCCAACAGCCAGAGTCGTTTTTCTCTTCAAGCCGAACCTCGGGATTGCCTCCCTCCGTATTCGGTTTCCTGGAACTCTTTCTTGAGGCATTTGAGGCAGGGAGTGCCTGGCGGCGACGGCTGATTACTGTAACAATCGTGTACAGGTATGGGTTGAGAGAGGAGTTGATGGGGAGCACGAATACAACGAGCCAAGCGTAGACATCCGGCTCAATTTTAATCACGCTCGTCTGGGAGAGGATTCCAAGTATGATGACAGGCATCCAACACAGAAAATCCGAACCAACGATGATCGCCATCTTGGACGCCATCTTGATTTCGTCCTCTCTGTGTGAGCCTAGTTTAACGCGGCGGATTGACCTCTTGACCTTTGCAAATATGGCGATGTAGCACAGAGTGATTGCGATGAAACAGACGAGGTTGACACCGAGAAAGAGCACGATGGAGTATGACCAGCTTGGTTTGCTGCCCTGGGGTTCTGGTATTAAGTAGGTATTGTTACTCAATGAATCACCAACATCCGCTTCTTTGAAAGTATAACCCACGGGTCTGGTGAGCAAGGGCAGGCCAATGCAGACATCGGACAACCCATAGACGTGCGAATCGCTGGGAGAGAGGAGAGTGGGAACAAGGCTCAGGCAAAGGGTCAAACTCCATATCGAAGCCGCTGATAGCCACACTGACCTTTCCTGAAGTCGTACTCGACTGAACGGATGCACAATGCACAAGTACCGATCAAGGCTAATCAACGTGATGAAGAATACCGAAGCCTCTGATGACAGAACTGAGATGACCCCTGCCGCTTTGCAGAGGGCGCTGTTCCTCCACTGAGTGGCCTCCAGGTAGTACTCCTCTTTCTTTATGGCGTCAACGGTGGCAATGGTGATCATATAGACACCCATAAGAAAATCTGACATGGCCAGATTCAAGACGAGGAGCGAGTGTACATACTTGCTGCCCTTCCCACTGTCTTCCCTGAATCGCCAGGCGATGACCACTGCGTTGCCGATGAGGGCGCTGAAGCCAAGTATCCACATGAAAGCCTGCAGGACGACGTTCGGCATCAGCCTGCCGCAGTTGAACAGCGGAGACTCCAGTTGTATGTTGACGCAGTTGTCGGGATTGAGGACGGATTGGAAGTCGCAGCAGAGACGGTGATCGTCAACATATCTGCAATCACATCATGAAAAAAATGTATAATATACTGTAATTTATAATAACCTGAGCTTGAATTTGATGTCAAACATAAGGACATTCAGTTGTAAAGGATGAGTCTTCCGAATGAGGGTCCGATTCGTAGAGAATAGCAAGGATGGTAATTATACACTGACATTGAGGTCTGGGTCTGGTGGTTTATTAGCCGATTTTGCCCACTGAGGATCGATTTACCGACTGAGAATCGATACCCTCCACCCGGCCTCCACCCCCCGGCTGCGGCCCTAGTATGGAGACAACATGACATTGTGTGATGCACTTCATCAATATTATTTTTAAGATATTCTTATTAATAATACTCACACTGTTTGCAGTGAATGCAGGTCGGTTAGTGCGTCGTCTTCGATCTCGGTCGCCTTGACGCGATAGTAAGAACCATTTATTTGTCCATCTCCATGCATCAATACTCTGAAACAAATTGCAACGGGGGATTAATAACCCTGATCAAAATTGCCGTGGGCATGCGCATTGACTTGAAAAACAACCTCGCGTTTGAGGGGAAAAATGAGTACCATTGCGTACGAGGATATGTAAAAAATCATAGGGGCAATTTGTTTGGTGATAAGTTTTTTTACGTATTATGACAACATTACGGAGAATGTTTCCTCGAAATTGATAAAATTATAAACAGAATACTTAAATTATTATATGTAACCAATTTCAAAGAAAATTTATCTTTAATGTTGTCATAATACGTAAAAAAAAATTTAAAAAATGTTTAACCTTAGGCCTACAACTTGAATCCATGATAGGATAAAGACAGGAGACCAGTCTGACTTGATGCCAAAATGGCGATCATCAAGACACTGGATGCAATTTCACCGCTAGAGGGCTACAATTATGTGAAGAGAGCAGATAGGCTATGCCTCCTACTTACAACGTCTTCAGCCTAGTTAAGCCATCGAAGGCGTGGGCGCTGATGTACTGAATCGGCACTGACCGTATTCCCCTGAAAAAGAGAAAACATTTTATTTTTCACACTCTGGAAATTCCACGTGCTGCATAATATGAAACTGATGTAACACTATGAATAACTTTACCCTGGAAATGCCCTGAAAATCCATTCTGCCTTGAAATAAATAGTTCACAGCAATTTCATGACGACACAACACTGTGAAAACACCATGAAACACTCTTGGGATTCCTTCGCCATGAAAACGCTGTGAAAACGCCATGAACTTCTCGTGGCAGTTTTGGGGCAGCTCATTAATTATCGAGAGCACCGTGAATTTGCCGTGAAATCACCATGGACATCATTGCCAATATCTGAGAGGAAGAGACACCGTGAAATTGCAGTGAAATTTACAGTGAACTGTTATTTCACAGCAAAGCGGATTTTCAGGGTGAAGTTGTTCATAGTGTAAACTGTCGTCCCAACAATGTGTGCAAGTACGGCTATTCTGAAGCCAACAAAACAAAACAAAAAACATTCGAACGTTGAAAACTGTAAATAAATGCGATATTTAAAACGCATTTGATTCTGATTGACAGCCGCGCTGGCCAATCAGAAGACTGCACACGCCCTCGGCTGTTACATACATAATATTGTGTGGTCATGTGCAAGCGATGATTAAAACAGTAGTCCAGCATTTTATTAATTTGAGTTTTTATTTTACTGGTAATGATCCTTGACGCCACACTCTACCAACGTAATACTTACAACTCTTTTAGCATTATCAGTTCTTGAAATATGCCTCCTTTTAATTCTGTCATGTCGTTTTCGGATATGTCCCTGTACGAAGAAATGTATAAAAAGACAATCTCGTTACAACAGAAGTGTAATTAATATCAAGATGTTAAAAAGATGTTTTGTCAAATATTTTCAACCTTTCCCATAGCTATCAATATCACTGACTGCCAATTACATCATAGACACTGCATGTTGCATTCCATGTACCCTTTTTGCGCAATTATTCGGATGACGTGTTTTTACCTTAATAGTCTAATACTACCTTTCATTGATATTTAATTCTGTATATTTGTAGTAGTATATGAAGAATCACCTTTAAATTTATTTCAATGTAATAATTATCAGTCATCACTTACAATGACGTCAGATTCCTCAATCCAGCGAATGTATTCAACTTGATACTCGATATGCTGTTGTTCCGTAAAGACCTACAATGACATTAACACAAATTCAAATACATGAGTGTAAATTAATACCGGGTGAATAACGTCAGAAACAAGATCTTTGATGTTAGAAGATAAAAATCATGCGTATTTAAAACTTCAACATTTAAAGACATGCGCAATATTTAAGTCGCCATTGCGGTCGAATAGGTCTGAGCTAAGGTTGTGTGTTCTCTCAATAATTAGAACATACAGCCTGTGTCTATTCGTTCAGTGCACATCGTAGCCCTCTAGCGGTGAATTTGCACCCAGTGTCTTGATGATAGCCACTTTTGCGTCGTGTCAGACTGGTCCCCTGTCTATATCCTATCAAGGATATAGACAGGCTCCAGGCGTACCACTCAAAGGATTTCATTGGATATGTTAACGCATTGTGCTGAAGATCTGACGTCACGTTTCGAGGCTTGCGCGTTAGCTACCAACCAAGGTCAAAGTTCAGCATTGGGGAAAATATGGCGACTGCACGGCCAGGATCTGGCGTAATTCACGCGCCTCTAGCAAAGCGTGACGTCAGATCTTCAGGCTAGCGTCGTGTGAGCGTTGTGCGTACACTTTATGGGCGTATGTTATGGTACTAAGCGCGTGTGAACTTCTGCCAGCCAATCATTGCTGGAGATATTCCGCGCGTACGCACATCAACTGCAAAACACGCGACGCACTATCGCTGCCCTTTCGACCACAGTGGTCTAACAACATGTGCCCCTCTACAGCTCATGCACGGTGCGAATAAGGTATGTTAATATGTACTTACAACGTATGTAGTTTCTCAAGTCTTTTAAAGATTCCTTCGTCTAGTGTCGATATATTGCCCCCGATCAGTTCTCTGTTATATGAAATCGAAACGATTATGGGAAGTGAATATTGACACGATGTTGTTATTATGTACACAAAAAGGACAGTTGGACGCGATTCGTTTCGCATGCTCTACCAGTGTGTCACGGGCACACTGTCCGCACGTACAGCGCTCAGTGTGTTTAATAGCGCTGGAATTTATGCAGAATGTAGTTGGAGTTTGGCGGGTTTTTTGTAAAACAATATCGTCATGATCAGAGCAGACTTTCGACAGGGCATGTAATATCATTATTATTATACAGTCACTGCATGGCTCATTATTAATGCAGCAGCCGGCAATGGTAATAATGATCTTATCGGGCCCTGTTATAGGCATTTAGTACGCGCTCATGAGTTCATCTAACTAGATTTAAGTCGCTACTTAAAACTCATCTTATGTCACAATTCTTCAAAGATGATGTAGGCTATATTTGTAATTGCATTGTACATGTATCTCGGTACATATTTTTTTCATTGTATACTGTTTGTATTCATGTTTTTTCTTTGTTTACGCGCCTTGAGCGCCCAGCAGGGTGGATATGAGCGCGCTACAAATCTTTATTATTCTTATTATCATTATTATTATTATTAGGACACCAATTCCATGCCCTGTCGACTAAGTCTGCTCAGATTGTGACGATGTTGTTCCTTTAAGGTGAGTTGCATCGGGTGTCACGCACAATGTCCGCATGTTTTACGTTCATAAATGGAATTGGAATTTAGTGGGGTGCCATGGTCGAGCGGTTTAGTGCATCGGATTTGTGTTCTGATGGCCGAGTCGTCAGCGTGTGTGGGTTCGAATCGTTGCCGCGACCATGGTGCTTGTGTCCTTGAGCAAGACACTTTACCATAATTGCTGCGAGGGCCGAATTGAACCCAGCCACTGGGGATGTACAAGCCAGTGTATGCTTAGTGCCGGTCCCAAGCCCGGATAAATTGGAGGGTTGCGTCAGGAAGGGCATCCGGCGTAAAACCTATGCCAAATCAAATATGCGGATCATGATCCTAACGGGAGCAAATGGAATTTTGAACATCCATATTTTTGAGGTTAAATAAGGTATTGGTAATGTTAACAAAACTGCTTCTAAAAAGTATCCTTACTTTCTTTGAATCAATAAAATATTAATAGCCAATCTGGAAAAGATTCAGCTAAATCTTGCCGAAAGAGGACAACAAATGGAATTGGAATTTGAACTGAACGTAGGGGGCGTTTTTGGCGAACTTCTTATTAGTCATTCCCTTCCATCTACGAGCTGTGAATTATTACACACATTGTCTCTTCACTGGCAGATATAAAGTGTAAAGGAGCCAAAATAATGTGAAAAAATTCAAGTTTGAAAATGAATGTTTTACATTTTTTCCAAACTTCTGGACAGATTTAGCTGAATCTTTTCCAGATTGGCTATTAATGTTTTATTGATTCAAAGAAAGTAAGGATACTTTTTAGAAGCAGTTTTGTTAACATTACTAATACCTTATTTAACCTCAAAAATATGGATGTTCAAAATTTCTATAATACTCACAACACGGACGTCATTTTTACGAGCTCGTTGACCGTAGCGGGCGTCCATCCATTGTTGCATCTCACGTGTAAACCATTTTCCCCAACAGAACAGTCGCAAGTCGAAGGGCAACCGTGGATTTCTTTGTGGAAGAAAACAATTTTTGGTTAGAGAAAAAACGACAAATGTGACTGTCGATCAACTAACCCGGATTAGCTAATCGGCTGGACAGTTTCCATGGCGATTGTTGCTATGTCGGTCAATTGCGCTTTGAAAAGTTCGTGGTTCACAGTTTTTCACGCACATTTTGTGCTTATGTCTTAAATTTCACTGGCAAAATAAAACTGGCAAGGAAATGTTTTAAACACTTTGATTCAACTTGTGGAAGGTACTGCATTGTTACGAGTGAGTATCAAAGTTACCGCATTGTGTTTCATCATCCTGGAACGGTTCGCAATCGGGTGTGCCATCGCAGACCGACTCCCACATTAGGCATTGCTGATTCCCCTCACACGAGAACTGCTTTCCGCAGTCTACGGTGCCTGCCAATACAAATGATTTATGCCAAGAATTATTGCAACGTTGTTAGCCTCCCGCACTTCGATACAAATTCCCCATCCGTTGGCCTCAAATATTAGACCATGGACGAGATCAATATTACTAAAAGGGTGGTCAATGTATTTCCAATGGCCTTCTGATGATCGTTGGAGCCAGCACGTGTGAAGTGGGCGTGGTTTATTTTGGAATTACGTCACACTTACGAACAGAGATAAATTTCACAGAGCTGGTAAAGCGGAACAAATTGCTTACAAGAATAATCGCATAGATAACAGATTGTGTTGGTTACCAGCCGAACTTTCACATAACATGAGTGTTAGTCTGGCTGGTAATATGTTTTATAATGCTTAGCGAAAAAATTGCTTGGCAAAATTCTCTGCTTAGCAGTTCTATTGGACCCAGGATGAATAAATTTTAAAAAATATATAAATAAATAAATAAATAAATAAATAAATAAATAAAAATACTCTCAAAAGTTGAAATTTGCCGTCACCTGACGCTTTTCCGTAACATAAGTGTATTTTGGCTGGTAGTCTGTTTTATAACGCTTAACGAAAATATTTGCTTAGCAAAATTGTCTGCTTAGCAGCGCTATGAAATTGTACCCAGGAGTGATTGTACTAACCGCATCGCATTTCGTCACTGTGATCCAAGCAGTCACTGAAGCCATTACAATAGGCCTCCTTTTTCAGGCAAAGGGTGGTCCCATGACGTGGAGGACATCGGTATAAGTCTGGACATGCCTCATCATCGATAAAGTTCTTGTCTGAGATGTTAAAAGATACTAGGTGAATTCCATGCAGTGCTACATTATACATGTATTTGGGTGAAAACTAAGGGACAAGGGCCAAAGTCATGGTACAGCCAAGCCTTTGAGAAGCCTGGCCAGGCCCAGGCTTTTCCCCTGCCTACTGGCCTATATAATGAGCTCTGCTTGCCTGGGCTAGACCCTCCAGAAGACAAGTTATGTTGATTGGCAAGTACTGTATTGTTACAGGATTAGGACTCACAAAAGACAATGAGGAGGCCAGGTAGCCAAAGCCCGGCCGGGCTTCTCAAAGGCTTGGCTGTACCATGACTTTGGCCATCCTCCCTAAATTATTATTTTATTTATTGAGGTATTTCTTATTTAACCTGGGAAACACGATTTTTCAAAGGTGACTGGGATAAAACAGCACAATTCAAAGAAGGAGAAATTGTCATCAATAAGGGCAAAAAAGACTCCAGTTTTTATTTATTTATTTTTTGTTTTTGAAACAATAATTGTAGCCAAACATTGCTGGATCCATTGGATTTCTGCCGTGATG
The DNA here is from genome assembly GCA_029582265.1 of Zoroaster sp. YZ-2022. Classification (NCBI taxonomy): domain Eukaryota; kingdom Metazoa; phylum Echinodermata; class Asteroidea; order Forcipulatida; family Zoroasteridae; genus Zoroaster; species Zoroaster sp. YZ-2022. The sequence goes on along the minus strand of CM055817.1, from coordinate 38,081,546 downwards.
TGTATTTAAACGACGTGTATGAACGTTTGCCCGATTTGTGAGTGAGGCTTCTCTTTAAGAGAGCCACGATACTTTTGTGTATGGGAAATTTTGTCTGGTTCCAATAACCGCGTATACTTGTGTCATGTATTTCACTACTTGGCCAAAAAAAGGTTGAAAAAAATTACCAAAATAAATTGCGTCACCGCACCGATTTTGAAGCCGACCTATGACTAGACACCGGAGACTTTTTTTGGCCTAACGAAAGACTAGGGATATTCACAAATATATCACTGAAAGATCACAAACCATATAGGCTTCAGTCTAAGTAGGATTCTAGCCCGGGCCCCAGGGCCGTCTTAAGAATATTTGAGGCCCCCGGGCAAAGCAATGTACTGGGGCCCCTAACCCCCCTCGCCCCCCAACACATGAAGGGCTCCCGATGGGGCCTCGGTCCAAAGATCAATTAAACGCCAGATGGCCCAGATCCAACATTCATTTTGCATACAAGGAGGCCCCGATTTCACATTAACGCCACTGCTATTTCATAATATGAACCTTAATTTTTATTTTTCAAATTGAATCTCGGGGGCCCCTAAAATTGCGGGGCCCCCGGGCAACTGCCCAGTGTGCCCATGCGATAAGACGGCACTGCCGGGTCCCCTTTATGTTTGACAGGTACAAAATAAAACAAAATCCAAACAATTTTTTTTTTAAAGTAACAATGACCTCTTACCACAATGGCTTTGAACGAACTCTTACCAATGGCTGTAAGCGTGACCTTAAATCCCTGCCAAGTAATAATTTCATCGCTCGTAAACTGCAGCAAAATGTTGCTGCTCCTAAACCTAAGAGTTTCTATCTTCGTTGTGCCGGTGAGAGCAGTCAACAGCACAGATTCGCTTAAGTTCCCCACCCCAATGTTGAGGTAGTCGAAGCTGTACTCCAATTGGAAATTGTTAATCTGCAGTTCGATGCCGTTCGGCGCATCGGTATTAATCACCCACATGCAGACAGTTGACACGGGGTATGGATTGGGGAACCGCGGTGACGTGAGTTCGTGCGGCTGGTCGGACTCCAGATGGATCATGGGCTCGCTACAAGGATCTGAAAGTTAGTGAAAGTTGAACATGTTATATGCTAAATTAACATCTGTGTTTCGATTAAAAAGAAAATTACTGTAAAATTAATTGTCGGTAAAAAAATAAATACAGGTGCTATTACATCTTTAGGCCGACTAAAATGAGAATTATTCCTACAAACGTATAATCATTTCAAAATAAAAACTTTTTTACTTGTTAAATAGTCTTTCTTAGTTCTAAACGGTACTGCTTATTTTCTTACTTGGGCAGTTATTTTCATCACCAGCTTTTGGACAGTGCCCCTCGCCATCACACACGTTTGATTCCATTATACACACCATAGAGGTAGTGTCGTTACACGCCACTTGACCCACGTCGCACGATGCTGGTGACAAATGAAAACAAGCAACATTAATAGGCCAAAACAAAAAGTCGCCGGTTTCTGGTCATCGGTTGGCTTCAAAATCAGTGCGGTGACGCACTTTTTTTCAGCCATCTTTTTTTTCCAATATTGTATACGCGGGGACAAAAATTTCCCATATACAATGTATAGTGGCTAAGAGCGGCCTCACAAATTGGGCAAACGTTCATAACCCCTAGTTGAAATGTTGGCTGCAATTGGACATCGTTTCATAGGGGGAAAAAACAAGAAAATTAAAAATGCCGACGCGCAGGTCTGAGGCGACGCGCGCGGAGACCAGAAACCGGTGAACACATACACAATCTCACAGTGTTGTTTCAAGACAATCACGGAAGCATTTTCCACGGAGTAAACCAATATATTACGGATCATTCAGGGAATAATGGATCCTTGTTACGTTTTGTCATGTTCCGTTGTAAGCCTCCCCGTTGTCTTATTGACCCTGGAATGACCTTTAGGGCATACGTTTATACAGTAGATAATGCAAACACAATAAAACAATCAGGCAAAACGTACCTAGTGATCCATCTTCCTTGAATGATCCGTAATACCTAAGTTTGTCTTAATTGTTTTCTTTATTTACTTCTCGACGTTTCGACCTAGGTTTCAAGAAAGACTTCAGTACTACTTCACATGCATACCTCCTGAATACGATGCAAAGCTACAAATATTACTTAATCTTCAGATTAGTCTGTAAAAACAGACATGCAAAACATCAATAAAGTAACTTCCTGAATACGATCAGAGCATACTGATCGAAACGTCGAGTTGTAACGTCCAGTTCTTTTCGGAACTAATTACTACTCAGTAGAGAATTTCCCATGGTGTCACCGCAATTAGTCTTACTTATCCTCTTCACCATGCAAAGCTACAAGTTTTACCTAATTTTCGTAAGTCGTTAAAACAAATATTACATTAACAACATAACGAATAAATAAATAAAAATATATGAAAATGTAATACAAAATAAAATCTATATAATTAAAAAACAATATAGATCACTAAAATTTACCATTATGTTGGTTGTACTCGATTCTTACCAACGAGTTTTTGTTTTCGAACCAATCTGTCATTTCACCCAACCACGTAATTTTCACTTAATTGTAACAAGTAAAAATACTTATTTATTACAGTTATCTCCAGTGTTGTAAGTCTCATTCTTGGTCTCGACAAACTGTTGTATAGGTATGGATATAATTCAGCACATAGGCCTAACATAATATCAATTTAAATAAATGTTTTTTTCCTATGGAATTAAACGTAACTTCCAGGTTTTGGACTTCCAGTCTCGGACCTCCAGATCTCGGACCTCCAGATCTCGGACCTCCAGATCTCGGACCTCCAGGTCTCGGACCTCCAGGTCTCGACTACTACACTTAAATTAACTCACCCGTTTGCATCTGTTCCAAACTCAAATGAAAACCCTTGCTCTCGTATAAATAATCCGACAGGAAAACAATTCGCAAGTCCCGAGTGTATGAAGATACCCTCCTGGGGTAAGAAATGCCCGACAGTCGGACAACCACCGATGTCCCGTTCTCGACTGATAGAAAATCGTAATTTGTTTCGGTCATGAAGTCCAGGAACACGACAACGGCATCGTAGCCTGGCGCCGCATGAACGAACCAAATGCATTTTAAATTTATTGGGTATGAGTGTGGGTACCCAACTGATGTGAGAGAATAGGGATTGTGTGATATGTCAATGAAGTTGGCACCACAAGGATCTGCGAAAGAAAATACATAGGCTTATTATGTAATTATTATAAGTATTTTCCCTCGACCTACTAAAAATATAAGGTTTTGAAGTCCTGTAGAGACATGTAGTAAAAATTTTCTCCACCCGTTATTTTGTCGGAATGTTAATAATAATAATAATAATAACGATTTTTAGCGCGCACATATCCACCTTGCTGGGCGCTCAAGGCGCGGAAACAAAGAAAAAACATGAATACAAACAATATACAATGATAGCATAGGGGAAAAAAAATTATGTACCGAGATACATGTACCTACAATGCAATTACAAATATACATCATCTTTGAAGAGTTGTGACATAAGATGAGTTTTAAGCATCGACTTAAATCTGGTTATACTATGACAAGATTTGAGTTTAGTTGGAAGATGATTCCAGAGTCTCGGAGCTGCGACAGAAAACGACCTATCACCCCAGTTCCGTTTTGAAGTTGGTTCCTTTAGGAGTGACATGTTGCTGGAGCGCAAATTGCGTGATGGAGTGTAGACTTTAAGCAGTTCCGAAATATCAATTGGAGCAATGTTATTAAAAGATTTGTGAACAATTAGCATAAGTTTAAAAACAATTCTCTGTGAAACAGGAAGCCAGTGCAGTTCTTTCAAGATTGGCGTGATATGGCATGACTTTCTGGACAAAGTCACAACACGAGCTGCTGTGTTTTGTATGTGCTGAAGACGAGATATTTGATTCTGCGGGAGACCGTAAAGGAGAGCATTCCCGTTATCGAGCCGTGATGTGACAAACGCATGTATAATTTGTTCAGCAGCACTTTTATTCAAGTATTTCCTAATTCGGCTTATATTTCTGATATGAAATGATGATATGCGAACAATGTTGGAGATATGTGGTTTTAAAGTCATTGTCGAGTCAAATATAACACCCAAATTACGTGCATGTAATGAGGGGGTTATCTGCGAGTCACCAATTGTAATAAATGGAAGAGAAACTTTAGACAATTGCTGACGTGATCCAAATAGAACAAATTCATCGTTCAATTTCAGGAAGTTTTGTCTCATCCAACTTCGAATCTCTTGAATACATTTCTCCAGTGTTTTAATGCAGGAATCGGCAGGTTCTTGAGAAGATTTAAAAGTAATGTAAAGCTGCGTGTCATCAGCGTAAACATGGTAATTTAAATTATACTTTAAAATGATATCACGAACTGGAAAGGTATAAACAGTAAACCACTGTGGGCCGAGCACAGAGCCTTGGGGTACAGAATAGTCAAGAATAACAGGCTCGGAGATAGCGTTACCAATACAAACATGCTGAGGCCTATTTAAAAGGTAGGACTTACACCAATCCAGGGCTGTGTCATGTATTCCAAGATGATATTGAAGGCGGGAGAGAATGATTTTATGATCGACCGTGTCAAAAGCGGCGCTTAAGTCTAACAAAACTAATGGAGTAATTTTCCCCTCATCCATGGCAGATAAAATGTCATTGTTGACGCGAAGAAGAGCAGTTTCCGTTGCATGGAATGGTTTGTAGGCTGACTGAAATGTGTCCGACAGGTTAATAGCACGAACATGGTCAGAGATCCGTGATTGTTTTTCCAAGGTACTTTAAATTCGCTACTGGTCGGTAATTTTTGAAAACTTCCTTGTCCAAATTGGGTTTCTTTAGGAGTGGTTTAACATGAGCAACCTTCTGGCTATTAGGGAAACAACCGGAAGAAAGAGATCTGTTTACAATAATTGTGATATACTTAGCAAACACATCAATATTTTGTTTTATTAGCGAAGTTGGCACTGGATCAAGTTCACATGATTTTGATGGCGATTTCATGATGAGTTTCTTGATCTCCGTAACACTAGTTGGCTCAAACATGGACAGTCTACATTGTGGATCCTTGCGTGATGGTGTTTGTGATAGAATAGCAGGTACTGAGGGAAAAGAACGACGGATATTCTCAATTTTTGTGACAAAAAAGTTTGAAAAAACATTTGCGAGGTCCTGATCGGAGTGTGTAGATGGAAGCACTGGAGCTTTGGGTTTGAGAAGCAGCTTTTCAACAATGTTAAAGAGTTTTTTCTGATCACCAGAGCTATCTCGATGATGGGATAAATATGCTCCCACGTTAAGGTTTTGAGGGGGCGACAAATTTAATCAAATCCTCCCCCAATATTGTCCCTCTCGTTAAGAAAATACTGCCAAATTTTAGCATCAATTATCTCTAAACTTTGAAAATAGGACTATTTATAACTCTTCATATCCACCAGATTGAGTCACAAAGTTATATCTATTAACCTTAAGCTTCTGCACTGTAAGACATATTGGGCAAACACGGATGATATGTTGCCCAACACTGGTCAACACATCAACAGGTTTTACACAGTTGGTTTACCATTGCCCAACGTTGGAAAATTTTTGCCAAAATATGTGAACAGTTGAAATACTGACCAATTCTGGGAGAAATAACCTTACCCAACCCCATGTCGCCCAACGTGTTTACAGTGTGGGGCACTCGGGCGGGCAACGGACCACACATCATTTTGGCTACATCCCTTGATGATGTGTGTACCCTTTCAGGGATGTTTTAATGCAGTGTAGTTAATTATACAACGCATCTGATAATACTATAGTGAATAAAGAACTAAATGATTAAAAAATTAATAAAAAATAATAAAAGTTAAAGACAAGTAGTAGGCCTAATCATTTAAAATGTGATGCAATCAAGTGTTGAAAATAGTGATGTCTGAGGTGCGGAGATTCTTTTCTTCAGAAAAGTGAAATTATCACCATCAGTTCTCGTTCGAATTTAAGACTTGGTTCCGAATTCTTAATTCAATATACTGTTAAATATGGGTATGAATACCGCCCTCTATAGACTAGAGTTGTATGTTTCCAATTGTGTCCCAAACGTTTGGACCGACGAAGCTGAAACTGTCACACGTTTTAGAAGCAGTTTTGCCAACAAAACCAATAATGTATAATGGCTTAGTTCATTTCCATTATCATTCTACTGAGAACAAAATGGCTGCTGCTTAACATCATGGTACTTTTCTTATCAAGAACACGAGGCTTACATAACTTACCACATTTCCCCTCATCAGAGCTGTCCGGGCACTGGGCTTTGCCGTCGCATAGCAACGCAGCATCAACACAACCGTCGCTGCGGCTACATTTGAATTGGTCAATTCCACAAGGAGCTAAAAAAAAAACGCACACGTGTATAAAGAGTGAACGAATATCAAGGCCTTTTAAGGATTAACAAGGGTCATGATTTTTTGTTTGCATCTCCCTTCCCCATAACAGTAAATACTGGTCATTACATTTTGTTGGTTTGACTGAGGGCTGTATATACACAATGCTATGTTGAGTTTGGACTGATGTTTTGAATTACCAAATTACATTGGCTCTCAACTGCCTCCCAATGTTTTAGATCCGCACTAGATCCATACAACGCATGTTTCCCTCAATTAACTCTTCATTTTGGAGCACGACATTACAAGGGTTTGTTTTGTATCCGTTTTAAACATTTGAATGAGAAGACAGACCCTTTCAATCCTACGTTAAAGGTCTGTGTATTTTAAGACAGTAACAAAATAATTATATACAAAATAACTTAGCATCGTACAACATCCAATTTCGTCATCAAATTCCGGGCAGTCCACCTTCCCGTCACAGATATTATCTTTGTGGATACAGGAGAGTCCTGATGAGCACGAGTAATGGCTTTCGTTACAATCTAACACAAAGAAAACAAAGAGAAACTGTATGATTATAATAAATTATATCAGAAATCTATTACCTGAGGCCAAAAGTCTCCTGGTTTCTGGTCTCCGTGCGCGTTACCTTAGACTCGGCCTTTTTATTTTTTAAGTAAGACTAATTGCGGTGACACCATGTGGAATCTCAATTGAGTAGTAATTAGTTCTGAAAAGAACTGGAGGTACAACTCGACGTTTCGATCAGTATGCTCTGATCGTCCTCAGGAGAATTTTTTTTTTTTTTGTTGTTGCTATGAAACGATGTCCAATTGCAGCCAAAATTGCTGGATCTATTTGCTGGACTTTTTCACATAGGGGTATGAACGTTTGCCAGATTTGTGAGGACTCTGTTAGCCACCATACTTTGTGTATGGGAAATTTGGTCTGGTTCCAATAACCGCGTTTACGTGTATCACGTATTTCACTGGTTGGCAAAAAAAAAAAGAAAAAAAAGAAAAGCGCATCACCACAACGATTTTGAAGCTGACCTATGACCATAAACCGGAGACCCTTTTTCGGCCTAATATACTACTGATAATAATAATAATAATAATAATAATAATAATAATAATAATAATAATAATAATAATAATAATAATAATAATAATAATAATAATAATAATAATAATAATAATAATAATAATAATAATAATAATAATAATAATAATAATAATAATAATAATAATAATAATAATAATAATAATAATAATAATAATAATAATAATAATAATAATAATAATAATAATAATAATAATAATAATAATAATAATAATAATAATAATAATAATAATAATAATAATAATAATAATAATAATAATAATAATAATAATAATAATAATAATAATAATAATAATAATAATAATAATAATAATAATAATAATAATAATAATAATAATAATAATAATAATAATAATAATAATAATAATAATAATAATAATAATAATAATAATAATAATAATAGTAGTAGTGATGAATGTCTTGGTAAGGTAAATATCAGACGAGGTATTTTCCAGGGCGATTCTCTGTCTCCACTGTTGTTTGTTTTGGCGCTGTTCCCTTTGACGATGATTTTGCGGAAGGTTAGTGCGGGATACGAGATGACGAAGGATGGATGCAGGATTAATCATCTGCTCTTCATGGACGACCTGAAGTTGTTTGCGAAGAACGAGAAAGAGATTGATTCCTTGGTGCAGACTATACGGATCTTCAGTGATGACATCGGCATGAAGTTTGGTCTGGAGAAATTTGCTGCGATGACCATGAAGAGGGGTAAAAGGGTACATTCGGATGGAATTGCTTTACCAGATGGCACACAATTGAGGGCGTTGGGTGAAGAAGAAAGTTATAAGTATCTTGGAGTGCTTGAAGCAGATCACGTACTGCACGAGGAATCAAAAGAGAGTCTTAAGAAAGAGTATATAAGACGAGTGAAGAAGTGTTTGAAGTCCAAGCTGAATGGAGGGAATATGATAAAGGCGATCAACACTTGAGCTGTGTCGCTGATGAGATACAGTGCAGGAATTGTCGAGTGGACTAAGGCAGATCTAGATGTTGCTGACAGGAAAACGAGGAAAGTGATGACGATGTACGGTATGTTACATCCTCGGTCGAATGTCAGCAGACTCTATCTACCGAGGTCAGAGGGAGGAAGAGGATTACTTAGTGTATCAGACAGCGTTAACATCGAGAGAAGGAGCTTGCAGTGTCATGTTCGTAGTACTCGGGAAAAGTTGTTGAAGGTTGCACAGAAATACATGAAGGCAGACGAATTAGGTCCAAAGGAGTATAAGAATCAAAGAAGAGAAGAAAGAACACGAGATTGGCAGGAAAAACCACTTCACGGCCGATTCCTGAGATGTACTGAAGAAGTGGCAAGTAGCAAGACTTGGGAATGGTTGAGGAGAGGGGAACTAAAGAAAGAAACCGAGGGTCTGATTACTGCAGCGCAATCAAGGGCGCAACCACTGGGGGGGGGGGGGGGGTCGGGGGTCACGACCCCCCTACTTTTATGTGGACCTCCCCAACTTCTGGAACATTTTGGTATTTTATGTATACATGATCCTAGTAATGTCATTCATGACATCACAATTATGCAACACTTCCATCAATGGGACCCCCCCAACCTTCAACACGTGGTTGCGCCCTTGAGCGCAAGACCAGTCTCTGCCGACGAATGTGATGAAGGCAAGGATCGAGAAGTCAGATGTCTCTTCTATGTGCAGAATGTGCAATGCGGCGGAGGAGACTGTATTTCACATTGTCAGCGAATGCAGAGTGCATGCTCAGACAGAGTACAAAGGCAGACACAACAAGTTGGCCAAGGTGATCCATTGGGATCTGTGTAAGAAGTACGGTGTCAAGGTGCAATCGAAGTGGTACGACCATGTGCCGGAAAAGGTAGAAGAAACGGACCATGTCAAGATTCTCTGGGACTTCAACATCCAGACAGATCATGTTATAGAACATAGACGGCCGGATGTTGTTGTCTTGGATAAGCTGGATAAGCATGAGAAGATGTGTCATCTTATCGATATAGCTGTGCCGGGTGATAGTAGAGTAGCTTCGAAGGAGAAGGAGAAGGTGCAGAAATATCAGGATTTAGCGAGAGAACTCCGCAAGCTGTGGCAAGTCAAGGTCAAGGTTATTCCTGTGGTAGTGGGAGCACTGGGTACAATCCCGAAGACGTTGAAAAACATCTCAAGGAGATAGGAACATCTGTTAGAGTAGAATTACTACAGAAGGCGGCACTCTTAGGGACAGCAAGGATTCTGCGAAAGACACTCGAGATCTAAGGCTACGGGACGTAGCTTGACTCGAGGTGTAACCGGCAGAAAGGAAAACAAGATCTTTCTTTTCATGCTGTGCTAACGCGAAATAATAATAATAATAATAATAATAATAATAATAATAATAATAATAATAATAATAATAATAATAATAATAATAATAATAATAATAATAATAATAATAATAATAATAATAATAATAATAATAATAATAATAATAATAATAATAATAATAATAATAATAATAATAATAATAATAATAATAATAATAATAATAATAATAATAATAATAATAATAATCGAATGATCGAAGACCAGCTTGACTAGGGATATGTTTTAATTTTAAATAAACGAAAGTTGTGCTGTAAAGATAATACTTAGCTTGGCAAAATCAGCAAAATAATGTGCACCAAGGCCTACGTAAGACTTGTCTTAATAGTTTGTATTATATTACCGAACGCAGATCCTTGCCATATTGGTGGAACACAAATCACGTGTAGTCTACTATTTTTTACCAATAATTTGCACTGGTACGAAACCAGTTTACTATTTAACGTGTGATATAGTTCAGAACAACATCATCCCCAACTCTCGAACAGTGTTGACCCAGTGTGAGGTAGACAAGCATGGTGGACGAGGTTGTTATCTACGTTTCAACATGGTGACAATGAATAGTTCCTGGTGTCCGCTTCAGTTAAGTTCCAGACATCAAATGACAAGGATCTATGGCGTGAGTTATTATGTCACTCAGTAACATATGCCATGTTCCATTTCATAATAGACATAATAGACAATAATTGTCCCCTGTCTTTATCCTATCAAGGATAGAGACAGGCTCCGGCCGTACCATTCAAGGGATTTAATTGGATACGTTGCGCCCAGGCTCGTGCGCGAATGTATTACTACTATGTGCACGCGTACTTCTGCCATCCAAATATCGCTGGAGATATTGCGCGTGGACGCTCATCATCGCGCGCAAGGTCAAAGTTGAATCCCCGGGAAACATGGCGGCCGTGCGGCCGTTATCTGGCGTAATTCACGAGCCTCGAAGTGTGACGTCAGATCTTCAGACTACATTTCATATGGCTTCGCTTCATAAAATGGATCAATTTAAATCTTAACATACATCATAACATATTATTCCCATCCAAATCAAAGACCGTGTCTACAATATTGTTTTAAAGAATGAACACATACACTGAACAATGTATTCTTGGATATGCAGCTCAATATTGATGCTTCCAAATCTGCGCAATGGATTATCAGTAATGTCCAATATTATCCATATTGCAGGGCCATCAAAGGTCAACACACTTGGATACGACGCCGACTCGGCCAATTTCCGGACGAGTGTGCTTCCATTGTACGGTACGCTGCCGCGGCCCAGTAAGACCCTGGCGATTTCCCTGGCTGTGATCGTTGTATATTCGTACTCGTACTCGGTAATTGGAAGATTCACAATGTCCACTCTGAGTCGGGAACTGTGGTTGCTGGAGGCTGAGACTAGCCACACGCAGTCCACGGCTATGTAAACCGGTTGAATTATCTGAACCAGTCGTCCAGGTTTCAGGTCAATATATGTGTCACCACATCTCCCTGAAAAGCAACAATTAAAGAGTAAGATACGAACATAGGTGGTCAATATTATGGGTCACCAGTCACCACACACCTCCCTGAAAACAATGTCCAGATTGTTTTGTTTCGATTGGAACATTGATAATTTACTTATACAGAGGAAAATAAATACTTTGAAAATCCCACTATGTATTCAATGTTGGCACATAGTATACAATATAATGAGTGCAATGAGTGCAATGATGAGAATATTTTCATGAGTTGAGAGATGGAATGTTCCATTCAACGAAGCCGAGTTGAATGGAACATTCCATCTTTCAACGAATGAAAATATTCTCTCCATTGCACGAATGCAAAACATTCATTATTTGTTTTATATAACATCCAAGTAGATCTTTGTCATTATTTTGATTGGAGGATAAAACTATAAGAATAAACAAAATATACAAGATTGTATTCTGGCATCCACTACTTTATTTTTCGGCTTATGATGCACGGTTTGCTGGAATGGTTGTGTCTTGTCAAAAGAGGGTGTTTTGTACTGCTGTGTATATTACGCATAGCGTGCAATAGATCAAATGGGATGGAACAAAAATGCACGGTGAATGGAACCAAAAATACACGGTTTATGACGTAGGCCATGTAATGGTTTGATTAATGAATGCCGCGTGACCTACAATCCTCCAATCAAATGACAAGGATCAGGGTATTATATAATTACTGTTAAACCATGCTATTCACAATTATTTTTCGAAATCCATATGTTTTTACTTCCCCTGAAAAAATAGAAATGTTCCGGAAATGGCCATTTCAGGAAATGGCCTTTAAAATAGCGAAAAACACGGGCGATACGTCTAAAACTCCACAGAATTGAACTCACCACAATCTAACTCATCAGTGAAGCCGAGGCAGTCTGCCGTACCGTCGCATACTCGTTGGGACGGTATGCAGATTCCATCGGCTGGGCACACGTAGGCATCACGACTTGAACAAATCATTCCTTGACATGCAAAAAATATTCATGCAAAGAGCTATTTAAATTTAGATCTATTAAATCAATTCATGACCTTTTCCCCCTTCACCGACGGACATATTTATAAAGTACTCTATTCGCACCGTGCATGAGCTGTTGAGGGCGCATATTGTTAGTTCACGTTGATCGAAAGGGCAGCGCTAGGGGTTGCCTTTGGCGTATTTTCCAGTTGATATGCGTAGGCTTGTAATATCTGCAGCAATCATTGGCTGGCAGAAGTGCTCACTCGCGTAGTACCATAACATGATGTACATACATAAAGTGTTCGCACAACGCTCACTTAAAGACAACGTGGCTATCACCAAGACACTGGATGAAATTTCACCGCTAGAGGGCTATGATGTGAACAGAGCGGATACGTGTACTCAGTTTCCTTTCCGAGTGTCTGCTGAGGCCCTTTCATAACGTTCACGTTAGAATGTCGATTACGAAAACTCTTAATGCATTTTCACCATTTTCTCGTCAACGACACCGTCGCGAGAAGCTGTAACTGTTTTATCGTGACGATATTGTCCATGTACCGGCGAGCTGTTCGACATTAATTTGGTTTAGCGCCCTCGTGTGTTGGTTTTGGGGTGCCAATTGGGGTGGCTTAAATTGCATTTTTCGTGTTATTCTCGTTGTTATGGAAAGTTATGGAAAGCTACAAGAAAGTTACTGATTTGATACTTGCATATTTCTAGGTTTGGTTCCACAAATGTCGTGAACCTGTTAATCATCTGTATACATTCTACTGGCTGTTACTACGGGTTGGTAAACGTTGAAACGTGTACTAGCGGGCTACTTGCTGTTATAAATGTGGAGTCGTGTTTGATAGAGCTAAAGTGCCAAACACAGAGAGTCATTCATAATAAACTGAGTAGACAGTAACACAGTAAAGCACAGGAGTTCAGGCGTGGAACATTTTATGTTAACTCTATGTAGTTGAAGCTACAGTGCCTTGAAGTGGCTCCAATGTTGTTTATTTTAAGCGTTCCAGTCACAAACATAGTATTAGGCCAAGTAAAAAAAATACCAGTTGATCGTTCTGGTTTTTTCAAAAAGAGGAGGATGACGGCCTTTTTATTTTTTATTTTATTTTTTTTCCAAGATGGCCGCCAAGCATTTAAATTAAAAATGGCCACCAATTTTTCAGTTTGAAATCACCGCCAACTTTTTTTTATAGCTATCGAACAAGTAGTTGAGTAAAAATATTCATGTTAAACAATGTTTGATGTATTTTGTTAAACCCAAGTAAAAATACATGAAAAATTTACTCGTTTTGTGGACAAGTATAAAAAATTAAAAATAATAAAATTAAAAAAAGGATACGGCCTCAAAAAAGGATGCGGGCGGGGTATTTTTTTTACTTGGCCTTAGCCAGCAATACAGGACGCCCTGTTTGCTAAATGGACACCCTGTTTTATTTGCAAAACACATGCAAGTATTGTAAGTTAAACATTAGGACACCCTGTTTTTCAAAGAGTGACAAATTTGTACGCCATATTTCCAAATCCTGGCTTATACTCTGGTCACGAATAACTTGTCGAAATAGAGAACCCTGTGAAGTCCCAAATTTTAATTAGCGATAGTTGAGAAACGAGTTGCCTGATATTTAAGACTTGTAGCTTTGCATGGTGAGGAGGATAAGTAAGACTAATTGCGGTGACACCATGTGAAATTCTCAATTGAGTAGTAATTAGTTCTGAAAAGAACTGGAGGTACAACTCGACGTTTCGATCAGTATGCTCTGATCGTCCTCAGGACTGATATTGGTTCTCCCCTGAACCACAATCTCACTTAGCGACAGTCGAGATGCGAGTTGTGCGATAAGAAGGTTCTTTTCAGAACCTGCACCTCACTATAGCAATAGTTAAGATAAACACATGGTGTTACCGGAAACCGAAACGATACAGTAAACTTGTTTTGACGCATTGGTGTTCTTTACAAAAGTGTTGGGTAAATTACCACAATTATATTCGTCTTCATGTACAGGACAATCCGGAATGCCGTCACACACTGCATCTACGGCAATACATTGCTTACTCCAGCACTGAAACTCATCGACAATGCATTCTGCGATCAAAACAGGAGAAAGTAAACATAACGTTATGTGTTTTTTCCGCAATGGTACCAGTCCAGTACACTCTTAAAACTAAAGTGTTGAATCAACAGTTTAAAGAGTTTGGTCAGTGACAACTCTTTATAAAGTTGGATTTAACTTTTAAAAGTGTTGAATTAACATTGATAAAGTTAGACTTAACTTGACTCCGTGTTAATTCAACACTTTCTTTGAGTTAAATGTAACTTTATAAAATGTTGTCACTCACCGAACTCTTATATGGTTGATTCAACACTTTTAAGAGTGTAATTGGTTTTGGTTTCATTGAAAAATGGGGTTCTTAATGGAAAAAAGGATATTAATAATTAGTTGTAGCAATATAGTAGCTATCTTCCTTTTGAGAAGGTTGGCCTCAAAGCAGTTTACCGATTTAAACAAATAACATTGCTAGAAATTGCCAGTAAATTAACGAAAAACACGGGCGACACGCCTGCTTCTTTAAAAATATATATATGAAATAGCAGGCTCCATGATATCATTTTGGAAAATTGTTCTGTCGCATTGACTTCTAATACTTTGAGTCAGGTTCCAAAATCAAGCTACGTATACGTCAAACATGTTATGCCAAGGTTCTGACAACAATTTCAGGGCGGCAACGCACTTAACATTTATTTTAAATGTATATGTGTGTGTGTGTGTGTGTGTGTGTGTTTATTTCGTTCATTTTGCCTTTGTGAAAGAACCTGCTAGCACGGGTGTAAATCCTGGGGGTGGGGGGGATATAACCCCCCCCCCACACACACACACACACACACACCCTCACATATGCCGACTTGTGGGGTATTCCTTTGTTCGTTCTATTATCCCTTTTTCTATAAAATTCTCCTGTGGCGTACCAGAATTTCTATAGATTCCTTGTGGGGTACCATTGTTCCATTGTGTTTGGTACCCCACAACGAATGGTGTGTAAGTACACACAGACACACACACACACACTTTTTGACCGGGGGTGGTCCATAGAATCACCCCCAGAATTTTCCATGCGTTGAAAAAAATATATATAATAAAAATACACATGCAGAAATTCAAGCTATACCGTGCACCCAAATTTCAAAATCATCCCCCACCACATCACAGTGCTAGGTTAGAAACTTAAGGCAAATAACTACTATTTTGCATTATTTTAAATGATTAACTATGGACCGGGGGATACGTCGTTTGGACCAATCACCGATGGGCCAATTGCATAGAGCTGCCGTACAGAAATTATTGCTTAGCAAATGTATCTGCTAAGTAAAATTGTGCCGACAACCAGTTAGAAGCAACATGCATTACATTACAATCTGACTGGTATTCCACATTTTGTGTGGTTAGCAATCATACATCACCGTTGTTGTCAGTGCGGTCCCAGAGGAATATTCTGTCTTCCCAATGGGAACATCGGCTGTTCCAAATGGCAACGCCTGATGTTCCCAGCGAGTGTACTCGTTGATGGAAAGTTCCCAATGGAACGTTTCTGGGAATATACACGTCTTTCCCAAAAGGAACGTCGTCTGTTCCCATTGGGAACACAGTGCGTTACTGCTGGGAATAGGCAGTGTTCCCAATGGAATGTTCAGAGCGTTCCAAAGCTCCGGTTTCTTTACTTTTTTTTTTTTTTTTTTTTTTTTTTTTGGGGGGGGGGGGGGGTAATTTTTGTTTTGCCACATGGAAATACTTGATACATGTACACGCTTGGGACCAAATTTCCCATATACAAAGTATGGTGGCTAAGAGAGGCCTCACAAGTCGGGCAAACGTTCATAACCCTATGTGAAAAAACCACAGCACGGCAGAATTCCTGGACGTCGTTTCATAGCAAAAAAAAAGAAAATTAACAATGCCGCGCAGGCCTTACCTTGGTCTTGATAAGCAGTCAACTGTATCTCATAAAAGTTGGAAGTTGACGAATTGGCATATATCCAGATATCAGTTATATTCGTATACACGATACTGAATTTGTTACTCGGCAACGTAAACAGTTTGTCAGATTTTCCGTTGGCGCCCTCAGCGTTGGAGCCCACATGAACGTCGGGACCATCGGCGGATGTGGCCAGGATGTTAATTTCGATGACGGTGTTTTCCGGTGACGTAATTTTCCAGAAGCAGTCGATGAAAGGAAAGCCCCACCATCCGCCGTCTTCGGTGAAATACGGGAACTGTATGACGTAGGGCGCTCCTATGATCAACGGCGTGTAGCTCTGTCCACATACATCTGCGCAATGGGAAGATACCAAAGATATAGTTTATATAACAAATAATTAAAAAAAACTAGATATAAGTTTTTGTCACAACAAAAACAAGGTGTTCGGTTGAAGTTAAAATGGTTACGTCATCAATTCGAAGTGTTGGAGAAGTCAAATGTTAACGTCTGTTGAAGTTCTCGCGAGAAGTTTATTTGAATACAATACAATACTGAATTTAGAAATTATTTTAATATTAAACTTTGACTTCCGGTTTGGACAGGAAGTAAGGTCAAATTGGGGTCACCTTTGTGTAAATACTTTTGACAATTAACAATCTGTACAATGGTACAAAAATGTCAATTTACCTCCTGTGGTTGTTGAGATATGATTTTTTTAAATATTAAACTTTCACTTCCGGTTTGGACAGGAAGTAAGGTCAAATTGGGGTATAAATATTTTTGACAATTAACGATCTGTATAATGGTACAAAATTTGTGAATTTACCTCTTGTGGTTGTTGAGATATGATTTTTTGAAAATATTAAACTTTGACTTCCGGTTTGGACAGGAAGTAAGGTCAAATTAGGCTCACCTTTGTGTAAATATTTTCGACAATTAACAATCTGTATAATGGTACAAAAATTGTGAATTTACCTCTTGTGGTTGTTGAGATATGATTTTTTAAATATTAAACTTTGACTTCCGGTTTGGACAGGAAGTAAGGTCAAATTGGGGTCACCTTTTTGTAAATATTTTTCGACAATTAACGATCTGTACAATGGTACAAAAATTGTGAATTTACCTCTTGTGGTTGTTGAGATATGATTTTTTTAAATGTTAAACTTTGACTTCCGGTTTGGACAGGAAGTAAGGTCAAATTAAATCACCTTTGTGTAAATATTTTTCGACAATTAACAATCTGTATAATGGTACAAAATTGTGAATTTACCTCTTGTGGTTGTTGAGATATTATTGTTTTTAAATATTAAACTTTGACTTCCGGTTTGGACAGGAAGTAAGGTCAAATTGGGGTCACCTTTTTGTAAATATTTTTGACAATTAACGATCTGTACAATGGTACAAAAATTGTGAATTTACCTCTTGTGGTTGTTGAGATATGATTTTTTTAATGTTAAACTTTGACTTCCGGTTTGGACAGGAAGTAAGGTCAAATTGGGGTCATGTTTTTGTAAATATTTTTCGACAATTAACAATCTATACAATAGTGCAAAAAATTTCCATTTACCTGTTGTGGTTGTTGAGATATGATTTTTTTAAATATTAAACTTTGACTTCCGGTTTGGACAGGAAGTAAGGTCAAATCGGGGTCACTCACAACTCGAGTTTCATCTACTTGTTAAGTTCTAAGTACATGCCAAGTTTCAAGTTCATGTGAAGTTTGCAAGTATGTTTTTGTTTGCGGACAAGATGGGGGAGAAGAAGAAGAAGAAGAAGAAGTAAAAAATATATATATATAAAAAACCGAACAAAAACAAGAGGTGTTTCGGGCATATACCCGAACACCTAAAAAAAACCGAACAAAAACAAGAGGTGTTTCGGGCATATACCCGAACACCTAAATATGTAAAAGTGGTGGGAGCAAGACCTACACCTAGACTGGTCCCCTGCTTTTTGCCGGCTGTACTATTCAAGGGATTTCATTGGATACGTTGTGTTGCCGAAGATCTGATGTCACCCTTTGAGACTCGCGCGCTATATAGCTACCAGCCAAGGTCAAAGTTGAATCTCTCCAAAACTCTCCAAGGCCGGTATCTGGCGTCTTTCACGAGCCTTGAAGCGTCACGAGCTGACCTAAGCCATCTTACTTTCAAAGCAATTGTCTACCAATTTGCCACACTGTTCAAAAGCAACAGACTGGCTGATTTTGACCGTTGTAGCAACTTTCCCGGGGGTGGGGGTAATGTTTTGTCTAGCTGACTGGTTTTGACAATTCGTCCCTAATTTGCCATAAACCAATCCGACTTTTTGCAATTTTAAGTTTTCCCGCCCATTAGTACATTCAGGAAGAGACCTACCATTGTATCTAATCCACATGCATGTATTCCTTATAGTTTTGGAGATAGAGCATGCATTCAAATGATGAATGCTCTAACTGGCTATAAAGTGACCAATACCGCATTGGTCACTATGCCAACTTAATTCGGGATTGGTCACTATGGCAAATTAGGGACGAGTTGTCTGGTGGTTTGCTTTTTAATAAGACAAGGCATACATCTGAGGGAAGGTGCAACATTCATTTGGTTATTATCTGATTACTAAATTGCCGAATTTTGTTCTTAAAGCTTATTACTTGATGAAAAGATATCAATCAAGTGTTCTCACCTCAATTCAAAAACCATTAACAAATATGCACACATACAAAAACTTGAGGGATGCCGACGGCAAGGTATTTTCTGTACAAATTGTGAATGCATTATTTTTCACAACCTTATATATTCCATGTTGTCCATACACTATGAACAACTTCACCTTGAAAATCTGTTCACCGTAATTGCACAGCAATTTCACGGTGTTTCTTCCTCTCAGATATTGGCAATAATGTTCACGGTGATTTCACAGCAAATTCACTGTGCTCTCGAGAATTAATGAGCTGCCCCAAAACTGCCACGAGAAGTTCATGGCATTTCCACAGCATTTTCACGGCGAAGGAATCCCAAGAGTATTTCATGGCATTTTCACAGTGTTGTGTTGTCGTGAAATTGCCGTGAACTATTTATTTCACGGTAAAACGGATTTTCAGTCCATTTTCAGGGTAAAGTTATTCATAGTGATAGTCTATTCGATAAAACCCACTGAGGAGGGAGTTAGCTACCTTCAAAAGCGTGAATTTTCACCATCCTATAACGAAATTCTTGCGTCAGGTGATAAACATACTCAGTGCTAAACTTCACAGGCGACTCGGGTGGGATTTGAACCCACGACCTCCTGCTTACTAGTGCAGACGTCTTAACCTCTCGACCACCAAGCTCGCCCGCTGACAATTGGCAGGCTAGAATCCTATACAGCAGCAGGTACAGCGATATGCATAGATTGAGGAAATTCTTAAGTCGGGTGACAAACGATTGATGAAAATGTTCTTAGAATTTCTTGTTTAAACTTACAACAGTTGATCTGGTCCGAAAAATCACCGCAGTCTACGTATCCGTCACAGTAAGCTGTATCTGGCAGACATACTGAGGAATAGGTGCATGGTCTGGTTCCTTCTTCGCAAATAATATCTGTAAGAGAATGTCGTTTAACAAGTCTTTATAATCATCACGGTTTTTATGTAAGACGCAGTCGGTGCAAATATTATGATGGTATCAAAGGTCCTTCGCAGAGGAAGTATGAGTCAAATTATTTTTAAAAAATCCTGATTTTTCTTGACTTAAGACAAACATGACGGCATCTCCGAATAAATAAACAGTTCGTGTTTGCCAATCTTAAATCTGTAAAAAAAATCTTGCTATGGGGAGAGGGGCGGCGTTTCACTGCAGTATTCTAGCAACGCCACTCCTAGACTGGTCCCTTGTCCTTATCCTATAAAGCATAGAGACAGGTTCTGGGCGTACCATTCGAGGGATTCCATTGGATACATTGTGCCGAAATTCTGACGTCACAATTAAAGGCTGGGCTCGCGCGCTAGATACCAACCAACCTCCCCCCCCCCCCCCAACCAAAACTGACAGGCCGGTATCTGGCGTCTTTCACGAGTCTGGAAGCGTGACGTCAGATCTTCAGGGTACGCAACACCATGTACTCTTACCTGGCCCAGGCCCCTGTGTAAAGGTCAAATCCATCCCAACACATCCGGGTCCGTTAATGAAGAGACTGACCCAGGCTAAGTTGCTGTCTATCATGTATACTCTTCCGTCATCCGCACCGTGACCAGCCTGAAAATCTAGTTCTAAAGTGACACTTGTTAAGTTGGAAGAATCATGGCCTTTTCCTATGACGAACAAATAATTGTACGTTCTGTCCCACACAAGAACAACTTTCATGTATATGGAGGAGCCGGGATCGCTGGTAATGTTCCATCCACAGGATAAACTGGTGAGGCACGGGTTTTCGAATGGTGGCGCTTTGACTAGCGAAAATGGCGCTGAGGCGTTCAGAAGAATGCCACTATCTTCGCAGGTGAATGATACCGGTACCGTAGGTCCTATACAAAACGCAAACAAAATTATAGTAGTGATATTTTCAAGAAGCATATGTGCAACAAGGGGCATTAACTACGCAAGTTATTTATCATAAAATTATTCCAAAGATAGGCCTAATTGTTAAGCCAACTATTTTGGGATGGGAACCTCGTCACCAGAGCTTTCGAGTAGTTTCTGTAAACCTCGTACCCACTGCTCTCTCGATCTGGGCCCAATTTCATAGAACTGCTAAGCAGAACATTTTGCTAAGCAATATAAAACAGACTACCAGCCAAATGCATACATTTTGTATGAAGGTTTGGCTGGTATCCAAAAAAATCTGCTCAGCAAAACGTTCTGGTAAGCATTTTTTTCTGCTTAGCAACTGAAATTGGCCCTGGAACCGGACGATTTCAATATCGAAAACAAAATGTTATATTTTAGTTAGGTGCAACGTTAGACTGCTCCCCTGTCTTTATCCTCAAGAACAAAGACAGACTGCTGACGTATCAATCAAGGGATTTCATTGGATACGTTGTGCTGAAGATCTGACGTCACTCTTCGAGGCTCGCATGCTAGCTACCAACCAAGGTCAAAGTTGAATCTCGGGGAAAAACATATGCGGCCGCATGGCCAGAATCTGGCGTAATTCACGAGCCTCAAGGCGTGACGACAGACCTTCAGGAGTGTCGTGGCCGAGCGGTCTAGCGCACCCAACTCAAGTTCTGGTGTTGCCAGCAGCAGGGTGTGGGTTCGAGCCCCGGTCGTGACACTTGTGTCCTTGAGCAAGGTACTTAACCATAATTGCTTCGTCCTTCGGATGGGACGTAAAGCCGTAGGTCCCGTGTGTTGTGTAATGCACGTAAAAGAATGCGCCTTGAGCACCACTTAGTTGGTGGATACGTGCGCTATAAGTCCACACATTATTATTATTATTATTATAGGTGCACGTAGCCGATGGGATTTGGGGGTACACAATCTGATAAACGGTAAATAGCAAGGGCATGTGCTGGAATGGGGAGACCGGGACTAAGCCATCAAAATCGAGGCATTATTTTTCGAAAAAAAATGGATCAATACACACAAATAAAGTGTTAAAAATACTACTACATGCGTGATATTACTGAATAAACAAATTTTGCAGAAAGATTTTTGTTTATTCTAAACAATAAACCGATCAGGGTCGCGGAAATCATTTTTCACACCAGGGTCTAGTTTGATTGGATGGCGTTGCAATTCCCCCATAGAAAAGTGTTATTTGACAAGCTTAACTACAGCTACGGCATTTAATATGCCGAACCCCAGTTCCAGTGTACATTTTGGCCTACAGCGCCACCAAGAGATGACGCTAGGTCATTGTGCGCCGGGCAATGTAGCATGCTAAAATAGACTATTCCACTGTATTTATCAAGACACACTTCGGACGTACCATTCAAAAGATTTAATTTGAACGTTGTGCGGACCGCTTCGATGCTCGCGAGTTAACTACCAACCAAGTTCAAAGTTGAATCTTCCAAAAACTGAAGCGTGACGTCAGATCTTTGGGCTACATGAAATAGGACGCTGGACGTTACATTGCTTGAACACACTATCATCAATGAGTTTCCCAGTATGTTGTACCCAAAGAATAGGCGCCTATATTCGCCCCGCCCATGACCATATGAGGGCGCCAACACACATGATACAGGGGTTTGCGGATGGCATTTTGTATTGTAAGCAATGCGCCTCATTTTACATGGACGGTCATCAGTGAGAAAAATTTAAACATGGTTAGCAAGAGATTCTGCCAACATTTAAACATTTTACACCAGAGGAATACATCCTGGTAAAGTATGTTGATTTTTATCAGTGTTTTCACTAATTACAGTATTTAAAACAAACATTGAATTTTTCCGTTTTATTTTGCACTGGCGGCCGCCCATAGTTTGGCAACTGGAACTTTGGCTGTGACGTAGGAAAGTTAGCATATCACTGGTTAACTGGGCTTGTGTGCTACTGGCTCAATTCTAGTGTTAACGGTTACCAGGGAAGAGTTTTCACTTTGAAAATTTCTAACAAAATGGCCGCTGAGATCTCCTTTTTTCAGGTAGAAAAACTCTTCGAACTTAATAATGATAAGTGCAGCAAAACATAGGAAAAAGGTATGAGATTTGGAAAGTAGTGGATGAAAGCAGTGAGAATTTCCGGTTTGCATATAAAATGACTTAATTTAATCATTTAAACGACGCCGTGACCGTACTGTTGTGATATGTTTGTACAGTAAAAAGGCTGTAATAATGGAACCGCATAAAGCCTAGCCCAGAGCTCGCAGCTGAAGTACATTTCACCGCTAGAGGGGTACGATATGCACGAGGCGAATATCCTTGCCGTGGTGTTGGCGATTAGCTATAGTAAGGTAGTACTTAATACATGCACCTCTGTGTATATTGAAAAGCCACCCCCCCCCCCCCCGCGAGGGCCAAACGATCGTACACAAACAGAACACCTCAATATCCGTCACCTGACTAGCTAAGTGAGTCACTGTCAGGTCTATTTGCCCGATCGACGGATGAGGTGCTCAGGTCGCTCGATTTGGACACAATGAATGATGAAGCGAGATATCGCGTTATACTTCTACGCAACTCAGGTATTTCATGTGGTAAACACGTATACAACAAGCACATCAGGCACTAACAAATATTACAACCATCACATGGAGCACTTTTTTACAAGGAATTTGAAGGAATTTATAATAATTTAAAACATTTGCTTATCTTTATCACCTCATGTACCCTAACTGTCGTATTTTAATCACTATGCACTTCACTTGTGACGATATTGTGGTTTTTACAGTATACTTTATTCCCTTAAGCTTTCCCATGGTGAGCCTTTTTTATGTGAAAAAATAGCGATTTCTGAGATGTTCGATTCCTCCAATGAAACCTAATAACTTCCTTAACCCCAGAAAAAAATTACATTTAATATATATCTTTAAACTCGCAATCTATAGAAAATGTGACCAATGACATAATTCACAAAAGAGCCCCAAAGGTCAAATTGCGCATAGCACAAAAGGTACACTAGTCTATGACACGAAACCATAAAATCTAATATTTTGAGATATCAGCAAAACAAAAAAATAAATTGTATCTTTTTTTAATAAGGCGCTAAAATTACATCTCAAATGTTATTCATCTGAAAATTAAATTTTTGTTGATGTTACCACAAGCATTGGTTTTTTTGGTTATGCTCCAATTTCCCCTGTTCTCTAAAACTGTTCATTTATTGTTAACATTGTAAATTATTGTTGGAGTGGAAATAAATGTCAGGAAATGAAGTACAAAATTTACAAATTTTGCATACAAATAAATACACACAGTTTAGCCTAGCGGGAAATCACCATGGTACTGTAAAGGTCACTCAAAGTGTAAACAAGTCACATGGTCTATAGCCTACATCTGTACAAGAAGATTTCCAATTCCAAAAACTTCTGCATAACATGCCGTGATACAACTGATGACATCGGTCAACACATGTTCATCGGTCACACAGATACAAGCAAACGTAAAGGGGTGCAGCCCTTTTTTATAAAATGTGAGTTAACTTCATTCCCCGATCCGTAACTTATCACCATGGACGCATCTAAGAACGATTACTATTACTGCACTAAACAAACAAAAACAGATTGGAAGTTCTTATTTCCACGATGGAGATTGAAGCAGAGGTTTTAAACGTTCAATCAAGCCCGATGGATTTTTTTTTTTTTTAATTTATTATTTTTTTAAATTAACGTGTTTGCGTTTCCATGGACGTTAAGGCCATGTCGCGTTAGTTATTAACGCGATATGCGCTGGATCTTGAGTTGACAGTGGCAAGAACACTATGTAAATACTGCAGCCGTTTTGGAATCTAATTTGAAATCAATTTGTAAAGAAAATTGGGAGAATGTATGTAAATGCACAAAAAGTGTGACTGAGGATCAAGGGCTTTTTTTTTACAGAAACCAACCTGGTGGTGAAAGTTTCCGTTTAGGGCCTATTTCATTTTGAACAGAAACGGGAATTCAGACTTTTCGTAATCACTGTAACCTGTTTATAGATTGATGAAATTCTAGCCTCGGTGATAAAAAAAAACTTGTTTGTTTTTGCCCTTACACCGATGCTTACACAAACATTTCTAGGTAGATAATTAAAACTAGTCACGATTTTATCACCAAACAGAAATGATAGCATAAAAATACAGTTTTCAAGATGTACCGCCCGTGTTATCCGCTATATTACTGGCAACTTCCTGAATATATTTTCTTTTGAACATCGATAATGTCCTTATAGAAACAAAAGCTAAATGAGATATTTCACAAAATAATCAAAAGAAGCTAAGTTTATCAGTAACAATTTATGACCTTTTCCCCTCATGTAAAATAGAAAAGTTGTGTTGATAATAATAATTAATATTATTATTATTATTTCATTCATATATAGCGCTTCTCACATAATGTTCCAATGCGCTTTACATTATTTACCCTGGTCACTGGGCCAATATCATTCCTGTAATCTTTCTCAGCTCCCTGGGAACTATACAGCCCAACGCAATACCCATCTGTACCCTCACAGGTACCCATTTATACACTGTAAAAATGGTGTTTAGAATTTAAACACATTTCTACACACTTAGCTCGTACCCACTTTTTTCACATGTTTAGCCTAAAACATGTTTAGATTGTACTTTTCTGTGATGTGTTTGAATGCTAAATATCATATATTATTAATTATTATTATTACTAAATATCATATGAACAGGTGTCAAAAAGCTAAGCACGTTTAGCTTTGTGACATGTACAGAGGATGGCCGTTTAGCATTTAAACGCATTCCTAAATGCGTTTGTTTTATGCGTGTGTAAATTCTAAACACCATTTTTACAGTGTACTCCTGGGTGAAGAGAAGCAATTACAGTATCTTGCTCAGCTCAAGTACCACATTGGCAGCCAGGATTCGAACCCACATTCTGACGACTCAGCCATCAGAATAAAAGTCTAATGCACTTAACCGCGGCAGCCATAGCATTGATTGATTGTCGTTGTTGTCGCTGTCGTGTCGTTGTCGTTGTCGTTGTCGCTGTCGCTGTTGTTATTGTTGTTGTTGTCGTCGTCGTCTCGAAAATTGCCGTCAAATAAGCTAAAACACGGGTGAAACGAAACATCTTTAATTATTTCGATTTGGTCATATATTCATTTCAGTACCTTGGAAACGGCCAATCTTGAAATACATCCCCAGAATGATCAGAGAAGTAAAAATCCACTGCGCTCCTATGTGTCCTTTCATCGTGATCCAGATTCAGGAGGTGGAATACGGGATAAACTGCACCTGCCGATGGCACGGATCTCTCTCAGTGTCAGTATAGTCTGTAAATTCAAAAGACAGGGGTTAAATTTTGATATCTCAGGATAATGGCATTGGAAAGAGACTACAATAAAAATGTCGATCTCTTTCAATGTCAGTGGTCAGCAGAGATCGTCAGGATAAAGACACTCGGAAGATACTATGTCGATTTCTCTCAATATCAATGGTCCGCCGAGATCAACAATAAATGGCATTGGAACTCGGAGACTTGTCGATCTCTTTTAATGTCAGATGGTCAGCTGACATCGACAGGATACTGACATTGGGAAGAGACTTATTTGTCGATTTCTCTCGATGACAGTGGTCAGCCGAGACCGTCAGGATAACGGCAATTGAAAGAGACTAAAATTTTCTCTTTCAATGTCAGTCTATTTTCAATGTCAACCGAGATCGGCGGGATAATTGCAATGGAAAAAAGACTACATGTGTCCATCTCTTTCAATGTCAGTGGTCAGCCAAGATCGACAGGATACTGGCAACTGAAACGAGAAACGAAGCAAATACGATGTCGATTTCGCTTTCAATGTCAACATTCTACTCACACGACTTTTTATGTTTTTATTTCAATATGAATGGTGACTAAGCCACAGCATGAGAAAACAGACTTACCTTGTACACGTTGGTTCACTGTTTAGTTCTCTGAGGGGAAAAAACAATAAATATAAACCATTAACACCATATAAACCATTAAAACATTTAATAAACCATGAAGACCATTAATACGTTTCCATGATAGTTCAGACAGTCCGATTGGTCGGAACGTGATCACGTGGGGTGCTTTGACGCACGTAGGCTTGCAGCCATGTTTTTGAACTATAGCAGTTACTGCGTTGATGGGAACAACAATATTCTCTTTGTACGTGGGAGTCCACAACGACTCCACAAAATTGCATTGAGTGTCTTGCCACACGGGGGCATTGCGGTCTGTTGCAGCACAGCCTACCCTGTATTCCAGCCTAGGCAAGGGCCAGTATTTATTGCTGATAAAAACTCTTTTTTTTCGAACGTTATAATGATAACCGTGGTCGGCAAATTATGGACGGCCATCAGTGCAAATAAAGTCAGTTATCAAAAATACAATATTGACATAATATTTACAAATCAACAGCCAATGCCAACATTCAAAATGAAAAGAACTCCCTCTTCAAAATTAAAAGGTCATCCATCCTGGGAAATAATTTCATCTGCGGTGCTCTCGTTATAGAAAAAACTGAATTTGTTTTGCCAAATTGTACGTAAAATTGCCGCACGACAACATCTTGTAAAACATAGAAATGGAAGGAAAATATGTCATAGTTTATTATGTTTTATTTTTCAGAAACTTTAAATATATAGTTATGTGATACATCTATTGAAAACTAGAGAGTTGAAAAGAAGTTTCATTGCCAAATACCAATGTTGTACATTTTCTTTAAAGGGACAATTTAAGGTTGTGCGTTTCGGGAACTGGGTACACGACATTTGAAATTTCGGGAACTGGGTACACGACATTTGAAATTTCGGGAACTGGGTACACGACATTTGAAATCTTCGGATACCTGGGTACCTTTAAACAATTATTTGTAAACAAAAAAAACAAAAAAATTAAATAAATTAAAAAATTAAAAAATTAAATACTCCCCACTGAATAAAATAAAAGTGGACTTACTGTATTAATTTCCTGCCTCTATATTAAAAACGACTCGTAGCATTCCCATTCACCACACACATTTTGTGGAGACTTCTGGAGACTTTCATTTGTTTGGCTTAAATATTCAGTTGGAATTTTAAGAAGTTGTTTATGGGTAATTGGAACCGAAAAATGGAGCCGGGTAATGACAGTTTCGGTCGGGTATCCGGATACCCGGATACCCAGCACAGCCTTAGGACAATTTCGTCATGATAAATCAGGGCATGGAATCGGAGTGCTAGTTTTAGATTAACACATGTGACTGAAAATAATACATAACATGATAATGTCATATTACCATTGAGTAAAGACTGTTTGCGGTGACACCGTTCAGAAATTCTCTTTTGAGTAGTAATTAGTTCTAAAAAGAACTGTAGTAATTAGTTCTAAAAAGAACTGGTTGGTTACAACTCGATGTTTCGATCTCAGTATGTTCTGGTCGTCTTCAGGAGAATGGAGAAGACGATCACACTATACTGATCTAAACGTCGAGTTGTAACCAACCAGTTCTTTTTCAGAAGTATACCGGTACTTAAAAGAGAATTTCTACATGGTGTCACCGCAAACAGTCTTTTCATGTATTTATTCTTTTCACCATGCAAAGTATACTTAAATATTACCATTAGTGCTGCGTAAATGATCCAGTAATTTTCAGTCACTGTGTTGATCTTAAACTAGGACACCAATTCCATGTCATTTCATTTATTATTATTATTTCACAGACTACGGAAAAACCAGTTACAAAACGAAACAAACATTAAAAATGCAAACATGTTCAAATGATACAATGATTATACAAGACACAATTATACAAAATAAAACCAGTTGACAGTACCCCTGTAGGATTACCAAATGCGAACTGAACCACAATCAAGTCCTGTTGAAAGTCTGCTCTGATCGTGACGATATTGTCCCTTTTAAGGGCATAACTGGTTTCATTTTGCGTGTTTTGTCATGTTTGCGTAGTTATGGCTGCCCATACAAACAAACAATTAACGAGGTATAAAATGTTCAGTGGGTTTCTTGTGGTGGGATGGCCTTGTAGAGGTACTGGTCACCTGTTCTATCTTACCACTCACTGGCTTTGTTTAAAATGAATTTTTGTGTATTTTTTTGTTTTTTAGGGTTATGGTTTTATATTTAATTGATGTAATCTGATTGCCAGTGTAAAATGTATTAAAATAAAATAAAATAAAACAAAACAATTGTTAAATCATTATTGAAATTGGAATACAGCATATTCAATTGTCACGTGCCTGTTGCTATAGACATTAAAAACAATGTATAGAATTGGGAACTCGTAAATAATCAAATGGTCGAACTATAGTTCCTTAAACTCACTTTTTTGTAATAATAATAATAATAATAAGTGGACTTATATAGCGCACGTATCCACCAACTGAATGGTGCTCAAGGGGCATATTATTACCCCTGCTCATAAGGCTCATAAATCATTCCTGAAACCATCTCAGCTCCCTGGGGAGCTCAATTGCTGCCATTACAGCGCATATAGGGTTAATCAACCAACTCTGCCCTCACAGGTACCCATTTAACCCCTGGGTGGAGAGAAGCAATTATGGTTAAGTGTCTTGCTTAAGGACACAAGTGTCACGGCCGGGATTCGAACCCACATTCTGCTGCTAACACCAGTCCGGTAAGCTAGACCGCTCGGCCACGACACTCCATGAGAAAAGCTGATAAACCATTTGTATCGATCTCCCCTGGAACTAATTTCCAGTTTGAATTTAGGAAAGAATATTAGTTTTCCTAAATTCCACATGAGAATTAATACAGCATTCTGAATGCATTTTCACTTTGTTCTAGATACGACACAATGTAATGAGCTTAAACAGTGTATAGTCCGTGTGACTTGTTTACACTTTGCGTGACCTTTAGAGAACCAGGGTAATTTCCCACCGGGCAAAAGTGTGTGTATTTGTATGCAGAGTTTGTACATTTTGTACGTTTCCACATAACACAAGAACGTTTTAATTGTTAAAACTTGTAGCTTTGCATGGTGAGGATGATAAGTAAGACTAATTGCGGTGACACCATGTGGAATCTCAATTGAGTAGTAATTAGTTCTGAAAAGAACTGGGGGTACAACTCGACGTTTCGATCAGTATGCTCTGAATAAGATATGAGATGTAATGTCAGTGCTTTATTCAAAATAAATCAAAGTAAGATTTGTTTCTGCTGATATGTCAGAATATCATATTGTAAGGTTTCCCGTCATAGATAAGTGGACATTTGTTTTCTGCCTGTCACAGTTTGAATTTTGATTATTAACCCTAACTCCCTAGGCATTGTATTAAAACAATAAAAATCCTTCAAAATCCTCCAACTGGCTTTGTTGTCTAGGGAGGGTTAAACATGTGATGTCATTGGTCACATCGTCTATACATCGAGCTGAGAAAGATTACAGGACTTATTTTGGGCCAGTGACCAGGGGAAATAATGTGATATTACATGGTGTATGTGAAAAATACGCTACATAAGAATGGTAAATTATTAACAAGTAAAATTGTTAACGCTGGTAGGCTTTCATTGAAATAAAAACATGAGTATATTGTACGTTGATATAAACCTTTTATTGACAGAAAACAGACTTGGGCTCATTAGACAAACATTGTGGCTTGTACAGGACATGCAGGAATGTAAACATGGTAATGCTAGATTTCAATGAGAAAAACAGAATTAATTTCGCTCAGCTATTGATGGGAATGATCGCATGTCACAAATGACCACATTCAGATAGAAGTATGTATGATCCTAGCTTTACCACATGTGGCTCACTAATTTCTCAGCTGATACCTTCAAATATCAATTTCAAATTTGTATTTCGTGATCTTCAGTAAGTGTGGGTATATACATAATGACATCATGGCAAAATTATATTTTTGGCTTTAACAAATCATGGCACTTTTAATTAAATTAATGAATTTGATAAGCTTGCAAATGGATAGACTATTAGACCTCCAAGTAAAGGTGATACTATATTTTTAAACTCGTGATTATTTATTTCATTTCAGTTTTTTATTCAATTTGACACCCTCCTATGACTACAAGGGTCAAAATCAGTCAAAATGTTAATATACTTGCCATCATGTATATCTAGTGCACTTAAAAGTCACTTAAAACTGTCAAACCTCACGTGTAGTAAGTACATTTACAGGTCAAAAATGAGTCGACTGTTTTTGACAGGTAAAAGCATTATCTTGTATTGTTGAGGGTGGTCAAAATGACAGTAAAAACCAGTCACAAATGACTCTGTGTTGCACATTTGGGTCAACAGTCAATACAGACAGTTGACTGGTTCTGACCACTTTAGCTACTTGCCACAAAATTCCAGCTAAAGCAGGAGGGTTGATGACGATACATTGTTTGCCTAAGAGTTGACACAAAGGGAAATATTACTATCCGAAACATATGGTTGCTTTTTAATCAACAAAACAAACTGTCTGACTCGTTTGACATGAGCATCGCCCGTGTAATCAGATAATGGTATCATATTAACACATGCAAACGTTTCTTTCGGTTTGTTCCAGAATAGACCATAGCGTGTTCAACTAAGTGTTCGGTCGGTCGTAAACTCGCTCAGTAATAAATTCGTGAGAGACCTAAGGAATGATAGATTTTTTAGAATAATTATATTTAGTTTTGATTTTATTTGGAAGCGCCTAAAACAGCGTGCTCGTGCACATGCGGTCGCAACCTCGTGTAGTTGCTCTGAAGGCTACTGGGTAGTTCCGATAACTGATCTATATAAAACTGACTGGACAGACTGGTCATGCGTTTGCAATGTAGCCACTTGATGCCATGTTGCCACTCCCACAAGCCGTACCTTGCGAGGCTAACTGGGGAAACATCAACCTCCCCATTGCATATGTTGAGTCCCGGCTTTGCATCGTGTACTCCTTTTTGTATGAGAGTGGTAAAATGGCAGCTTCAGTAACAGTAATTGGTTGAATTAGTTGACCGTCTAAACAATCAGCGTGACAGAGATCAGCGGTTTAGATGCAGCGACACCAGCTTGTCACTTCCCTTAATACGACTTGAGTAAGTTTTCAGTGGGTTAGGCCCCCGATGATCTCTTTAAAACTGACCGGATATGGAGTGTCAGTTAATTGGTGCCTACGTAGTTAGTGAAGCCACTATGAGACCATTTTACTACTCCATACAAAAAAGACCACAAAAGGAATGCACAAAGGCAAAACAAAATTCTAATTTCTACAAATTTGGTATGAAATGAAAGAGGAAAATCTAGAGAATCAAACTATACCAAACTCTCACTTTTGAAAATTGGGTCCAGGTTTAGGGTTTTGCCAGAGCCGGTCACATTTTATGAACCAGTCCCAAACCTTTAAGCGACAACTTGTATTTTTTAAAGCACTGGTCAACAACTATTGCTTCGACAGAATTGGAGAGTTTGGTGTATATACCTGTGGTAATTACTCGATTACAAATTTACTAAATTATAATCTAAAGTTAAGTTGGTGTTGGCACCAAACATCCCGATGAGAAATAATTCCGGTTGACATTCTGTCCTCTTCGAGAAAACTTGAAATGTTTTTGTGGAAAATGGATCGCATCTGTGATTCATTTCCCACCGTTATAAGGCCAAAAAAACTTACCCGGTTTCTGGTCATTGATCGGCTTCAAATCGGTGAAGTGACGCGCTTTTTTCGGCCATTTGTTTGTTTGTTTGTTGGGGTGTTGGGGTGTTTGTTTGTTTGTTGTTGTTTTTTGGTTTTCTTTGTGTGTTTTTTTGCCAACAGGGAAATACGTGATACTTTGTACACATGGGGACCAAATTTCCCATATACAAAGTATGGTGGCTGAGAGAGGCCTCACAAATCGGGAAAACGTTCATACCCCTATGTGAAAAAGTCGTTTAAAGCACAGCAATTTTGTCTGCAATTGGACATCGTTTCATAGCACCAAAAAAAATGAAAAATGCCGACGCGCGGCTCTGAGGCGACGCGCGCGGAGACCAGAAACAGGAGACCTTTTTTGGGGGGGGGGGGGGTGGGGGGCGGGGGCCTAATGCATACAAACAAATTCTGAATGTATTTTAACTCTTTTTCGATTATGACGCAATTGCATATGCCGAATCTTTCGCATCTTGGTTTCTATACATATAATCACTTCATTTTTTTAAAAGTATGGACGTATTTACAGACATTTTAATGACGGTGCATTTTGTTCCTGCCCGTGTACAGTGGGCGTGGCGTTTGTATAGGCCACGGCTAAATGGAAACCAACATTAGGACGGGTTCAATCAAGCAGGTCGGGCAAGGAAGATCACCAACAATTTCTTACATGACTTAACTTTACTGAACGTGTTCCATTCACGAGTTATTAATGGATTCGGAACCAAAAGATTGATAAATGTTAAACATCTACGCAAACAAAATCCAGGTTAATATCCACTGTCCGAAATGAATCGTGGTTTACGAAGATGTACTTAATTGAAAGCTAATTGTGATTTTATAAGTAACTGACTTGAGTCATCTCCAGAGAGTTGTCCGTGTAAATGTAAATTAACATGGCAAGTAGAAGCAGACTGTTTGTGATAAATGACTTCCCTCTGAAAGTCATAGATCGATTTGCCCAGAACTTACAATGCAATTTGATTGGATCGAGCCAAGTGCAAAGATCTTCAGTGTGGAGAAGCAAAGATAAAAGGTACCGGTATATAATTAGAAATTTAAAAATAACCAACATTTTTGAACTGTAATTTGAAACAAAATTCGTGTAGGCCTGCATGTAAAGCTGTTAATGGTGAAAATCTCCTAGAAATAATATTGTCAGCGGGCTGTCACTTTTAAGAAATCATTTCCAGTTCAAATAATAAGGAAAGAGTATATCTTCTTTTCTAAATTCCACGTTAGAATGCATGCAAACATCCTATCCTGTATGCAATAACACCATTTTAGTAGAACCAGACTGTTTTTGATAATGACTTCCTTAGATAGTCGTAGATCAATTAATCCAGCACTTACAGAGCCAAGGAAAAACAAGCACAAATATATTCAGTGCGGAATAACAAAGACGTAAGGTATTCAATTAGAAATTGAAAAATAACCAAAATTGTTGAATTGTAATTTGAAAGTAACAATCGTCTGTAGAAATAATTTTTGTCTGATAAGGGTCTGTCACTTTAAAGAAATAATTTCCAATTTAAATTTAGGAAAGAATAGATACTATTTCCTAAATTCCACGTTAGAATGGATACAAACAGCGGCGGCACCAGACCTGTTAAACTGGGGGGAACGAGGGGGGGCAAGCTTAAATTTAAGGGGAAAAAACATTAATCTTTAATGTAATTTTGTACTGCTGAAAAAGCATTGACTTACCATCGGGGAAAAAATTGGGGGGGCAAAGAAAGTAACCGGGGCATTTCCTCCCCTTGCCCCCCGCCCCGTAGCGCCGCCGCTGGGTACAAACAACCAATATGCACTAATACCATTTTCTTGTTAAAGGGACACTATCGTCATTATCAACAAGGCATGGAATCGGAGTGCTACGCTTAAATTAACACACTGACTGAAACTAATATCCCACATTATA
The DNA here is from genome assembly GCA_029582265.1 of Zoroaster sp. YZ-2022. Lineage (NCBI taxonomy): Eukaryota > Metazoa > Echinodermata > Asteroidea > Forcipulatida > Zoroasteridae > Zoroaster > Zoroaster sp. YZ-2022. The sequence continues at coordinate 38,047,176 of CM055817.1, read as the reverse complement.
AGGTAACATTGCCGTTGTTGCTGCTGCACAAAACGTCCCGGCTAATTTGCCATGGTGACCAATCCGACTTTTTTCAATTTTAAGTTTTCCCGCCCATTAGTACATTCAGGAAGAGACCACCCGATGCTCCAAATTTGTGTCAGTAGATAACATCTCAAAAGGATCAATTTCATCTTGCTATTAACAAGCACAGATTATAATATGGTAGTCTGGATTACAATTGGTGTCGTTTTAAGTGAGTGGCACATGCATATCGCGTAGCATGCATCAATGGCACGCTTAATTCACACGGTAATCGATCGTTTCATGAATAATCAAATTGTTTCTGTATACATCGTGTAACAGTCGTTGCAACGTTCTAATTAGGCTATAACTATTTTATGTTCTTCTTTAAATTAAATGTTAACGACGAAAATATTGAACGATTGCGATTATGCGATTATGCATGTGCCACCCAGATTATAACGACTGACTGACTGACTTAACGACACCAATTGTAATCCAGACTACCAGATTATAATCTGTGCTTGTTAATAGCAAGACGAAATTTATCCTTTTGAGACGTTATATACTGACACAAATTTGGAGTATCGGGTGAAGAGACCTACCATTGTGTGTAATCCACATGCATGTATTCCTTATAATAGAGCATGCATTCAAATGACGAATGCTCTAACTGGCTGTTTTTGTAATTTGGCAAAGTGACCAATACCGCATTGGTCAATATGCCAACTTAATTCGGGATTGGTCACTATGGCAAATTAGGGACGAAAATTGAGCCAGTAATTTCAGCCACCGTGTCCATCTTGAACTAGGATACCGATTCCATGCCCTGTTGAAAGCTTGGTCTGATCGTGACGATATTGTCCCTTTAACGTAAGATTCTTGGTTGATAGTACCTATCACGTCCAAACTCAAATACTTTATGTCCAAAGCTGACCGTTTTAAAATACATATTGATAAACTAGGTATTCATCACTGGGAATGAAGGATTACTGAGTTAGCTTCAAACAAGGGTTTTAATTAGTGCCATTTTGGTTTATTTCCCATTAATCAATCGTCTGCAAGACATTGCAATCTTCAGGGAAACCGAGTGAACAAATATAGGTCCTTAACAACAAATGCACAGCAATAGCACAATCAATCATTGCGTGCCTTTAACAATCTTGAACACAATATTAAATCACATCTTACAAATCACATGCTTTAGCTTTTCTAGGTCGTGGACCGACCCAGTAGAATTTCACCCAGTTAGTAAAAAATATGTATATAAAATAAATTATGGTTGCAGACTTACAGGCGCCGCAAATCTCTTCTGAAATGTTCCCTCAATGCGGTGCATTAAGCACAGCTTTGCATATTTTTTACTCAATCTTTTGTTTGTTTGTGTTGTCGTGATTGCCAAGCGAACTCAAGTGATCCGGACACAAGTGAACCGGATTCAAGTTCTGGTGGCGTCAGTGGGTTCGAACGCCGGCCTGGGGCCAAATTCATACACTGTAAAAATGGTGTTTAGAATTTTAACACATTTCACAGAGTCCGACATTCTCCTGAGGACGATCATTGCACACTGATCGAAACGTCGAGTTGTACACTGTAAATAATTTCTGTATTTTTACAGGGAAAATTTCACAGAAACAGTATGTTTTTTATTTTCACAATACTTAAATACAGATTACAGCCATTTGCTTGGATTTCAAATAACAAATTGCCTGTAGTTTTAACATATGGATGTAAAATTATTTTACAGACTTTTGTAAACTATAAAAGCAAATTGGGGCGTTATCTTAAAAAAAAAAAAAACATCTGTATTTTTACATCAAAGTGTCTGGCGATGCTGCTGCCATCACTTTTGATGTAAATTTACAGAATTTTTTTTTACAGTGTACCTCCAATTCTTTTCAGAACTAATTACTACTCAATTGAGAATTTCACATGGTGTCACCGCAATTAGTCTTACTTACATTTCTACACACTTAGCTTGTACTCACCTTTTTTCACATGTTTAGCCTAAAAACATGTTTAGATTGTGCTTTTCTGCGATGTGTATTTGAATGCTAAAAACAATATGAACAGGTTGTCAACAAGCTAAGCACGTTTAGCTTTGTGACATGTACAGAGGATGGCCGTTTAGCATTTAAACGCATTCCTAAACGCGTTTATTTTGCGTATGTTTAAATTCTAAACACCATTTTTTAGTGTACAACTGCTAAGCAGTAAACATTGCTTACCAGAAAGTTTTAAGGGAAGACATCGAATTCTAACCTGCGGTTAAACCTTGGGGTGCCTTGAGGTACCACACGGTACATGCCTGTTGAAAAGTAAGGAGCTCATTATCTACGGGTCACTGCACATTCTGGGTTTCATTATGGGCATCTTCATGGCCAGTGCTGGAGCTGGCAGATCCAGCCAGCAGCACAAAGGACCATGATTTATCTCACCATAATCCCCGACTAATCCTTTGTAAGTTGTCAAAAGGTTGACTAAGTCCTTTGTGTTTGGATTTTGGGAGGGTCATGCCTATAATCCCATAATCGGCAGTTTGACCTCTTCCATTATTGATTATTCATGGTTCTAGCTCTTCCATTCATAAACTCTGGAGACCCAAGTTACCTCGTGGTACCTCGAGGTACCCCAAGGTTTAACGAGGTTAGAATTCGATGTCTTTCCTTACCAGATTTCATTGGTTACCAGCCAAACAAAATATCTGCAGGTTGGCTGGTAGTCTGTTTCATATTGCATGGCAAAAACAGTCACAGCGTTTGTGTTCTTAAAGCAAGCTAAGACACTTAATAACCATATAATTAACTTTGTCGTTCCACAGGAGGTAAAAACATAGGTCCCGTGTACTAGGTCATTCCTTTGTTCACTCTCTTGTCCTTAAAGGGTGGTATATTGTCACGATCAGAGCAGGCTTTTGGCTTGATATTGAATCCCGAACTCAGATGAACCCAGTGATTGAAAACAATACCCCACAAACACGCCCTGGCTTAGGTAACATGGAGTGCCAGATCCTGTTATCGCGACTGCAAAAACACCTCATAGCAACTCAAACTTCTTCTTCTTCCTCTTTCGGCTGCTCCCGTTAGATCATGCGGATCATGATTTGATTTGGCATAGGTTTTACGCCGGATGCCCTTCCTGACGAAACCCTCCCATTTATCCGGGCTTGGGACCAGCTCTTAGCATGCACTGGCGTGTGCATCCCCAGTGGCTGGGTTCAATTCGGCCCTCGCAGCAATTATGGTCAAGTGTCTTGCTCAAGGACACAAGCACCATGGTCGCGGTAACGATTCGAACCCACACACTCTGACGACTCGGCCATCAGAACACAAATCCGATGCACTAAACCGCTCGATCATGGCACCCCGCACCTCATAGCAACTCAAACTGATGCGTTAAAAAAACACCAGTGTGTCACTATTATGTCATGAATAGGCCTATGAACACCAAGAAGAGTTTTTAACACCAACGTTGTTGCAAGGCAGAACAATTTAAAGGGGTGTTTTACTTCTCATCAACTTAAGACCAAATACCACAGTTGTAGCACACATAATCGTACTTGAGTTCATTTCTCTGTTCTCGTACTTGTAATCATGAAAAAGTACCCAAGTATACAATTCTTTAGCTGGAGTACTTATACTCGTAAAAAGAAAAAGTATTCGACTACTACTCTTCCAAATCCGTTTTTTTTAAGGCGATTCATTATGAATGTTGAGGTTACCAATAGTAATTACTATAATCTGGCTTTCGTATTCAAATTTTGTACATGAATGTTTGTGGTTCAGACCAACTCATACGAATATAGGCCTAAGGTGTTGTTGTTGTTGTTGTTGTGTGTTTTTTTTAAATTCAAATCGTGATGAAATAACCGAAATTAAATGACTTCTTACCTCTGACTGCCAAGTAGCTGATTTGATTCTAGACCAGAAGAATCCAAATGATTTCGTTGAGTCGATTCCTAACTGACTTTAATCTCGCTACGGATCTTTTCAGGTCAATCGCCTGTACTACCTTTCACCTCGCTTGTCCACCGGCCCGCCAGTCCGTGATAGACCCTGGGCTAATTGGCACGTCGAGTGATGTTTTCGGTTCGAACCCACTCCGATCCGGTGACGATTCCACCCCGTCCTATCTGTCCATTAATGCCGTGCCTCGTATGTCAACTGCCGCTTTCGCAGCTAGCCACTTCACTGTAATCTGAAGTCTTTAAAACCGGAAGAAGTTAGGATGTTCACCTCGATTTCTTGTACAGGTACAAATGAACTAGCGAGACAGGTCTTCATTTTTTTTTTTACATTCTATCGTTCGGTTGTGATAAACATTGAATTACTTTAAGCTCGAAAGATCTCGCACGAATTCAAAGTATTGGGCGCTGTCTCTCGAACTTGTTTAAACGTTTATGAACTACATGTACACGCCTGTTAGCTGTGAACAAAATGATCTGGCAATCACAGGGTGATAGATCATTAATGAACCGCGGCATTAGCCATGTATGTATTTGACAGCCCTGCAAAAAGGTGTGTAATTAACCAGTTAAACCTAACTAATAAATACAGTGCTGCTCGCACCTACTCTTTGAACTTTGGTCCATCAAATACGCTTGGCTGTTGGCTCCACTACAGTCGCTGATCACACGACATGTGGCACTACGACTGAGTACTATCCTACGCACGCTTATCTGGAGAACCAGTTGACATGTTATGGATCTAATGGTGTTTTGGATTGAATTTCTACCCAATAATAATTATTCAGCGAGAGTGCGGAAGACGGCAGTAGTCATGGGCCGTAAATTAAAAAAAAAAATATGTGCATAAAATAAGTTAAAGGATCACAGAAATAAAAACCATTATGCCTCTTAATAAATGTGTTTTGCATAATAAAACAAGATATTTGTTAATTTTTTTCATAATTGAAGTTTGTTCTGTTCATTTTGGAGACTTTTATGCCACTTCACAAGCCCCCCCCCCCCCCACATTATTGGCAATTGAGTGATGTAATGCATCACGTGATACCGTGACGTCAGTTAAAGAACGATTTCCTAGCAATGCACAGCTGTTTGTTTGTCTGTGTACGTGTCCGATGCGTTTATGTCAAAACTCCAATATATGTGTATACATATTTTCATCCTAAATTTCCTTGAAAATATACATCATGCCTATAAGATGTGTCGTAGCAGGCTGTAGTAATACTCCTAGCGGAAAATTTGGGGCAAAATGGTTCTGGCTGTCTCCAACCAGCGTGATATGTAGCGATCATTTTACCGCTGAAGACTTCGAAACGAGCCTTCATGGGGAATTTGGGATGTCAAAGGCACCCAGACTCAAGAAAACTTCGATTTCAACGAAAATAAAGAAGCCTGAAGTATGTACTGTGTGCGCCGCCATGTTGGGTTTTGGACAAAAAATATACTGCATAACTCACAAATCATACATGAAAAAATACACTGTAACGTTAGATTAAAATAACATAAATTTTTACAACCTTTAGAAGAATTTGATGATGAAAACTGTGACTAGATCACCGGTCGGCGGCAATGAACACCAACGGTGCTTTTTTGCGACTTCGTATTTTGATATGTTCTTCTTCTTTTTTTTCAACCGAGTTTGGGTGACTACAGTCATGATTGATTTCTTCACAAAGATAGCAGTTTGGTGAACGAAAATTACACATTGGATAGTTTATTAGTTACTTATTACCTCAGTAAAGTATCATCTGACGACGATTCAGCCATTTCTATGTTATTTTCCAGCGTGGGCAATATAAGCGCAGGCATGTGAATGAACGCGTTCGCTGTTGTATATGTATGTGGCTGGCGTCCCCGGAAGCAAGCCCTCTTCTTTACGTGACGTCACACATAGAGACGTTGAGGGAGAGAGGGAGAGAGGGAGAGGGAAAGGGAGAGGGAGAGGGAGAGGGAGAGGGAGAGGGAGAGGGAGAGGGATAGGGAGAGGGAGGGGGAGGGAGAGGGGAGAGGAGAGGGAGAGGGAGGGAGGGGGAGGGAGAGGGAGGGGAGGGAGGGAGAGGGAGGGAGAGGGAGAGGAGAGAGGAGGGAGAGGGAGAGAGGGAGAGAGGGAGAGAGGGAGAGAGGGAGAGGGAGAGAGGGAGAGGGAGAGGGAGAGGGAGAGGGAGAGGGGGAGAGGGAGAGAGGGAGAGGGAGAGGGAGAGGGAGAGGGAGAGGAAAGGAAGAGAGGGAGGAGAGAGGAGAGGAGAGAGGGAGAGGAGAGGGGAGGGAAAGGGGAGGGAGAGGGGAGGGAGAGAGAGAGGAGAGGGAGAGGAGGAGGGAGAGGGAGGGAGAGGAGAGGAGAGGGAGAGGGAGGGAAGGGAGGAGAGGAGTGGAGCAGAGAGGAGAGAGGAGTGGGAGAGGGAGAGAGATTTAATGTTTCTGATGAACATGATTTTGTGTTTATTTGCCAATGGCTTAAATGGGATAATATCGTTACGATCAGAGCAGACTTTCAACAGGACATGGAATCGGCGTCCTAGTTTAAGATAACCACATGCACAGTGACTGAAAGTTACCGTCTCATTTATGCAACAGTAACGGTAAAATTATGACCTTATCATGTGGGGTATTATTTTCATTAACTGACTTTATCTAAAACTAGCACTCCGATTCCATGGCCTGTTGATTGTGACAATATTGTCCCTTTAACCGTATTGTGGCGTTGAATTTTCAATACTAAAACACGTTTGTGTGTTTGCGTTTGCGGAATTCTGCCGAGCTGTGTTTTAAACGACTTTTTCACATAGGGGTATGAACGTTTGCCCGATTTGTGAGGCCTCTCTTATCCACCATACTTTGTTTAATGGGGAAATTTGGTCACCGCGAATACAATGTATCATTCGCTATACCCAATTTCCCTGTTGGCTAAAAGAAAAGAAAAAGAAAACAAAGAAAAAATGGCTTAACATACAGACGCGTTTATAGTGATAGTTTAATTTATTATTATGTTATTATCTGAAATGCAGCCTTCGTGATGGGATTTTAAATTGGTCACCTTTTTTATTAGACCGTTTCCCAGCAGCGAGCTCTAGACGGAGCCAGCACTTAAGGTTGTGTGTTTTCGGTTACTTCGGGAACCGGATACCCGATATTGGAAATCTTCGGATACCCAGGTACCCGTAAATAATTTTGTACAAACACATAAATACTCCTGAATGTACAAAATAACCAATTTGAACACAAGTTTCTCTTGTTTTATTACAGTCATAATACATATGTTACTGTAATAATTTCCCGCGTCTATATTTAAAAAAAAACCGACTCGTAGTATCCCCAATTATCGCAGACTTTCATTTGTGTGGCTTACATTTTTAGTCGAGATGTTCAAGTCGTTTACAGGTAATTCGAACCGAAAAATGGAACCGGGTAATAACAATTTCGGTCGGGCATCCGGATACCCGGCACAGCATGACATGCCTACGTTGATGGATTGAACTGTTATAAATGCCCTGCCATCATATAATGGACACAAAGCGATGTCCACTAGCAGTTACAAATGACTAGACCTAATTGAAAGCCAAACCACTGATTAAATTAAATTATGGTTTCCGGGCTGCAATATTTATTTTTGTTCACACCGGACTGTCCGCTTGTATACTCGACTCACACTTAAAAATTCGTGTAAGCATTTTGCTGAATATATCCTTTTTTATGTTGTGTAATTTAACCTAAAATTCTTTGATTTTTAACGTTCAAAGGCAATTCTTGAGGCAGAAATTGACTTTGTTTAAGATTTTGGGTTTTTACAACACAAGTCCCAAGCGTTGTAATTTCTTGCATAAATCCTAAAAGAAATGGGTGGTCAATGTATTTCCAATGGGCTTCTGATGATCGTACGAAGTGGGCGTGGTTTGTGTTGGAATTATGTCACACTTAGGAACATGATAGGCGCTCGTGTTTTTTGAGAAATCAACACAAAAAATGTTGTGGTTTATGTTTTACAAAAGGTTTGTTGTAAATATTCTACATTATGGCAAAAAAAGGTCATAGGTCGGCTTCAAAATCAGTGCGGTACGTGATACATGTATACGCGGGGACCAAATTTCCCATTGTACTGCGGCTTAGAGAGGCCTCTCAAATCGGGCATATGTTCATATCCCTATATGTGAAAAAGTCGTTTAAAACACAGCACGACAGAATTCCAAACGATCCAGCAATTTTGGCTGCAATTGGACATCGTTTCATAGCAAAGAATTAAAAATGCCGACGCGCGCGGAGACCAGAAACCAGAGACTTTCTTTTTTTCTTTTTTTTTTTTTTTGCCTTCCAATTCTTATTTTGTCTCTCTTAAATAAACTTCAGGCGAAATAATTTGTCAGGATGATCCATATGTGTACCATTTCTGCAACAATTAAGTTTAATACAAATACTGGTTTGTTAATTTAATAATCTGGTAATTACCAATGTTCAGGGGTGTGATTTGACATAAGTAAAAAAAAGAAAATCCTGAAAAATGGGTAGTGGGCCTGGGTCTCCTTTTGGTCTAGAGGTACAAGTCAAAGCCCCCTGAACCTCCTGGATGTTTAATTTTGGAGGATTTACAGACTCTCCACATCCCTACAAACAAGGAACTAAGAGGTTTGGACACAATACAGGCTACTTCTTTCTTCCCTTGGTGACTACTTCCCTTCTTTCAAGAAAATTTTGATGCAAATGGAGATTTGTAAGAAAATCCTGAATCAGAAAAAATCCTGAGCAATCACAGAGCTGTAGGGCTGTGCTGAATATCCAAATATTCGAATATCCGATCGACGGTTCGAATATCCGGTTGTTTTTTCCGATTCGAGTATTCGAAAAAAAAAGTTTTTGTTGATTTTGTTTATAATAATAATAATAATAATAAAAATAACTAGAGGTATAGAGTTTGTAAAAAACAAACTCAAGGTGTTTGGGGGTTCATGTTATGGTGTCATCACCTAAAGTTGTTTAAAAATGCAAAATAAATCCAAAATGTTAACATTGTATAAGTTTGTATTTAACAGAAATAAAGAGCATATTTTAAGTGTACTATGAATTAAAGAGCTTTTTATTATCAGATTATTGTCTTTCTCCCAGTTATGATAAACAACATTTAAGAAATCTAATCCTTAATAGAGCGCCCATTATTACAGCTAAAATGGGGAGACATTGCAGGAATGAGTCAAGCCAGGCAGCTATTTTTTCTGCAGTACAATTCCTCATTCACTTACAAATTCCCATAAAAATCTAATGTTACAAAGGTTGAAAGGTTCTTCAATAGTTAATTCACCAAAAACTTGCACGAGCATGTTAGTCTATTGAGTAGAATGCTTGTTCTCAAGGTGTTTGATTTGTTCATCATGTTATGACGTCATCACCTAAAGTTGTTTAAAAGTACATTAATTAAGTTGGAACTTGGTAAATATGGTTTTCTCTTCAGAAAAGTTTCATGACAAAATTCGCATCCGTGTTGCCAAGTGCGACTTGACAAGAAACTACGGCTATGGAGTTAAGTTCAGCATGTGATTTGACTTCAGACTAGCTAGACCACGGAGCGTGCAATGAAAATGCATTCAGAAATTGAGTTTCGTGACGCATATCAGGCATGAGCGTACAGTTTAAGAATAGACAATTACTTGTAAATTCTAATATATAAATCCACACTCACAAAATTTGCCAGTTTGGCAGATTATTTGCATTTGAACTATGACATGAAAATAGCGCCCTCTTTCGGCCATTCTTAGAAAACTACATTTTCAATGGAGATTTTTGTATAATTGAATAGTTCACATGGGCTGTTTTTTTTAATGTTTCCCTACCCTAATCTGTCAAATCGGTCCAGTCAGGTAGGGAAGAGTTTGGAAAGGGGATTCCATATTTGGGAAATATTTGATGTCATTGTAAAGAAATGAACCAGTTTAAAAAAAATCTTGCCTTGAATAAAAGGTCTGAACCCAACTTTTCCCTGAACGTCTAACCCCCCCCCCCCCAAGTTTTCCAATTTAATTGATCATGTAAAAAACTTCTAAATTGTCCATTCATTTCAATATTTTGGGGTTTCATTTCCCATTTCTCATCTCCTTACCTTGAGCTCCACCCTCTTTAGGCAACCTTGGATCTAACCCTACCTACATCAAAGACCAATTTGTGAATCTTTTCTCATCTTTAAAAAGTAAATTATTGGTTATTAATTGTCAACGTTTTGTGTAAATATTTAAATTGATAAAACACATTCTTCGTTAAAACACAAAATTAATAAGATATTTATATAAAGGAAATGCGAAACAACATTATCTTTTGAATGACACTTCTGCTTTATTTTGTCATGGTCATGATACTCCTTTTCCATCCATTTTTGCATCCATCAATAATAATCCATTTCATACAGGATAAAGGTTATCCAACTTCTAGGTCTAATTTGCAATGAAAAGAATAATTTTTTTCTTAAGTACAAAATACAAAATAAGTGAACCTGTAGTTCCTAACATTAATTGGATTTAGCTAGTATTGTTAAATCTTTGGCACTTAAAAAACTTTTACTGGTGCATGAAAAGAAAGTCAACAGAATGTTTTAATTAAAGTTAATGGTTAAAGGGGCAACATTATCTCAATCAGAGTAAACTTTCAACGGGTCATGGAATCAGTGTCCTAGTGTAAGATGAACAAAGCGGGTGATTGAAAATTACTGGCTCATTTGTTAAGCAGTCTGCAAGGATAAGTCATCTGAAGTTGATGGCCAGGGTAGCTGTAATGCCATGTGATTTCTTCATTATAAGTGTATTATATAGTACAGCTGATGCATTGAAGAGTGTGTGAAGATAGGCACTTTCATGTGAAAATCGCTCTGCTTCTCCAGCACCTTCACTGCTGTCTACACTCACTGGCCAAAAGTATTGCAACATGCTCAAAATCGCAATTTACAGTAACAGGTGAGATGATCATTTAATCTGATTTCATCGATCGTGTATTACATAATTTTTAGAGCAAGAACAGTAAAAAGAACATTGACTTCAAAACACAGGCACTTTCAAGAAGTCTTAAGTAGTGTAAATAAAAATAAAATAACTTATTGTAACACAGTTCTCCAAACTGAACTTTGGTGTATGTTGCAATACTTATGGCCAGTGAGTGTATATCAGTATCGGTACATAATGTATCTGAGCCAACTGCAGTCTCTACCAGTTCTTTTGCAGCTAGAGATTGGCTGTACACCAAGTCAATTGTATTCTTAGTAAATTATCTATGAATTACCAGTGTAGGAAATGTACTTTTCAGACATGTTAGTTTTCAGATTGTGGGACCTGTACTTACTGCAGTCAACTCCCTCCATTTCTTATGCGCGCACTTGATGAACTTACGATGTAATGACTTTGTGAAAAGAATTTCATTGTTTTCTTCTGGATGACTTCTTCACAGAATTTTATTTATGCATCATTGTACCAAATAGGTATTTCATCTGATGGATCTGGCCTTGTCAAGAATTGGGTACATACTTATTATAGCAAAGACAATGATAGCAAACTTCTAAACCCACAAGATCTTTATCTTCGATTTGCAAAAGTAACCTCTCATCTTTCCGTTGGGCATGCAATCAAGGTTTGGCACTGTGAAAACAGTTTTTTTCTCATTTTTTCTTGGTTTGTCAGGGAGGAACTCTGATGAAGACCACGGTTTTCTTCTCTGGGGTTCAATGCTGCATTCTCACCGCTCAACCTCATCTTGACCTAAATATGTATGAAGAAAGAATGATAAATATTTAATAGCAATAGAGGAATAACTGAGTAAGGGGAATGGGCATTGTAGACAGAAAGAGATTGAAAATTAACAAAAATACACACACAAGACAAGGTAAACAGATAGAAAAGCGAAAAAGCAACATCTAACTTGAAACAATTTTACTGCATACTAAGGTGATAAACACGATATCGAATATTGCGATAACTTTTTATTCGATTACAATATCGAGAACCTATTTAAGTTATCGGCATATCGGTAATGAATACAAATATATCACAATAAAATATAAATCGACAATGTGAGTCAAGTCAGAAATTCCATGGAAATAAAATCATTAATCTTTTGAGCTTTTAGAAATGAGAAACAAAAGCAAACTACTTCAGAAGTACATACACGCTCTGCAAATAAATTTGCAATTTATTGTGACACTTGTAGAGAGGTACATACCTGTGGTTATCGGCTCTAAAGCAATCATGCATGAATACAAAAAGAATTGCGATATTATTGAAAATTGCAATATATGTTTGCCGATATATCATGGATAAAAAAAATCGTTATCGCCCAAAGCTTACTGCATACTTGAAACTTGATTGAATTTTGGAAAGAATGTCACATCCAACCGCCACTTTTAAGGGTTTTTGAAAATAAATTCCAACCACTAACCAGTTAAAATTATTCTATCGATTTTTGGTGATACTATCTTTATAATGGAATTTTATGATGGTTTTGGACTTTATTTCCCTTCTAAAAAATCCTCCCCTTCAGAAAATAGAAGGATCATATTATAGTTGCCACTGCACATGTACAATGACTGTTGGTTACTAATTGTGGAATTTACATCAGACTGACATGACTGAGGAATTCATCGTATACCAAAATGGCTGATTTTTCATGAAATAAATATCCTGGAATAATTTGAAGTATATGTCCATCATCATCCATATGTTCTCCACCTTACGAGGTAGGTAAGATTACTTTATTGGTTATATTGAATGAGAAAAAGTGGCGGTTCAATTCGACATTCTAACCGAATTTTTCAATATTTGCCTACCTTGATGTTTCTGTTTCTTCTCATTTCTTCCTCTCAGCCCTGCAAATGGCATGGAAGCATTTGTACCACTCTGAGTGGTACCCATAGATCTGTAAATCAAATGGTAATTAATTTTAGGAATGTTAGCTATTCATCCATACATGTAAAATAATAAATAATTGGGTCAGCATCCATCTTCATTGTATACACTATGAAAAAATAATCCAAAACTTTAGTTCAGCTTGAAGTTCATTTCCATGCTTATTCACACCGCCGAAGGTTGAATATTCTTGGTTCATATACAAAGTTATGTTTGTGCAACTAGTATTACTTTTAAGCATCTGATAAAACTCTATTATAAAGATCCCATTTTTCAACAGTGCTGATTTTTTACCAAAAAAGTGCCCCTTTCAGGATTTTCATGGATTTGGGGTGGTTAAGGTTTGTTTATTTTGTTGGTCAAGGTATTAACATGGTAACTATTGAAAATAATCACCAGGAATGATCTTTTTTTGAAATTGTCACTAAAAAAGAATGATGATGTCAGAAGTACATACATGCTCTGCAAATAAATTTGCAATTTATTGTGACACTTGTAGAGGGGTACATACCTGTGGTTATTGAAAGCAATCATGCATGAATGCAAAAAAAAATTGCGATATTATTGAAAATTGCAATATATGTTTGCCGATATATAAGTGGATAAAGAAAATCGTTATCGCCCAAGCTTACTGCATACTTGAAACTTGATTGAATTTTGGAAAGAATGTCGTATCCGACCACCACTTTTAAAGGGTTTTGGGAATTTTTTGCAACCACTAACCAGTTAAAATTATTCTATCGATTTTGGTGGTACAGAAAGCGAAAACTATCTTTAAAATCCACTTTTATTTCCCTTCTAAAAATCCTCCTTCAGAAAATAGAAGGATCCTATTATAGTTGCCACTGCGCATGTACAAATGACTGTGCTGGTCACTAATTGTGGAGTTTCGACATCAGACTGACATGACTGAGGAATTCATCGTATAGCAAAATGGCAGATTTTTCATGAAATAAATATCCTGGAATAATGTGAAGTCGGTCGGATCACGACATTCTACCCGTATTTTCAATATTTGCCTACCTTGATGTTTCTGTTTCTTCTTAATCTTATTTCTTCCTCTCAGCCCTGCAAATGGCATGGAAGCATTTGTACCACTCAGAGTGGTACCCATAAATCTGTAAATCGAATGGTAATTAATTTTAGGAATGTCGGCTATTCATCCATACATGTAAAATAATAAATAATTGGGTCAGAATCCATCTTCATTGTATACACTATGAAAAAATAACCCAAAACTTTAGTTCAGCTTGAACTTTGAAGTTCATTTCCATGCTTATTTACACCGCCAAAGGTTGAATATTCTTGGCTCATGTACAAAGTATTTGTGCAACTCTAATACATGTAGTATTACTTTTAAGTATCTGATAAAACTCCATTATAAAGATCCCATTTTTCAACAGTGCTGATTTTCCCCAAAAAGTGCCCTTTCAAATTTTGATGGATTTGGGGTGGTTGGGGTTATAGTTTATTTTGTTGGTCAAGGTATTAACATGGTAACTATTGAAAATAATCACCAGGAATGATCTTATTTTTAAATTGTCACTACACGATACTGAGGGACAGATCACAATGAGATAGTAAAAGTCTGAAGACATAAGTTAAATTGTCAAGGATATTTTTCATATAGGCCTAAGTCCAACTATTTTACAAAATATATGTAGTCTGATTAGGTCCAGATATTTTTCAAATTCTTTTAAAATTAATTCCTACATTACCTGTAACGTTAGCTGCGACGTACGTTAGCTCCAACAGCCCTAACGCTTAGACATTGGCAATATCACACTCAACCATACCGTCTATTTCTTCCATCCACTTGCACATGAAAGAATCTTTGTCCAACTCATCTCCAAAAATGATAACAATTTGGATTCCATGCTAAATTAGTACATTTTCTGCGACGCATTTTCTGCAGACGGGCCCGACACTCAGGGAAGCCATTGTTTTTGCTGCTGCATGGTACTATACTGTGCGCGTGCATGCATGGCGGGTCATGACCTGCGCGGTCTTCGTAAACTCGAACTATTCTATTCTAATAAGCCACTTCGGAGTTCCTACTGCGCATGTGCCATTTGACCTTGACGACCTCTTTTCTGGATAAACAATGCATGGTACCCGTTCATATTCATGCATACAACGCGTGTGTACGTGTGTACGTGATCGCATCAATGTACATGTATTTACACGTGTAAACGGAATATCTTCTAGAGTTGAAAACCTTTTTTTTCATCAATTTTCTTGTGGTCAGGAACAGCACTTTCATTACTGAATGGTAAGAGAAAGAAAATAAAGAAAAATATTGTTGGATTTGTTTGTAAAATGTCTGTGATTTTCCGTGTTTCTTTTGTTTTGTTTTTCGTAAAACGGAATGCAATGCCAGTGGCCAATGAATGTAGTAAAATCTTCTTAATTAGGGCCTATTCAATTTTGTATAGGCCCTAATTGGATTTTACGCTTTTAAGAATCCATATAATGACCCTTTTTTTAAATCTGAAAGCCTAAATGATTTTTGCATGATATTTTCTCACTTTCATTTTTATTTTTGCTGTTCATTCGCACTGTAGTATACTCAGTAACATGTAAATTCTATGTTATGTATTGTGGGAAAGGACAACAAAAATAGCGTACCGAAAATATTTTGTTTCTAACTAGGCACATACATGTGTTAATTGTTTTATTATGTTATCTGATTAACAGGTTAGCTGATCAAGACCAATTTCAACAATGAGGATATGTGCTGTTACAGGCTGTGGGAACAGTACCTATAAACTTGAAAAGTGGAAACAAGGTTATTGCATAAAACATGCATGGCTGCCATTTTGGTTGGAACTTGTGATTGTGAGCCACCTTTTCATATATATATCCATTCCCATCTGAGAAAAAAGTGGCCAATCTTCGCATACATGTCGAGCGTCTATACGTAGATCAAAGACCTTCAAAATATTTAATGACACATTTCCCACCCCTCTACTTCTGCTGATGATGTCATTACTATTTTTGCAACCAGGTCTCATTGTTTAGTACACCTGTATGTTAAATATTTCCCCCGTTCAAAATATTCATTAAGAGTAACACAAAGTTTCAACTAAGCATGTACTTGATAAAAAAAGGAACTTTATTTAAACTATACAAGAAATGAAACAGTAAAACAAACCTCAAAATAACAATATTAATAATTCAGTTATGTATACATTTATAATAATAATAATGTCAACAATTAAAATATTACTGAGAAATAAATAATGGAGAAATAAATAAATAGTAAGTTGAAATATTGTATTTATGTTGCAAAATGGAATAATAATGCATACACCTGTACAGGTACACTGTAGTGTAGCTATGTTTGTGGAATATGTGAACACTCCTCTTTGTATCAAGAACTTTGGCTTTGAAAATACATTAATCAAATACAAATAAGTAAAGACTGTTTGTGGTGACACCATGTGAAATTCTCATTTGAGTAGTAATTAGTTCTGAAAAGAACTATTGGTACTTATCCTTTTCACCATGCAAAACTAGAAATATTACTTAAATACAAATAACTTAATTGTGTTATAAAGAATATTTATGTCATGTTTTTATTCAAGTAAATGTGTACATTTTTAACACTGCATTGCTAATAATGCTCTCTGGACCTAAATTGTGATTTTAAATTCAATATCACTATTTAAATTTATTAAATAAGAGTTTGTCAAGTATACAGTTTGTCAAGGGTTATTAAATTTTAACAAGAATGCTCCCTTTTTCTGGTCATTATCAGTTTAGTATAGATCACATAAAGTGCACCTCTACGTGTCAAATCCTTCCCCTCTAGCCTTGAACTGACCTAATTTGTATTAAAATTATTGAAGCCTGACCACATGTTAAAATTGTTCAATACTAAAAAGTAAATGTGCAGTTCTATATTAAAAACAAATGTTCAAAAGGTAAAATACAAAAAGTAAAATAATGTCTTCAGTGACTTCGTCAGTTTTTGTTTACTGTTACATTCAGCTGCGATGCCGAGAAGACAAGCGCTTGGACTTGGAGTTCCTTTTTCCGACCAGCAGTTTTGTCCCCTTAATCTGAAATAAATCCTTCAAATCATCAACATTCCAGTGTTCTATAACGTCTAGTGTCAAAGCAGAAGATTCCTCCGAAGACATTTACAAAATTCACTTGAAAAAAACCCGATAAAAATGCTATATTTTTAAATAAATCCATGTTCCACGTTCGCATTGCAATGCCAAAGCACGCATTATATGCGCGTCGCTAGTGGCGACCCCGATTGTTTATCTTCGTTGAACCTTGACACGATCCCACCATGCTTTGCGCGCGTGAGATTCCGAAGAGGCTTATTAGATAATGCATATACACACACTATAGGCCGATATGTCTGTGTGTAAGAGAACGTCAGTATGGCTGTGCTTCTGAATAGTCGTTCGTTTAAACTTCTGTTTTCGACCGGAAGGAGAGGTCAAATTGGGGTCATGTCTGTGTAAGAAATGTGACATAGTTCAAGGTCTTTAAGATGATGCAAAGATTGTGAAAATATTTTCTGTGGTTCATGAGATATGATTTTTTGAATTTTTTGAAATTTTCAACTTCCGGTTTCGACCGGAAGCAGAGGTCGGATTGGGGTCACGTCTGTGTACGAAAAATCACATAATTAAAGATCTATAACATGCTGCAAAGATTGTGAAAATATCGTTTGTGGTTCATGAGATATGATTTTTTGAAAATATTAAACTTTGATTTAGTGTAATTCGATATCTGATGATCTCACTATGACGTCACAATTTGACATAAAACTACATGTTAAGGTCTAACTATGTGTGAAGTTTTAAGGTTCTGTGAACTCTGCAACTATGTTTTTGTCGCTGGATAATTCTTATTAAGAAGAAGAAGAAGAAGAAGAAAAAAAAAAAAACGAACAATATCAAGAGGTGTTTGGGCACAACCCAAACACCTAAAAAAAAAAACGAACAATATCAAGAGGTGTTTGGGCACCAACCCAAACACCTAATAATGTGGACTTATATATCGCAAGTATCCACCAAACTGGTGCTCAAGGCGCATTACATTATTAGCCCTGCGCATCGGGCTCATAAATCATTCCTGAAACCATCTCAGCTCCCAGGGGAGTATACAGCTCAATTGCTGCCATTACAACGCATCTAGGGGCTAATCAAACACAACAACCAACCTCTCCTCACAGGTACCCATTTACCCCTGGGTGGAGAGAAGCAATGTTGGTAAAGTGTCTTGCTCAAGGACACAAGCACCCCGGTCGCGGCTGGGATTCGAACCCACATTTTGACGACTCAGCCATCAGAACACAAATCCGATGCACTAAACCGCTCGACCATTGCGCTTCCATCATTATCCCCCAACCATCCTCTCATCTACATTTGGTCGCCACCTCGCAAGTCCATCCTAGTCCGGGCGACATTATATTTAGTACATTTTTTGGCCCCACCATATTGTGCATGCTCAATTTATTACGTGGTGCAATTTACAATCGGCGGCCTTCGAATATCGAATATTCGATTGAAATCAAAATCCGAATATCCGGTTACCAAATTATTCGAAAACGCACAGCCCTATAGAGCTGAACTTAGTTTGTGCATGTTCAGAGGCTATACAAAGAAGACAATAACAAAAGTGACATTTGAAAACAAAATACTCACGCAAAACACCATTTTAATATGCACCATTAATACATGATTATACTGACATTCTTAAATGCATGGTCTGTTATAAATTGAAAGCAGTTGCCAATACAGGAATATTCTGTATAGTTACCATACCACCTGTAATTTATAACTGATAGGCCATGGACGACCACACACAAAAATGCCAAACATTTATTTTAGTACAAAAACATCCGAGCATGCACAACACGTTTCTTTTTTCTAACTTAAAACAATAAAATCCCTATTTCAAAACTACCTGTATACATTATAATCTGCGTATACATCAGCTACTTAAAAACAAAAATTAGGACACACATTTACTAAAATCAATGCACAATCTGCATAAGAATCCTTTCAACACGACTTAAGCAGCTTCACCCTGAGGTCTGGTATTTTTTGCTGAAGACGGTCAGAGCACACCGACCGAAACATCGAGTTAAAGGGACAATATCGTCACGATCAGAGCAGACTTTCGACACAACATGGAATCGGTGTCCTAGTTTAAGAGGAACTCGGTGGCTGAAGGTGTGCTGGCCTAGATAACGGCCCGCGATAACATCACAATAGTGGTCACACTGTGTTCATCGTAAACTAGGATATTGTTTCCATGCCCTGTCGAATTATTACAAAAAGTTGGTACTTAGAACATACAGCTGCGTTGTTTGGAGAGTTAAACGTTCTTAAATTCAACGACCTATACAATCTAAATCTAGGCAAATTCATGTTCAAGTATAAAAATGACCTCCTTCCTACTGATTTCAAAGATTTTTGCACGCTATCTTCATCGGTACATACATATGGCACCCGTGGTGCATCGAAGGGTAATCTTTACATTAATTGTAACAGAACGTCATTATCTAAAAACAGTGTATTTTCTCGTGGTATTATATTTTGGAATCATCTCAAACCGGATCTAAAAGAACCTGTTACACTTGGTTCATTCTCCAAAAAACTTAAACAATACTTTTTAAATATGCAGTAAAACACAAACCTGATTCAAATTATCAAAATGTTATTATTGTTATGAATTATTTAGTAGTCAGGTCTCACATGCCTGTTACATGTCCTTGTCATGTCTAAGTCTTTGTCTATCATAGGGGAAGATTTAAAAGCATTATGCTTCATTTTCCCCTACATGTTGGTAATACTGCCAAGTTCCTATGTATAAATCCTGTAATTTACACTTAACATATTGTCAACTGTGCTTAATATTAATAATCTGTTATGTACTATTGTACCCATTATGGATTAAGTTGTTGCCAACATGGAAATAAATGTGTGACATTGTATTGTCACGACGAACACAAAAAAAGTCTGTTCTGATCTTGAAGATACTGTCCACTTAACCCACACGTTCTTCTCAGAACTGCACAATTCAAGACAGATTGTAACAGCTACCGCAAGCCTACTCTTAAATTTACACCGAAACTTAACCATTAGCATGCCACCATTTATGTTTACACTATTTTGTAATCTCTAGCTACAAGAAATGTATTATTTAAATGTCTTTTGAGTAGATCCATTTTTGTTTAAAATATGTTTTAAAACGAAACTTAACACTGTAACTTATAGCTACAAGAAATGCATGATTTGATGCATCTAATTGTTGTTTAAAATATGTTTTCAAACTAAACTTAAAACGCATAACAAATTTATTTCAAATGAAGAACACCGACCATGAAACACAAAAAAATCCGACAACAGACCGATCCATTAAGCCCCGCCCAATTACGTATTGACCAATTCGCAGCGCCGATTACGCGTCCAAAAGTCCGACATGTTTAAATAGCTGTATCGGGTAGATGACTCGACGATCAAGGGGCGATGCTCACGTGTTGTACCCACGTGTGCCGTTGCTAGGCAGTTACCTATAGTGGGCGGGGCTTAATGGATCGGTCTATTACGTGCAAGAGAAAAAAATAACACATACCAGCTGTACATCAGCCTGTAACATGGGTGACCCAAAACAGATTTTGTTTTTATCTGACCTTGTGTAAAAAATTTAAAAAATCCATCTTTGTCACGTTCCCTGTATACACAAGTAAGATTATAGCGCTAACTCTCAATGCATGAAAAGGGACCAGACTATTTCCCCATCCAGCCTCGGTTTGGTAATGTGGACTTAAAAAAAAAAAAAAAAAAAAAAAAAACCCCACAAAAACCAATATGGCTGGGCCGTGATCAAGGTCCATGCAAGCTTCTCTAACTGTCAGAGAATCTTCTAGTCAGTTGTGCCTCTGATGGTCTTGATGAATGAGCCAAAAGCTTTTCTGACCATCAGAGAATCTTGCGGTCAGTTGCACCTATCAAAGGTCCTGAATGGCCACAAGCTTTTCTGACCATCAGAGAATCTTGTGGTCAGTTGTTCCTTTGACGGGCCTGAATGGTCAGAGCCTCTTGGGGTCAGGTCAGGGACGACCCTATGATGATTGTACACATGCGAGTGTGCAAGAAGTGATTCGCCACGGTGTCGAATATTAGTTAAAATGTGCAAAAGTAAATAAGGGAGGACATGTGATTTTTTTCCCCTACCTCCAAATATATTCCTCAGTTTTCTTGCTGACGCCATTTGTTTTTCACTCGCTGAAAATTCACAAAATAGGAGAGTTTATACCCAAAACCTTGATTGAAATCAAGAGAGGGAACAACTAATGCTAAAACAGTCAAATATTCCCTTTCCGACACCATATCTATGATTTGCAATATACATTTTAGGGTAATGTTGGGTAGGATAATGCATGACCTCTGTTGCCCTGGTCTTGGCCTTGGTGCCAGTTATCTTGTTCCTATAGACATAATGGCATAATAACAATAACAATAACAATAACAATAATAATAACAATAATAATGATGATGGAGTGTTGTGGCCGAGCGGTCTAGCTTATCGGACTCAAGTTCTGGTGTTAGCAGCAGAATGTGGGTTCGAATCCCGGCCGTGACACTTGTGTCCTTGAGCAAGACACTTAACCATAATTGCTTCTCTCCACCCAGGAGTTAAATGGGTACCTGTGAGGGCAGAGTTGGTTGATTAGCCCTATATGCGCTGTAATGACAGCAATTGAGCTGTATACTCCCCAGGGAGCTGAGATGGTTTCAGGAATGATTTATGAGCCTTATGAGCAGGGGTAATAATATAATGCACCTTGAGCACTACTCAGTTGGTGGATACGTGCGCTATATAAGTCCACACATTATTATTATTATTATTATTATTATTATTATTACTACTCAGGAAAAGTCGTTGTGTGCCCGGCAGAAGGTCGTAAGCAATAAAATGGCTCCTTTGAAAAAAAGAAGGGCATAACTGTTACACATTTGTTGCTAGAATTACTCCCAAGACATGTTTTTCCATTCCCACGCGGAATATAACTTTCCTACAATGACTTATAAATGGCAGAAAAACGACAAAACTTTCGCACTCAGTCTTCTTGAAACACAATTTTGCACATTAATTCCGTACGACCTTTTGCTGGTCACACTTTTGTTACGTCTTCCGGGCACACAACGGAGTGCTCTTGACATCCCAGGTCTGAAATTGTTCGGATAAATGTGTTATTTAGTACAATTTATCGCTACAGTATCTACAGAGGATGATAACATTAGCATCCTCTGTGCCCAACAGATCCCTAAAGTGTGTGTGCATTACAAATTTCTGTTGACAACGTGACCGTTTGCAGCCTTTTCATTGGTCAGAGATGGCATTCCTTTGGTCATGATCTCTGCCTTCCCACTGGTCACATTTTCAGCGTTGCCATTGGTCACTCCATTCATGTAGCCCTGTGCTTGCTTGGGCTTCACCCGGATGAGTCCAGAGCGGGGGCCACATTTATGCTCGAGCGTCATGTGACTTTGTGGGGGCAATCCAACGCATGCCCTATCATATAAACAACAAAAATTTGCATTTCAAGGGTGTGATTTGACAAAAGTAAACAAATCCTGAAGAATGGGTGGCGGGCCTGATTTTGAAAACGAAATCTACATGGACATTTACATGTATGAATGGGAATCAAAGTTTGACACTTGGTGGTCACAGGAGATAAGGGGCTTGCTTGTGACCACGCCCAAAACCAGTCATTAACCTGCGGTAAAGACCAAGTGCCAACTGTTATTCCCTTATTAAATCAACTTATGTATATAATAGTTTTTTCTGAAATTGATATTTACAGTTTTGAAGACAGATTGTGACATTGACATCGAAAGTAGAACAGAAAATAAGGGAGGCGGGCCAAAGTCATGGTACAGGCAAGCCTTTGAGAAGTCCAGAAAGGCCCAGGCTACCTGGCCTCCTAATCCGTCTCCTAATCCTGTAACAATACAGTACCTGCCAATCAACATAACCTGGGCTTCTGGATGGCCTAGCTCATTATACTGGCTGCAGTTGTGAACAAAGACAGCTGAGGTGTCAGTCAAGTCTGTGTTAACAATAAGAGCTATTTGAGATGTATTCATTAGTATAGGGTCTTTTGTGCTCGGCTAGGGGATTATATAGGCCTCTAGGCCTGGGCAAATCCTGAGTGAGGCTCTCAAAGGCTTGGCTGTACCACAACTTTGGCCATCTTTCCTAACAACAAGATTTCAGATAGATTTATTGGATTATGGAGGGCTTGATATTTCATTACCTAAATATGTTCTCAATGCAGGCTCGTTGCTTGAACAAGGCATTGACGACAGGGGTACCTTCCGGGACTATTGGAGCCTTGCAAAGGTAGCTCAGAATGGACAAGGCTGGATGAAAACTCTGAAACTCTTTGTCTTTATCTGCCCAAAACAGAAAATGAAACCACAACAGAATTATTGTTGGAATGAACAAAGGAAAATTGGCTAGAGTGGGATATGATGTTGGCAAACATCTTTGAAACAAGACATACATTGAAGGGAAGGTACAACATTTGTAATGTTGGCAAAACTGCTTCTATGAGTATGCTTACTCTCTTTGAATCAAGATATACATTGAAGGGAAGTTACAACATTGGTAATGTTGGCATAACTGCTTCTATGAGTATGCTTACTCTCTTTGAATCAAGATGTACATTGAAGGGAAGGTACAGCATTGGTAATGTTGGCCAAACTGCTTCTATGAGTATGCTTACTCTCTTTGAATCAAGATATACATTGAAGGGAAGGTACAACATTGGTAATGTTGGCAAAACTGCTTCTATGAGTATGCTTACTCTATTTGAATCAAGATATACGTTGAAGGGAAGGTACAACATTGGTAATGTTGGCAAAACTGCTTCTGTGAGTATGCTTACTCTCTTTGAATCGAGATATACATTGAAGGTACAACATTTGTAATGTTGGCAAAACTGCTTCCTTGTATATGCTTACTTTCTTTGAGTTTAGAAATACATGAAACAACCAACCTGTGAAAGTTTCAGCTAAATACGGCATCTCAGTCATAAACAAAATTGTAAAAAAAAATTTTAAATAATTTGAGTAAAGAAAACACTTGGAACACAAAGTTGCAGTTGTATTTTGTACACATTATTTCATTTGTGTTTTCACTGATATAAGAGCATTTTAGAAAAATAATTTTTCAGGACGACTGACATCTTTACCTACTTCACATCAAGTTACATGTAGCTTCTGGGTAATAATTGGGTTATTTGATTATCCGGTAATTACCAATGTTGTAAAGTAGTAAGTCTGTCCCGAGCCACGTTGGCTAATCAGGTCGTTGTTTTTATTTATTTATTTATTTAAAACCATCTTTAACGAGGGTAACCCATCCAGCACAGCTGATCATTTGGGGCCCTCATATAATATAAAAATATATCAATATTATACAAAAATTGTTACAGGAGGTACAGATGAATTAATAATAATAAAAAGTCTTAATGGACAATTACATACAAAATAAAACGTAAAGGACTAAATTGCACAAATAGACCCCCGTCCCAGTCTACCATACTGATTAAAGATAGGACTAAAAGGGAAGATTTCATTCTCCGGTTTCATTGGAGAACAATTAAACAACTTGAGTGTATCTCTTATGCTCCCTGGATGAGATGCCAGTCTATCGCAGGTTACTTCCCCAGGTATTGTCGGTACCCATTTATACTACCTGGTGGAGAGAAGCAATTATGGAAAAGTGTCCTGCTCAAGGACGCAAGCACCACGGTCGCAATGAGGATTCGAACCGACATTCCGGCGACTGTTCCATCAGAACCCAAGTCCGATGTGTTGTCCGCTCAGACATGGCACCCCATAATTGCCAATGTTGCACCTTCCCTTTCTATAAATAATCCAGTCATGTTTTCTAAATACCCACCTGTCTTAAATGTGATCCTCTGACAGATCTCGGTGAGAATGACCAAGTCGAGAATGATCGGGCTGGCCAGGAGGGAATCCTCACACGTGTTGTGGAGGACGATGGTGTTCCGTCCACCCATCATGATCTCCGAGGTGTATTCATCCAGAGCACGCTTGCTGTCGCCGACGTAGGGCACGTACTTGATAACAACCTGGCCAAAATGAAACAGCAGATTAACAATGTGAGAGATCAAAGCACTACTCAACAGATGGCGTTCCAGGGGTCAAATTTAACACTAGTCTGAGGCCTAGTGGTTTTAGCAGCAGGACTACTAGCTGCTGGGCTTTGAGTAGTCCGATGGTGTCGTGAAAAAAAATGAAATAAAAATATGCAAAAAACATTCAAAAAATGGATGATCTCAGCATAATGATCTCGGCAAGAACATGTTGGTCACCAGTTCACAGTTCATTTCTTTTTTCTTGTATTTATATTCACCTTTTTTCAGGACTACTAAAAAATGAGGACTAGTAAAATTCTGACACAACATTTCGACCCCAGCTTTCACTTGACATTACACTATGCAAAGCGATAAAACGAGCATGCAGGATATGGTGGGGCCAAAAAATGTACTAAACATAATGTCGCCCGGACTAGGATGGACTTGCTAGGTGGCGACCAAATGTAGACGAGAGGATGATTGATTGGGGGAGGGGGGAGATAATGATGGAAGCGCCAATAAAAAAAAATTTAAAAAAAATAAAAAAAATTCAATAAAAACTTAATAGGCACAACCCTAGTACATTTACAGATCAAAATAAGCCTACCGTTTTTGCCTGGTGGTCGAAATGACAGTAAAAACCAGTCAGAAATGCCCCTGTGTGCACATTTGGGTTAACAGTCAAAACAGGCAGTTGACTGGTTTTGACCACAATAGCTACTTGCCACTGAAGTTTAGCTGAAGTAGGAGGGTTAAAGATTTATCGCCCATGTTTTTTCAAGAATTTTTTTTTTTCAGTTTCCATTAGAACACTGATTAACTAACTATATCTTTATCGAAACGAAAATAAATACTTTATTCACAAAAAAAGTTGCCGGAAGCTCAGTTTTATAGTAATTGTGTGCCCAATCGAATTTATGACGGGATCCACAATAAATGAATTTTTGTTACATGGTCTAGGTGTAGGGGAAGGGGGTAAGAAAGGGTTGGGAGGGCAGGAAGAGGTAAGGGTAGGTAAGGGTAGGGAGGGGTAGGGAGAGGTAGGGACTCCCTATGGAGGGGTAGGGGAAGGGTAGGGAGGGGCAGAAAGAGGTAGGGAGGGGCTCTCTTATGTGGAGTGGTGTCCTCGGGCAGTGATGTTACGGGTTATTGCACTCTACGCCTTTCTTTCCATCATGCAGGATAACAGTTCCTGTTGACAGGTTGGTATCCTTCCGTAGCTTGTCTATGTAGGACATACAGGTTACACATACATGTATGGTACATGTACCTCTCCCCACTTCACTGTGTATGGGCTCCAATGGTACGAACTTGCTGACAAGGAGCTCAGGATGACGATAAGAGTGTCTGGTAATCTTGAGTAGTCGGGGGTGAATTCTTTCACTTAGGAAGGTGTGCCAAAATCATGGTACAAGCCAGGCCCAGACTACCTGGCTTCCTAATCTGTCTGTTGTGATTCCTAATCCTGTACAATAGTACCTGCCGATCTACATAACCTAGGCTTCTGGAGGGCCTAGCCCAGCCAAGTAAAGCTCATTATAATGGCTGCAGTTGTGAACAAAACACAGCCTAGGTGTCAGTCAAGTCTGTTAAGTAAAGACTATTTTTGGTGACACCATGTGCAATTTTCAAGTGAGTAGTATTTAGTTCTGAAAAGAACTGGAGGTTACAAGTCTGTGTAATTAAAAATAAGAGCTATTTGAGATCTATTCATTAGTAAACATGATTGGGACCCCAATGATACATGTAAATTTGGCCATTAGGGGCCATTGCTTTGTGCACAATATGCATTCAACCAAAGAGTGTGCGGTGTGGTCGTGTGGCCAGTATGCAGCAGCATAGCGGTCACTCACAGTCATCCTGTGTGGTATGTGACTGGTTAGCTTCCCTTGCCTGATTGGACGTTGAATAATGGTCACTGCATACCATATTTATACACCGGTTTTGTGTGCATAATGTCAATGACCGAATTTATTGTTGGGGTCCCCAATCAGGAGGGTCTTTTGAGCTCAGCTATAGGCCTATTAGGCCCACAGGACTGGGCAAAGCCCGGGCTTGGCCAGGCTTCTCAAAGGCTTGGCTGTACCTTGACTTTTACCCTCCTCCCTTAGCTCAAGGATGGGTAGGGGCACGGATGGGCAGGGATGGGCAGGGAAAGGCAGGGAAAGGCAGGGAAGGGCAGGGAAGGGCAAGGCAGGGAAAGGCAGGGAAAGGCAGGGAAAGGCAGGGAGAGGCAGGGAGAGGCAGGGAGAGGCAGGGAGAGGCAGGGAGAGGCAGGGAGAGGCAGGGAAAGGCAGGGAGGGGCAGGGAGGACAGAGAGGAAGCTTATGGTCATATACTTACACAGTGATCAGGTTTCTTATTGTCCTTGTATAGAATTGGATTAGACTCCACCATATCATCAACCACATTGCTCTTGGAAATCTGTGGTTCAGAAAAAAAAACAGGAATGCTAATATTTTTCCTCAACTATTCGCCTTCCAGTGGGGAAATGCACTTTGAGTACAGGGATTTCGCGGCGCCATTTTACGGTTTGTTTTAAAACAAACGTATGCAAGTGCTTTCACCACTACAGGCCATCGCTAGAATGATTAAAGGGAGATATCAATTATTTACCTTTACCCATTTTTTTTTGAGAGAGAGGTTATGTCTTAACACTCCTACTGTCAGTCAATTTCGCAGGCAGGCAGACAGACCTACAAAAAACTTCGTCTGTCATTACACATTGCTTTCAAAACCTTTTAAAGGGTTTTGAGGGATCAGACTAAGCAAGGGTTAAGGGAACTATACAACAATCTGAAACCCTAGGAAAAATAAGGAAAATTGATTTTTTTTTTAAATTGTGGTAGAACCCCTTTTTGTATTCAAGTTCAGAAACTGGAATGTACCTGGGGGGAAATACATGGCCTCTCTTAATACGTTTATGTGCCAAATATCGTGAAAATGGAAGGTTCTATTTTTTAAATGTTGGATTTATTTACACATTTCGTGAATTTCAAAACTTTCAGTGAATTTATTTTCATGTACACGTTTAAACGTCCCAAACCTAGTGACATTGCACTTTTTTTACCCCACTTTAATACTTGTATATGTTCATAGATAACCTGCACCTCAGGTATTTCTGTACAGAGACATCTAAGAGGTTCATAGAAAACCTTTTTTTTTAAAACAATATTTCACCTTGGGTTTAGATAATAAAACTTTTGTTGCATAGTTTCCTTGTGGCATGACCTCTCTAAAAATGGCAAAGGTCAAATTAAACATCTGTTTCAAGCCCATCTTTACAATGTAATGTCATTCAGCATACAAACTGGAAACACTCACTGCAACATTCTATATTCTCTCAACCATCCCCCATCCTTTTTTTTTCGAACACTTTGCTGGACGTATCGTCGATTATGAGGTGGACTTACTACCTGAAAAAACAGGCTTTAATTACGCCATTTTGTTTTAAGTTTCACAGTGGGAAACACTGGACTTGCGCAATAGCCCATGCAAGTACATGTACCAATTCCGCCAACAGCAACGGTGCGGGCACAGAAAGCGGCCTCTTTAGGCCGTGGACGGAGCCGAAATAACAAATATGGGTGTCTACATAGCGGCTGCAAGTTATTGTTAGGATCTGGGAGGGAGGAACAGTAGTGAGCAAAACATGACTTTCCCTCCAACCACAAGCCCCCACCCCCCCATGATAAATCCAGCAAAGTCTTTTGCATTTCATTTTTAAAATTAATTATTTTTTCATTCAAACAAATTATAATAGTCCAGCGGATATGTGAAAAATTGTTCAATTTTTCATAAAAGCATGAAACTTCACACTTATTTATGTTCATATTAAAAATATTTTCAGACAAGGAGCGATAAAAAATTCACCCTATTAGTGCCGTGGTGGCCATTTTGAAAAAATGGCTGACAAAATGGCTACAAAATGATTATATCTTGATGTATATCTCAGCTAGAATAATGTTTTTGAAATCTTTTAAAAGATTGGTGCTTAAAAAATTATCTTTTAATCAAAAAGTTACTTATTTAAAAAAAAATTGTTGGGAAGTCCAAGATGGCTGCCAAAAAGACTCCAAGATGGCTCCCATTTCAATTTGAATGTTAACATACTTCCTTGTATACAAGCTAAATGCAAATAATTCTAGACTCTTTGATTAGGTTTAGGGAGTCACATTTTCCCCATTTCAAATCAGCTCACTTACCGTACAAGGCATTTCTATTTAAAACAAAGTTTTTTAGAACATGAAACTGTTTGAAAGGGCAACATATTAGAGCAGAACCTTGTAATAATTGATCATATCATTGTAAAACTGTAGAGTAAAACTGTAGAGTGAAGTATACAGGCCTATGGCTATGCAAGGCCTAGCTAGCCTAACGTTATACATGTACATGTAGTATGCATATACATGTACATAACATAAGACATCTGCACGAGTAAGCAGGAGGTCGTGGGTTCGAATCCCGCCCGAGTCGCCTGTGTAGTTTTTTCACAGACACTCGGAAAGCACCGAGTATACAGTGCTGTAATACACGTAGGTGTAGTGCAAAATTAAATCAAATGTTGTAAGTAGTTACAATGTGAACAAAATCTAAATCTATAGGGCCTACAATTAAGCTACAAAACACTCATCTAAAATTCACATTTTTTAAATTCTAGTGATAAAGATTACTTACCAAAAATGTTTGGTCTGAGGTAAGCCAATAATAGAGGTATAACACTCACTTTTGACTGTCTCATTTAAGGGGGTCTTATGTTGTGAAGACTCCAACTTACTATAAATTTCAATATCTGTATTGAAGTAGTCTGGTTTCTGTCAATGTGTTTATTCCAAAGCACAACACAGAGAGAGGGCATCATGCGCACTAAGTCATATGTGAAAATTGAAACTCCTAATATGGGTACATGCTTTTTTTTAATGAAATATATGGGCCTTAAAAAGTAGGAAAAATGTTAACGATTTTGATGGCTCCACGTCTGAAAGTATTTGTTATCTCGAACTGAACCTCTGTACCAAATATGATGCTTTTATGAAAAATGTTATTGTATTATAACACATATCCGCTGGACAATACCTGTAATAACAGATTTCGAAGTTTGAGTTTTAGATCTGTAAAAAACAAGATGTTATTATGGGGCATCTGATGTAGAGATATTTTACCAACAGTTTTAGTTCCTGTAGGCTTTATACATGTATGAAACATCTTGCCCACAACAGGGTTCCAACACGGCACTTCTTTGAGTGTTGACAACCCTGTTTTTGTAGGTTACGCAGAGGGCCTCATAAATGTCTGGAATTAAATGAAACATAACATAATTAAGCCTACAGACCTTGTGCATGTGACGTCATCACACCATGTGCGATCGGTTGATGATCACCAGAAATGGACTTGTCGCATAAGCGAGTCGCGTGACGGCTGTTACCATTAGCAGGCGCACAATGCACGCTCGACATTGGGACAAACATACTGCAAGTCTCTTCTGCCTCACGCTGACTCATGTGGTAAAATGGTGTTTTGCGTCACCCAGGCTTAAAGTCCTTATAAGTCATGGTTTCATGACAATACAAGAACAATCTCCCAATAATTAATTTTTTTGCCTGTGACTCTCCAAGGGAGGAGGGCCAAAGTCATGGTACAGCCAAGCCTTTGAGAAGCCTGCCCAGGCCCAGGCTTTGCCCAGTCCTAGTGACCTATACATGCATAATCCCCTAGATGTGCACAATAGAAATAGCTCTTATTGTTAACACAGACTTGAATGACGCGTCTGCTGTCTTTTGTTCACAACTGCAGCCATTACAATGAGCTCTATTTGTCTTGGCTTGGCTTGGCTTGGCTTGGCTTGGCCTGGCCTGGCCTGGCCTGGCCTGGCCTGGCCTGGCCTGGCCTGGCCTGGCCTGGCCTGGCCTGGCCTGGCCTGGCCTGGCCTGGCCTGGCCTGGCCTGGCCTGGCCTGGCCTGGCCTGGCCTGGCCTGGCCTGGCCTAGCCTAGCCTAGCCTAGCCTAGCCTACAGTGTAGGTTAGGTTGATTAGCAGGTACTGTATTATTACAGGATTAGGACTCACAAAAGACAGATTAGGAAGCCAGGTAGCCTGGGCCTGGCTGGGCTTCTCAAAGGCTTATCTCCAAACTGGCCATTTTGCTAGTATGCTGGTGATCCGTGACGTAGATGTACAAGGTCTGTATAGTATCATGTACGTGTATCATGAAGGAGCCTATAAAGCTAAGGTCTAGCACTGGTAATTCAAAAATAACAACTTGTAAATGTTAAACTAACTCTGTGTATAGCTGAAGGTGGGAAACAGTCTTTCCTAGTTTCAAATTGTCCCCTACAGGCATTTCACATACACCCTACTGAATACAATAAGATGCAATCAACAGAATGTGCGCAGGCTGCTCAATGCAACAAAAACAAGATCCATTAGCTAGAACAATGGTTCTGTTCTCTGCTGAGGGCAACAAGATGCAACAACTACACTACTCAAAACAATTTAGAGAACACCGGAATAATCTCAGTTAAAGCAAGATCATTTATTTCAGATAAACACAATGTTTCACAGAATTGATGAGAAACAACTGCACAATGAAACAGATGATAAAGGATGCATGTAGTGATTACACATTTCATGACATGACTACTGAAAGAGAGCGGGGGTTGCAAATGAAAATCCCGGTTCATGGAACATTTCAATAACGGGTGTGACCACCTCTTGCAGTAAATCCGGTGTTCCCTAAATTGTTTTGTTCCCTAAATGAATCTCATGTTTGTATTAATTAGGACAGCAAGTAAAAATTATATTAAGGGAACAATAAATAAATAAGCTGGGTTATTATTAAAATGTTTCCATGATTCAATTACAAATATCCAGATGAGTGAAATCAAATCATGAAGCCATTTCTAGGGCATAGTTCACTTCTGCCCGACAGAAGTGAGAATCGGATGCGGGTAGCAGATATATGCAAGTTCACCTCAAGGCTGCAACAAACACGGACGTCAGAAACCCGCCAGAATTGTTATCATTTCTAGCAGATATGAAGCGAGAAATAATGGGCGAAATTCAACTGGTAAAAGAAAGACGTTAAAAATCCGGTGTTCCCTATAAAATTGTTTTGAGTAGTATATCGTCACTGTTCTCACGAAGTGCAAAAAAACTCATAATTTGATACAAAAGTTCATTCCGAGATAATCACGTTTGAAGTTACACACTTTTTAAAATCGCGTTTTCGACTTATTTGTAGTCGCCAACTTGAACCAAATTTGCATTTACCAAGACCTTAATATTTATACTTGACAACGGTATCGTTGCTTGTACAAAAACTTTGTTAATTAAAGTGTTAATAATAACATGAATGTTTTTTGCACTTCGTGAAAACATTATTGTACAATATACATGGACAAATCAAGGTTTTTTGCACTTTATTATTTTGCACTGGCACTTTGCCAAAAAACTGTGGGTCATCGTTCCCTTATTAACAGCTGCTGTTCATAATGTACAATGTACACAAAATACACCTTAATCCCTGGGAATGAGATAATTTTGGCACTTCGTGAAAACGCACATAGGAGGACCATGAGGTTTTTTTCAATCTGCTTATTATGTTACCTAGGAAACCAAATGGTTTTACGATATATAAATTTGTAAGAAGGTAGCGAGTGCCCAATGCAGTAACAATATGCCAAAAAAATAGAATCTGAAAAATAGTTGATTTTTGAGGTTTTTTGCACTTTGTGAGAACAGCGACGACATATACAACAACATTTTGCAGTTGTTGCATCAAGCACATGGGCGGATCCAGAACATTTTTTAGGGGGGGCTGAGAATCAAAAACAATTATTTTTCAGTACTACAAAAATTACAATGAAATAA
This sequence comes from Zoroaster sp. YZ-2022, assembly GCA_029582265.1. Lineage (NCBI taxonomy): Eukaryota > Metazoa > Echinodermata > Asteroidea > Forcipulatida > Zoroasteridae > Zoroaster > Zoroaster sp. YZ-2022. Next base: position 38,014,332 of record CM055817.1, on the reverse strand, counting down.
TCAAAGGGAGAGAAAAACAAAGCACACTGTGGGAATGGGAGTGCATTCTCTCCTCTCCCCTCCCCTCCCCTCCCCTCCCCTCTCTCTTTTTTTTTCTTCTTTTTTTTTTTCTTTACGATTTTAGGGGGGGCTACAGCCCCCTTAGCCCCCCCTGGATCCGCCAATGAAGCACAATTAAGGTTATAGGCTAATCCATTGAGCTGCGAAGCATAAAAATTTGCTCAGCAGATTTTGTTGGTTACCAGCCAAACTTTCATAGAAAATGTGTGTAAATTGGCTGGTAGCCCGTTTTAATTGCTTAGAAAAATTATTTGCATGAAATTGGGCCCTGTTCACTGGGCGCCGCCAGAACTGTGGTAGTACCAACATTCTGCATCAAGCATTCATTTCCTATGCAGCCTAGTGCTTATTTGAAGAAATGCTAGCTAAGCATTACTAAGTATTACTAAGCATTACTAAGCAAATACTAAGTATTTAAGAATGCGTGTGACATGCAATGCAGTGTGGTACCACCATAGTAATGGCGGAAAACGGTGGTCGCTGGATTAGTCTAGATATCTTGCCCAAAAGAAAATAAGCAATCATCATCATCATTGTTCTACCTTATCATAAGTTTCTGGTTTCTGGTCATAGGTCAGCTTCAAAATCGGTGCGGTGACACGTTTTTTATGTATTCAGGATTTACCTGAACACCTCTTGAAATTGTTTCCCCACCCCCCCCTTCTTCTCCGTGAGAATTATCCAGAAACAAAAGCATAGTTGCAGACCTTAAAACTTCACACATACTTAGACCTTAACATATAGTTCCAGGTAAAGTTGTGACGTCATCAGATATCGAATTACACTATAAAATCCCCCCCCACAGTAGTGTGGGTAGGGTCTACGAGCGAATACTTACCTGTAGAGCGAATACTACATTTGCATAATCCCTATGCCGGCAGGCAATATTGCTAAGAATTTACACACAATAGCGCCCTCTGCTGTCCTACCCACAATGCCCTGCGACATGCACACCACGTTGGCGTCCTCTTTTTCACGAGTATTGCCAGTTGCAAGCGTACACACGCCCATCGAGTAAAGTGGGGAAGGAGGGAGGGGTGCTCTACAGGTAAGTATTCGCTCGTAGACCCTACCCACACTACTGTGGGGGGGGAGTCTACATCACTCTACTTACCTGTAGAGCGAATACTACATTTGCATAGACTCGCACCGAGGAAAAGGCGGTGGGAATACGCGATGCTATCGCATGTCTATAAGGGCGTAGGACAAGAGGCCATGTCCGAAAGGATAAACCCCACGTCGCTCAGGATACCCAACAGAGCGTGGGATCCCGACCACACCACGAGGTAGCAGGTTGCCAAACGGAAACAATGCTACTAAACATTTAACCCAGTATATAAGTAAAAAACACAAGAGAAGGGGAACTCACTGACTAGCGTGGCCCCTGGTGAGAGGAAGCCCGTCGGAGATCCGAGGATCGGCCGGCCGCCTTCAACACCTCTCTTCCAGCTCTGCCATCTGCCTGAAGGACATCCTTCAGGTAGTACTCAGAGAATGTGTTGGGGTTCTTCCAACAGGCCGCCTGGGTGATGTCACTTAAAGGAACACCCTTAAAAAAGGCCCATGAAGAGGATACCCCTCTGACATCGTGCGCACGAATCGGCCAATCAGCTGCTGGCCAACCGCCCGGCACGGAGCGAATGGCTGTAACGATCCAGCGGGAAATCGTATCGCAGGACGCCGGCCGGAAAGGCGAAGTCGTCGTGACGAACAAATGTTCGTGCCCAGCTCGGAGTGACTTAGTACGACTGACATACCACTTTAGCACCCTGACAGGGCACCAAAGTTTGTCATCTGCCACGGTCGAGAAGGATTTTATGTCTGGGACAAAGATATCCGGGGGCATAAAGGATTCGGATTGGTTCTTTGTCAATAAACCCATAGTCGGGATCAGACGGACCCCACCTGGTTCCCACCGGATATGGCCCGACGCCACCGAGAGGGAATGCAGTTCGCTACGGCGCCTGGACGTAGCGACGGCTAGCAGAAAAACAACCTTGATTGATAGTTGCAACAGGGTTGCGTTACCAATGGGCTCGAAGGGGGGTTGTGACAGTGTTGAAAGCACACTAAAGAGATCCCATGACGGAACTAGCTTACGAGTAGGGGGACGAGTAACAAACATCCCCTTGATCAGCTGACTGATCGCACGGTTGTCTGGGACCGAGGATCCATCCGGGAAACCTTCATGGATCGCAGAAATGGCGGACCGGTAATTCTTCACCGTAGCCGTCTTGAGACCACTGTCAAAAAGGTATAATAGGAAATCCCCCACCTCCCCTACAGAAGTAGTGGGGGGATGCAGAGATCGCTGCCTACACCACCGAAAGAAATGATGTAGTCGGCTGCCATATACCTTCCTGGTTGAGGCCCTCCGAGAGTGGGCCGCAAGCGTTGCAGCTCGTTGCGAAAGGCCTGCTGAGCAGAGAGATCGCAGGACAGCACCCAGCAGGTCAGGTGCAGATCCCCTGGAGCCGGATGAAGCATGCCGGAGCTGGGTTGGTATAAGATATCTGCCCTCCATGGGAGGATCACCGGGCGGTGAACCAGAAGATTGATTAGCCTGGGAAACCACGGCTGGCGGGGCCAGAACGGGGCTATGAGGAGGACTCGACAGTTCTCCTGCTCGATCTTGGCCAACACCCGAGGGATAAGGGAGAAAGGTGGAAAGGCATAAGCCAGTAGACCGTCCCACTGAAACGCCAGCGCGTCTATCTGCCACGCGCTGGGGTCTGGTCTCCTTGCGCAATAAATCGGTAGTTGGTTGTTTGCCCGGGAGGCAAACAAGTCCACGTGCGGCCGGTCGATCAGGAGGAAGAGCGACCGAGCCACCTGCGGGAGCAGCGACCACTCCGTAGGGACGATCCAGCCCCTGGAGAGAGCATCGGCTGTCACGTTCTCCTCGCCTGGGAGGTGGACCGCTGACAGTGCGACCCCATGGCGTATACACCAGTGGATGAGATCCCATGCCAGCGCACAAAGGCGACTCGACCGAGTGCCCCCTTGGTGATTGATGTATGCTACCACCGTAGCATTGTCGCATTGCACCAGGACCGCTCTCCCCAGAATGTCGGTCCGGAAATGCTGGAGTGCATTGGACACCGCTAGCATTTCCAATATGTTTATATGGGACAAGCGATGCTCTGGACCCCACAGGCCCGCCGCCTGACGCGGGTGCAAGGTCGCCCCCCAGCCGGAGAGTGACGCATCGGTGGCAATGGTCACCATCGGTCGAGGTGGTCGGAAGGCGCGACCCTGGGTAAGGTTGGCCTCGGCTAGCCACCACTGAAGGTGGGGGACTAACCAGGGCGTAGTGGGCACTAGATGGCTTATCCGGTGCCGACGTGGTTGATAGAACGAGAGCAGGTGAAGTTGGATTGGCCTCATCTTCAGCCTGCAAAAGGTTATCAGATCCACCATGCTGGCCATCAGGCCAAGCAGTCTGAGCCAGGCACGTGCCGGGGCCACTACTGCCGGAAGGAAGAGGGCCACACATTGTCGAAGATTCGACACACGGTCCACCGAGGGGCGGGCCAGCCCCCTCTGAAGGTCGAGAGAGGCACCCAGGAAGGTGGGGACCTGAGAGGGAACTGGGTGGGATTTCTCGCCGTTGATAATGAACCCGAGGTCGGACGTGAGGCGCCAGGTTAGCCTGAGCACTGCTTCCATCGCCTCGTGAGATCGGCCCACAACCAGCCAGTCGTCGAGGTACATGGAAAATCATGACACCTCGTTTCCGGGCGCCCGATCGCCACGATCCGGTGAACACCGTGAAGTGGACAGCCGAAGGAGCACTACAAATTCGTATAGGATATTGTCGTACATGAACCGTAGGAATTTGCGGTGCTCCGACCTGATTGGTACGTGTAAATAAGCGTCCTTCAGGTCGAGGCTTGCTGCCCACACAGGCGTGACAATTGAATCTAGGGTGGTCCTTAGCGTCTCCATGCGGAAGCGCTTCGGACGTATAAACTTGTTCAAGGGTTTCAGATTTAGAATCGGTCGCCATACGCCGGCTCCCTTCTTGGGAACCAAGAAGAAGGTTGACATGAATCCCGTCTGCCGCCTTGAGCGGGGCAACACGTATCGCACGCTTTTGGAGGGAGTTGATCTCTCCCTCGAAGAGCCGCCGCCGCGGCCGGACGGTACCGAGTCGGGCGAACGAGCATGTCCGATGGGGGGGTGCTCGAAAATTCGAGTGCATACCCGTAGCCGATTGTCCCGAGCACCCACCGGTCGGGAGTTATCTGAGCCCAGGACCCTAGAAATTCCCGAAGGCGGCCTCCCACGGGTCCCTCGGCGAGAGGCCGCTCGGAGAACCGCAAGTCACTTGCGCCACACCCCGGGGTATCGGGGGGCAGCTGCCCGGGCACCACGATATGATCGGGGTCGTTGTTGCTGCCCGGTGAAGGCTTGGGCTTGTGAGCCACGAGCGCCAGTTGTATCGGCGTGGTTACGAAAACTGCCACGGGCAGATTTCTGAGGTTGACGTCGGGGTATCACAAATGAAGTCTGCTTTTTGGGCCGGCCCGCGGTCTTGGGCACCGGGGCTTGTGGCTTCTTCAAGTTAATCTTATCGGCGGCTTCGAGCCGCTTGGCCTCGGCTTCCATTGAGTCTTGAAACTTGCCCGCAAATAAGTCTGGGCCTGTGAGGGGAAGGGCATCCAGACGCTTGCGTGCGCCCTCAGAAGGGAGAAAAAAATGCGTCCAGCACATTCGAACGGCGTGTCAACGTTGCCAACGTCGAGATCCTCGCAAACTGATCAACAACTGTGCGTAGACCATGGTCAAGGCAGTATAGGGCCGCCACCATCATGTCGGCTGGGACTGCAGAGTTCTCATCACAACCAAGTGCTAAGTACTCCGAAAGGAGGAGGAGGAATGATGTCGTTCGCATGCCAAAGCGTGAAGACGAGTCTAATTTCTTTAAGACCTCTTCCAGTTTACCGCGGGTCTTATCCGCGAAAGGAAGCTTGGATGACGCGCTCCCCCTGTCCGCGGCGAGTTTATCCTTCACTGAGTCAGGCAGTGTTGGAGTCGCAAAAAATTTATTGAAATCCTCAGTAGGAAAACGATAATATTTTTCCACTCGTGTAGAAAAAGGACTCCATCTGCTAGACCACATAACATCGGCGATGCGGTCGACGCAAATGCGGTCCAAGGGCATTGTAGGAAAAACATCGGCGGTCCCCGATGTCGGGCCCGACTTCCTCTTGAATGATGGGCGCTCCGGCGGAGTGGGTTCTGCAGCAGGAGGGAGACCCAGGACTCGTATCATGTCCCTCTGGACCAGGCGTAATTCGGTTTCGGAAATCGATAACCGTTGAACGCGAGTCAACTCGTCCTCATCCTCGGCTGAGGCATTCGACCGAGGGGGTCGAGATGTCCCCGAGTGAGAACCAGTCAGCGCCGGTGGGGCCGTATCAACATGTTGCCCCGATAATGAGTCCAGATCAGACTCCATAGGCGCCGATGGATGCAAACTAATGGCCGGCGGGGATGCCGGGGCACGGCTAACCGTGTGCGGTAAACCCTGCTGGGCCGAGGTCACCCAACCATGGCCGAGTAGGCTAGTGGGTACGGGCCGTGGAGCATGGCTGGCCGAGTCAGGAGGGCCGACTTCCGACCCCCCAGGCCGACCAGACAGCGAGGCCGCGAGGGATTGGAAAGCTTCCAAAAATTCAGCCCTCGAAAGCGGGTCGTCGCGTCTCCGGCGTTTGCTACGGTGTGAACGACCCGACGATCCACTAGAGCTAGACGAGCGGCGGGTTCGACGGCTCTTCTTGGACTTCTTTTTGGGCGTACGGCCCCGGGTCGTCACTGAAGAAATTTCAGACGATACCTGGGACACGGGGATGCCTGAACAACGGGTGAACCCCGAGGATGAGGCATGGCCCTCGTAATGTGTCAGCCCGGAGGAACCCCGGGCCGACTGCCCAACGCCATCGGGGCCCTGACCCGCCGACAGCGCCCAAGCCGCCCGGTCGGAATGACCGTACAGCAGACCGTCCTTGGCTACCGATGTTTCTGCCACGGTGCCGGTAGGGACCGAGCGAGCTGCACCATGGAGGGGGAGTCCCTCGGGCTGCAGCTGCCCCGTGTACGGGTCTGGGGTGGGCACGGTGAGCTCCGGAACGGAGCCACGCTTGGCCGAACACCCCTTCTTGGGAACGGCCCCGGCACTAGACGTTAACTTTGCCTTGCCGGGGCGTTTACCCTTCGGTTGGGAGGCCTCGCGGGCACTGGCCGGGGAAAGGGAACGGGAGGTGTCCCCTACTCGGTCAGCGGTGCCGCCAGCTCCCGCAGTCGACAGCGGCTGCGGGTGCCGAATGGGGGACTGCTGACGCGGCGACAGACCGTCACCGGCGCAGGACCCCGAGGGCCCGAGTTGTCCCGGGAAAATGGAGGTACCCCCGGTAGCGACAGACTCGGTCCTCCCCAACTTCTTATAACTATTCATGACTCTGGAGATCCAAAGGAAACACAAACAACTCTACGTGTATTAAAAAACTTTATTTCACTTTATTCATCAACAATAGTTGAAAAATTCTCAAGCAAAAGACGATATTTCTAGAGAGCCCAGAAAATAACGTCTTACCTGTCTTGTGGCTAAGAGAAAAAGAGGACGCCAACGTGGTGTGCATGTCGCAGGGTATTGTGGGTAGGACAGCAGAGGGCGCTATTGTGTGTAAATTCTTAGCAATATTGCCTGCCGGCATAGGGATTATGCAAATGTAGTATTCGCTCTACAGGTAAGTAGAGTGATGTAGACTCAAAGTTTAACATTTAAAAAAAAATCATATCCCATGACCCACATAAGATATTTTTACAATCTTTGCATCATCTTATAGATCTTGAATTATGTTACATTTCGTACACAGACATGACCCCAATCTACCTGACCTCTCTTCTAGTCAAAACTAGAAGTTTAAGTAAAAAAATATTCCCTTCAAAGCACTATTATAGGGTTCTGCAGCAAATAGTTGTATGATAGGGTATTTGGATGTGCCTTCAGTGGACGAAATTACTTTTGACATCTGGCCCTTTTAAAAATATGACTGATGTCATCACCTTTCACAGCGCCCTCTGGCGGCAGGTTTAGAAAAGTTATAATTTTATATCTCAAAAACCAAAAGACAGAAGTTCACCAAACTTTGAATAATAATGAAAGACATAACAAAAAATACATTTGAATGCATTCATGGAACTGAAACAGCAGTTATCAAAAGAAGGTAAATTTAGACACCATTTTCAAGTGGCAATAATACTGCATTGTACACCATCAGTTTTTTAATGGTTATTAAAATGTATTATTGTTGAAATGATAACACATGAGAAATGTCATTTTGTGAAATTTAATGTAATGCCTGCTTCTGGAACAGCGCGGCAATACTTAAACATCGTCCATACAGTACGAAACACGTACTGTCCACGTTTATTTATACCTTGTTCACTGCACATGTGCATTGTGCATACAGTGTACGTGTACATTGTCTATGGAGTTTAATATACGTCATATGTGTAATGAAGTTGTAAAACGAGTTCTTTCTCATCTATGGAGTTTAATATACGTAATACGTGTAATGAAGTTGTAAAATGAGTTCTTTCTCATCTAAAAAGAAGGGTTTTTTTTCAGAAATAGACAAGCTTCAATAATTCCTAAGTTTGCAAAGCACCATAAAAACACTTACATTGTGGTAAACTTATGACATTTCATTTAGCGACGTGTTTCATGTCTGGGTAAAGTTGCACATTCTTCAAGAAGAGGCAAAATCTTAAATGCAAATTGTAACCATGTACCATGTAGAGACACGTTTACTAGTAAAATATGTAAGAACCTCCTATGAACTATCCTCATTCCCAAGGCTTACATGTATGAGCAGCCTTGTACATGTACCCACTGCTTCCTCTCCTCGTGGTGACAACGAGGTTGACCCTGTGAGCCAGTTTGCTCATGAATGCAATAAATAATGCACAGATTTTCTGACCTGAAAATTTCATTGAAGGATTAGTGATTTTACCCTGGAAATTTATAATACATTTCATGTTTCCCTGAAAACGACAACATGTCAGAAGAAATAACTTACATGTATATGGGCAATTCCATGGTTATGTTAAAAAGAATTTCAGAAATTGTATAAAATAAAATGCATAAATACAGTTTAAATGGTTCATGGCCGTCATCCATTTTCCACGTTAGAATGAATGCAATAAAATGTGACCTGCTTCATCAAAATGAGGAATGTCCCCCAATGTTCACATGTTGAGATATGGATACCAACTTGAAGATAATTTAATGGGCTTTCTGATGATGCCAAATATTCATTTTTTTGGTTCATTTCATTCCTGTGTTAGGATGTGATAAATTGATAATGCAGTCATGCATGTTTTGTGAACTTTCGAAGTCCATTACACGGAAACATGTGTTGGGAGACATTCCTCGTTTCGATGGAGCGGGTCACAAATGTGATGTCATTTTCATTACTTTCTCGTCTATAACACAATGAAATAAGCTGAAATTTTTACAGGTTTCTGGGGTGTGATTGGACAGTTTTGAAAAATCCACGTAAATTTTGCTCGGGGTAATTGGAGCCTCTGTTGTGAACGGCGCTGGGGTGAAATCTATAGTTCTGAGCATTTGCTTTGCTTTCCTTTATTGCTTAAAGCTTTAAAATCCGGAGGATCTCAACACTACGATTTGTAAAAATCCGGAAATCCAGAAAAATCCGGACAAATCACACACCTGAGGTTTTATAGGTTTTTTTTTTTTGCACATCTCTTTTGAGTGTTATAAACTGGCATTTTACCAATGTGTACAATTACTTAAATGCCAGTTTACAATTAAAAAATTTAAAACATATAAAATCATCGAACATTATATAAAAGAATTACGATATTATATGCATAAAAACCAATTTCAGCTTAATATTCATTTTGTCTTTTGAGATGTTCGTATGTTCGTTTCAGTATGTACTTTAAAGATAAAATAACAAACCTCTTTTGATCGAAACTGCTGGGGTGCAGACAAGTTCTTCCCGTCATTGTTGCCAAGGTGATTATAGCTCACAATTGCTGCTGGCTGAGGATTGGACAAAGATAACAATATAAACAAACTGATTTTGATAACATTAAATTAAAAAAAGATGAAGTCTAATACCGCAAATTAGCTCTTCTGCTATGTACTGTTTAAAATTCAGATATGAACCCAAACCGGTCAAATCTCCAGCGGTCTGTTGTGTTGTACAGGAATATTTTACATGAGGTTGGGTGTCCCAATTCCAGCTAAGTCCAATATTTGGGTAGTAGTGTTACTGCATGGTGTTGGATTTTGATGGACTCCGTACTGTATAGCCCAGACAGGGATACTTTACATGGGGCCGGGTGTCCCAATTCCATCTAGGTCCAACAGTTGGGTGGTAGTGTTACTGCATGGTGTTGTATTTTGATGGACTCGGTACTGTATAGCCCAGACAGGGATACTTTACATGGGGCCGGGTGTCCCAATTCCATCTATGTAGGTCCAACAGTTGGGTAGTAGTGTTACTGCATGGTGTTGTATTTTGATTGACTCAGTACTGTATAGCCCAGACAGGGATACTTTACATGGGTCCAGGTGTCCCAATTCCAGCTAAGTCCAATATTTGGGTAGTAGTGTTACTGCATGGTGTTGTATTTTGATGGACTCAGTACTGTATAGCCCAGACAGGGGTACTTTACATGATTATTTCACCAGGATGTTCCACTGGTTACAGAATTACATGTACTTGCCCAGTTATGCATGAATTCAAACATTATTGCACAACAGTGTGCATTCATTTACGGGCACTTTTTCAAAAATAAAATTTTTCGGTCGGGTATCGGGGTACCCGGATAACCAGCAAAGCTTTACACAAAACAAATACAGGAAGGCCTTGGAGCTTTGCATGGTGAAAATAACTGGTTTTGCTACAACTCCTTGCCCACCAGTTCTCTTCAGAACTATTTACAACTCAAAAGAAAACTTTAGTTTGTTTTGGCAAAAAAAAAAAGTCCCCAGTTTCTGGTCATATGTCAGCTTTTGGTAATTTTTTAAAATACATGATACATGCATACGACATACATGTACATGTACATGTAAAACACAATAAAGGGGGCCACTTTGCATCCGTCACGTTAGCAGTTTTTCCAATGGTTGTTATTTATTTTTAAGTACCCGAAACCGACCAAAAAGTGTTTCAACATGTGAATGGACATGCAGGCTTATACTAGAACTAATTTGAGTTGATTTATTTTATTTTTAAATTTTTTTATTTATTTTTTTACCCTCAAATTTCCATAAAAATTGGACGGAAAAAGTTACCTCACTTTTCCGTCCATTTGATGATGGAAATTTTAGGCTAATTAAAAAAATAAGAGTAATCAACTCAAATAATCTTTAGGATAAGCATGCATGTCTATTCAAATGTTGAAATTCTTTTTGGGTGGTTTCAGATATTTAAAAAAAAATTACAACCATAAGAAAAACTGCTAACGTGACGGTAGGAAAGTGGCCCCCTTTATTGTGTTTTATGTCATACACAGTTATTGGAAGCAGACCAAATTCCCCATACATAAAGTATGGTGGCTAAGAGAGGCCTAACAGATCGGGCAAATGATCATATCCCTTTTTCATTCATGTGAAAAAAAATCGTTTGAAAAGCAGCATGGCAGATTTCCAATCAATCCAGCAATTTTGGCTGCAATTGGACATCGTTTTATAGCAAAAACAAAAAGAAAATAAATGACGATGCGCGGCTCTGACACGACGCACGCAGAGACCCTTATTTGGGTGGGCCTTTAAAACTCCTCATGATACTCCCAATTAACCCTAACTCCCTAAGCATTGGTACTGAACAATAAAAATCCTTCAAAATCCTCCAACTGCCTTTGTTGTCTAGGGAGTTAAGGTTAAAGTACTGTGTGTGTGTGGTGACCTTGGTCGACTAAAAGTCGCCAATGGTGATGAAAGGGTTTAAAAGGTAAATGAATTGTTTACGAAGATCTCAGGAATATTTTTTTTACTCTAATCTTGTGTTCATATTGGTTTCATTCAGGAGTATTTACATGTACGGTATGTGTCTTTTTACAAAATTGTTTACGGGTACCCGGGTATCCAAAGATTTCCAATTTCGGGTCCCCGAAATAACACAGCCTTACGTGATACTATCGAAAATAGCAATACATGTTTGCTGATATAACGTGGATGAACAAATATCAACATCATGCACATGACCGGCAAAACACAGAGTGCCTTTTCCAGTGGTCTCATGTTTTTCTTTATAACTTCTCTACCAATCTGGTAAAAAAAAATTTACTGTCAGTCACCCCAAACAAGGCCTAAAAGCCACTAGAGTGTAAGGGGTTACATTTGCGATAACATCCACCATTTAAGCAAGATTACATTTGTTGATATTTTTCTTAAACTTAATTAGATCGTAAGTTGGTGGAAAACAATCAGCAGGAAGGTCGTTCCATTGTAATGCTGTTCTAGGGAAGAAGCTATCCAAATGGAACTTACTCTTGATTTTGGGGAGTCGAAGATAGTGAGGGTGTTCACCTGCTTGTTTAGCAAAGCGAGTGACAAGAGAGAAATCCCTGCGCTTAGGTACCAACTCATGTAGCTCAGCAGAACAATCCCCTAGAATAATTCACTAGAATAATTCACTAGTTAGCTAATCAGCCCAATATTTTACTCTTGATTTAAATAAATTTGCATAATTATTGTTGGAGGTTTACAAATAAATCAGTAGCAGCATCAACAGAATGGACTGGTAAAAGCGTGCCTGGTCCTTATTTTTTTTTCCCCGAGACGCTGCGTGCACCTCGAATCCGAGGTACATCGAATCCGTCTTTAACTTACCTTTATCCCAGCGCTAACAAGAAAATCAACCAATACCGATTTGATTTTGGTCTGACCTGACTTGAAGTCATCGCCGGCAATCATCACGCCCTTCTGGGTAGCCAACTCCAGAACTCCAGGGACAAAGGTGTTTTGGGGCGAGCCGTTGATGTAAGCACACTGGAGAGGGGGGAAAAAAAGACTTTAATCGACAACACACATACCCCCTGTTGCTTACCATTGGTGACTTCAGTCGACCAAGGTCACCACACACACAGCACTTAATTGGGAGTATCATGACCAGCTTTTAAAACAGTTGTATTTTTCCCTTCTTCACAGTCCATACCCATGCTATATATGGTTGGAAAGACTGATTCCTTATCTTTCTAATGGTATAGCCCAACCTACATGTTGCTATTATAGAAATCAGACATAATACAAGTCAATCCTTTCTATAGCCATTTCTGCTATGGAACGCCATACACTTGTGTACAAAATGCTCTCTGTTTGTGAAACAGTCAGGGGAAGTAAAATAAATAACCAGATCATTTTATATGCAATGCCAATGATTTTGGTATCATATGAAAGGGAATTTCGTAAGCAACAATCATTTTATTGAATACATCTTTCTCCAACAAATTCGTCATGATGAAAAACAAGTTTAGAAAAAGTGCCTGTAAATGGATGCATACTGTTGTGCAATAATGTGTGAATTCATGCATGACTGGGCAAACAATTCGGTAACCAGTGGGACATCCTGTTGAAACATATCGGTAATGAAAGGGTTAATTTTTTTCTGTTGTTTCAGGTCATGGCAATGAACAGAGGCAGTGTTCCCTTGGGGAGGGAGGGGGATGTGTGTGTTCATGGAGGAAGGAACACATCGCTTAATTCAGAACCCGAAACAAAGTCAGCTGCTCCGCCATTTTGTAACGATTTGTACGCACTGTATAATAGGCCTGGGCGAATAGTGAAATTTACTATTCGATTAATCGCGCGGAAACTAGTCGCAAATATTCGACTATTCGCGAATAGTTGGCAAAATTTTTCCCGCAGTTTATAAATACGAAAACATGTGCTTTGAAAGTAATTTTTGGCCTACTTGTAAGCTTCAGACATAGACAAATACATATACATTGAGGTCTTGAATGCCTGTTATTGTTTCCTCTTTATTTCTTGCAAAATTGTACTCGAAATAATTGTAAGTGAAAATCCAATGGTCGTCACAAGTTTGTTATTGCTTTGGCAGCGTGGGAAACTTCCAGCACAATTAGCACATGCTAATTCACGCGCACGTTTATGTTCATCCCATAGACAGAGGGAAGGCCACCTACACGTAATAAAATGAACGCGATCGAGTTGTATTCAAGTCGTCATTAGGAGTAATGCCAGTATGTTAACGGTCACCCCTATTATTTCAAATCAATGAGTCCTTCAGACGAAAAAAAAATCACCAATGTAAGCAGTGTTTATGCTCATGTAGGGGCCACTCTTTAGACGTTATTCGTTGTTCACAAAAAATACAAAGCTTCCACGGTATGCCCCGCACTATGCTTAAAAAGCTTTCGAATCACGAGGTGCCTGTGCCCCTGAACTGATTTTGTACTGTAGCTGTATATTTTTTGAGTTCATGCTTTGAGCTGCAGACTGTGTATGCATTGTGTACAAGGTTGTAATTCAGGATCCCAGTATCACGTGCCCATTTCATCGTGTCGTGATTGGATATATTTGCATAGTTGCTATTTTATTATTTTTCTCATTGGCTGTTCGATCATGAATATGTTCATTATGTTGCATATTCATGATTTTGGGGTCGATGTTTCACTATGGTTTCACTGCTGCCTGTCTTTGGAAAAGAAGCACCTGTCTATTGGGTCTGGGAAAGGGAATCAGCGAATCGCTAATTGGCGCCTCTGCATGCTGCATTCATGTTACATTAAACATGCTGACATGTAAACAGCGTGTTCGGTGCCGGTGGAGGATCGAGTGCACACGAAAGTTGGATTATAACTTATTATTCCCCGGACCACTCTTTTCACTATGAACAATAAAGGTACTAAAAGAATAGAGCGTATCGGGTGGAAAAAATGTGCTCGGCAATTTGGCAGCGTATCGGCCAAAAATCTTTGCGTATCAGGCCGATACGCTAGTTTGTATGTGGGGAGAACCCTCTGTTGCATTTTCCCAGGCATTATACTGATTGAATTCACAAGTACTAATCACCTAGTGAAGTAGAAAGATAGCATTTGTTTTTAACGTTACCTTATAATTTATAATTCCCATCATAAAATATGCAGTAGATAGGTATTTCTTCTACACATTGGCTGAGGCAAAGTGATTTTTTCTTCTTCATACACAATACAACATATTACATTTACTCTCAAGTGTTTTAAACATCAGCCAACCCACGAACTGAACTGGCAAGACTCTTACATATTATGCGGCATGCCTTTGATGTTATCAGCCTTCAGCAGGTAACAGTCGCTGTAGTCATAGCCAGCCAGCTAGCCACGCCAGCTTCCTCAAAGGCATTACCCGCAAGTACTATTCGCGAATACTACAATGCCTACCACTACCAGCCAAAACGGTGTAATTGGCAGTGTTACTCGCGAATAGTAGTCACGAATAATTGGCAAACAGTTCACAACCGGGAAGTTATGCAGTGCAAAGGCAAACATTATTACTCACAATTAATTGTGAATGGTCATTATTCGCGAATAGTTTCAGGTATTTGTGCCAGCCCGATTAATCGAATAGTTCAAAATCCGCAAATACGAGTACAATTAGCAACAACTATTCGCGAATATTCGAATAATTGAACTATTCGCAAAGGCCTACTGTATAACGTAATTGCCCAGCATTTCAGTACCCAGAATCCTTTGCAAAGCACTCCGCGCACGAGCCAAAATGTGCTAATAGGATTAGCGATTTCTGGGTGATTGTTTACCACCCACTTGTTTTACGACTTCGGCAGAAGACATAAACCTTTGATGTCAGTTATCAGGGACCTAAGTTTTGGAATTCTTTAGGCATTAACCTCAAAAGTCTTAAAACTTGCCCCGTATTTAAAAAGAAGCTTAAGTATAGCTTGTTGGAAAAATACTGTAACATTTAATTTCAGCTAATTTTAATTATTTGTTTAAGTTACTCCTTATTCTTATATTAATAATGCCCTCCTGATCTTTCATTATATATTACTGCTGTGTAGTTACACCATGCTGCCTTGTCTCATTAGTGTTTGTCCTGTCTTGTTTATGTGTAGGTAACATTAATATATTTCTCTGTGTGTGTAATTTATGCATCTAGTTGTATTTACAGTTGTATTAGCTCAGTTAAATTTCTACACACATTATTTTTGGGGGTCTCTACTCGACAAGCTTGCTTTTTGGAGACCTCCACCACTTAATCACCTTTGTCACATTGGCCCTTCGTTTATAATTACATGTATTATTGTTTAACTGATTTTGTATTTTTTATTGGCCTTATATCTTAATTTGTTGTGTTCTGATTGAGTGGAAAATAAACTGAAACTAAACTGAAACTAAACTGATGTATACGTCGTTGTAACTCCTTCTGTTTTCCTTCCTCCATGGTGTGTTCAACCCAACCCAACCCACCCCACCCCCATCCTGTATTCTGGAGAAGGCGACTTTGGCAAAAACTACAAATAATTATATTCCCCCAAATAAAAACAAATTATGAGTGCTCAACCCGTTATAAGGGACAATGCCACCACGATCAGAGCAGACTTTTAACAGGGCATGGAATTGATGTCCTAGTTTAACATGAACACAGCGACTACAAAGGGCATTATTACCGTTGCTGTTGCATAAATGAGCCAGTAACATGTAGTTACAAGTAAGGAGATTGGTTTTTACAGTTAAACAGTGCTTACGTATTTTAAGACAGGATTAATTATCACCTATAAAATAACGCCATCATAACTTGGTATGTCAGGGATCCTTTAACTAATTCTGGTACATATTTACAGTAAAACCTTGAGAAATATGTCATTTTAAAGCATACTGTTTTCCTTTCTGTAACCCTAACTAGGCCCATTTGCTTACACATAACCTGAATCCTTCCTAACTCCCTTGGCCCATTTGCTTACACATAACCTGAATCCTTCCTAACTCCCTAGGCCCATTTGCTTGTAAACACATAACCTGAATCCTTCCTAATATTAACTCCCTTGGCCCATTTACTTACACATAACCTGAATCCTCCCTAACTCCCTAGGCCCATTTGGTTACACATAACCTGAATCCTTCCTAGCTCCCTCGGCCCATTTGCTTATACACATAACCTGAATCCTCCAAAATCCTTCAGTAGTAAAGCAAGCACATGACATGTATGCACACATGTGTTTCTAATCTGTGATACATGTACATGGCCAGGGACCCTCCCTGCATGCATGGAGCAATAAACAGTGTCCACTAACCCAAGCACTGGCCTTGCAATCACTACAACAAACATGGATGTACATGTACCATGGAAAGGCAAGTATGCCTAATAACCTCAATCCTCCAAAATTCTTCACTTTAGCAAAGAGCATGTACATGTAGCATGTAACCTCAATCCTTCAAACTCCTTCTAAATAGCAAAGAGGATTTTGGTGGATTTGGGAAGGTTAGGGTTTAAGTAAAATAGCAATATTCAGTTAAAAATGAGGAAACATTTTCGGGAAATTGCTGTTAAAATATCCAAGAATATGGGTGATTCTAGTAAAAAACATGTAGGTAAAATAATCTTTACCCCTTCTAAAATGCTGGCCACAGCAAACAGGATTGATGGGGAAATCTCCTCGGCGTTCCTTTTGATCGAGTCCAGAAGTTCCTGGGCAGTGGTGTTCAGTCCAGGCTCCACTGAGCAGAAACGCTCCGTGTTGGCGGTCCAAAGTACAATCACCTGAAAAAAAAGGAAAATAAACAGAATTCCAAAAAAAGAATTATGGCCGGGTGGATTTCTGTTCTGGTGGATTTACATGTAGTTGGCTGAATGCAGGTACATGTATGAATGCAAGCGAGATTATTTACCAGTCTAGTGTTTCCTTCATGCAAGGGAAATAATTAGTTTCTGAAGCTTTTGACCACCTGGAAGATTCCAAACCCACAAGCTTGTTTATTTATTTTTTAAAATATTTTTAAACAAAACAAAAAACAAGCTTTAGAAACCTATTTCAGAGGCCCATAGACCATGTAACGTGTTTGCACAAAAAAAGGTCATGTAAAAGTCAGTGACTTTGGAATGCATATGTATTATGGCCAAGTGGATTTCTGTTCTGGTGGATTTACATGTAGTTGGCTGAATGCAAGCGAGGTTATTTACCGGTCATTTCCTTCATGCGAGGGAAATAATTCGTTTCTAAAGCTTCCGACAACCTGGCAAATGCCAAACCCACAAGCTTGGAATGTTATGGCTGGGTGGATTTCTGTTCTGGTGGATTAACATGTAGTTGGCTGAATGCAGGTATGAATGCAAGCGAAGTTATTTACCAGTATAGTGTTTCCTTCACGCGAGGGAAATAATTAGTTTCTAAAGATTTGACCACCTGGACGATGCCAAACCCAAGCTTGTTTTGGGTTTTTTTAAATTAAAAAAAAAAGCTTTAGAAAGGTATTTCAGAAGCCCATAGACCATGTACATGTACATGTACATGTACATGTACATGTAACGTGTTTGCACTTTGTGCAACCATGTACATTGTATAATATCAAAGGACTGTTAGTTTTCATAAAGTGAAAAAGCAACATTCTTTTAAAATTGTTGGAAACTGATGAGAAAAAAAGGAAAAAACTAATGTAATTTACATTTGTTTTCCATTTTTTTTAAATTTTTATATTCATTTTTCTTTCCTAGCGAGGAAACTCATGTGAATCACTTTAAAACCCTCCTATAGGTTTAACAATCAAAGACACTCAAAATTTGTATGTCACTCCCAACCCATTGACTTTGTGCAGTGCACTCAAATAAATGCAAGGACATGTGGCTATGTAGGTCAAACCAAAACCACTCAACTGTAACTTATGCAGTACATACACAGCTCTGTGTGACTCTGCATATAACTTGTAAGACATACACAAGTGTGTTTGACTTTGCCACTATCTCCAGCACTCTTATACACATGTGTGAACAATTGGCAATGTAACCAAAAATGTGACCCGCTCTGGGAAAAGGTGATATAAGTTGCACTATGCATTAATGCACAATGGGCCATTCCATGTTGAGAAGGTGAAAAATTATTGCAGATTTGATTTTTTTTTCCCATCTTGTATTGCATCTTTGATTTCTATTTTTTTAGATTTCATTCACAGAAATGTTTATTTCCGTGAACCAAGTGAAAAAAATCCATCATTTTGTGTGCATTGTTGTCTTGTTTTGTTTTAGACTGAATACGTTACGCGGGACAAAAAGCCATGATTTGTCCCTTCGATTACGAAATTCTTCTATACCCACCTTGCAAAGTTTGGTATCGTCTGATAGCTTGACATCCACTATTTCCAAATTTGGTTATGCTTTAGGCCATAGGTCAGATGCAAATGAGCTACGAAGAAAAGAAATTGATAAACAAACTACCCCTTGTTGCTACGGGTGTCGCCATCTCGTAACACGCGTGTACAATCATGAGCCGTTATTGGACAGTACGGCCCATACTGGCTACCGCGCATGCGCACTAGTGCCAATTTAGCTTGCAGCGCATGCTTCACTACTCTTTCGTTGTTTACATGGCTGTTCGATTTAGAAACTAACGTTACAATCTTTCTCAAAAATATCGTATTTTCCACAATTTTAGTTTGGTATTTTCTTTAGTATATCTTCGTAATAATGTGTTCGAAGGATCGTTGTTTTGCCGATGCATTAAACGAAATTCGTGATGCAAACCTTCACGGTATTGAATGAAATCGTTGGATTTGTGAATGATTATTTCATGGGCAACGATGTCGATGAGACGAGTCCTCTGACTCGAGTGACGGCAGTGACATTGACAGTGTTACTGTTAGTGAAAATGACGAAGAAAATGACCCAATTGACCCCAGACCAACCAATGTTAGTTGTGGACATTGTTCCTTTCGAGGATGAAAGAGAAAGTAATGGTGCCCACGAGTGTGATGCCGACCGCGTAAAGGCCGGGGATTTCAACTGCAGTTGCCAGCTTTACCGCGGCGGCCCATGTTCCCAGCGTTTTTGTTTCCTTGATATTCTTTCTTTGAGTAATAGTCTTTGTTACTTAGTTTGGGTTTAGTAAGAATTTCTCAAGTAATTTTTTTAACTCATAAAATTTAGTTTTGGGTATCGGGGGAAAAAATAATAATTAATTAATTTTTTTAAATTAATTTTTTAATTAATTTTTTAATTAAATTTTAATGTATGCAATAAGATAAAATATTAATAGAGTACCAGATTCAAACAAAGTTCCATCATAAGCCTACACCATGGTAATTTCCCCCTTTTTTAAATGTACGTAATGTACTAAGTTGTACACTCTATTCTTTATTTTACACCAAAAAATATTTTAATGATTATGCAAATTAATTAAAGCTAATGATCTGAACGAGTAAAATCTTTAAAAAATTGTAACATCAATGGAAAAATATTAACAAATCACGCACGAAAATTTCAAACAGATGGCATTACAGGAACATGTTCGTTGCTAGGTGGAATCAATGTGAGTTTTCAGCATCATTTTTCAACGACGCAAGACATTTCAAAGGCCGTTTTCTCCGTTATGTAAATCAGTCATCATGGAAACTATCAATATGCAAATACGCAATTATCTCCATAACGGTAAGGGCCACAGAGCTCTACCATATACCAAATGAAAGCTTATGTTGTGTGCTTTCCAGCCATATATAAAACTCAATTTTTTATTTTTGCGACATATATCACCTTTTCTCAGAGTGGGTCACAAATACTCAAGTGACTGTCTGTGAGTGCCGTGCTTACTGGGCCAAATTTCAGCCTTGGCATAGGAGGGTTAAAGGGACAATATCGTCAGGATCAACAGGGCGTAGAATCGGAGTACTAGTTTTAGATTAACTCATAATTTTAGATTAACTGTATACATCAAAGGTTTATGTCTTCTGCCACTGTGTCCATCTTAAACTAGGACACCGATTCCATGCCCTGTTGAAAGTCTGCTCTGATCGTGACGATATTGTCCCTTTAAATGTGAAATCATCGTCTAATTAAGTCAGAATCTCAGTTGGGAAAGTGAACTAATGTTACCAGAATGACAGAAGCTCAGACTAGAGCTGGGGAGTTACTTCCCAATGTAAACACCATTGAGAACGTTTTTAACACCAAAGGGCAGGGCAGAAAGGTACATGTACCATCATCATCAACTTTATACCAAATACCGGAGTACTCGAGTTCATTTACTCGTATCTTAAACTTTTATTTTTATTTGACATTAATCCACTTTTACATAGATCCACAAAACAAAATATTATCATTTTCATCATAATTGTTTTATTTTTTTATATATTTATTTTAATATATATTTGTTTTATTATTTTTTTTTTAAATTAAACCTTAGAGCACACAACCCTTTTACCCTTCTTAATCAGATTTTACAACTTATAATAATAAATCACACAACCCACTATTTTTTGGGTATAATTTTTCTTCCTTTCGTGCCGAGTTTGACAAAGTCTGAATCTTTATAATCAGTCGTCACTCTCATTCTACGCACTTCTTGGAATAGTTTTAATCCATTTGTCCACGGTGATAGAATTAACGTTTTTGCATATCGTGAGATATGTTTAGGGCTAAATAAACCTTATGTTTATTTATAATCAAAACAAAATACCAGAGTGCTCGAGTTCATTTACTCGTATCTTCAACTAGGACACCGATTCCATGCCCTGTTGAAAGCCTGCTCCGATCGTGACGATGCTGCCCCTTTAACACTTATCGAATTTCTTAGAATAGCGAGTCACTCACCTTATCAAGTTTCTTGGAAGTTTTGAAGTCGCGGATGTCCTCCCTCAGTTTTTGGATCATTTCTTCTTTGGTTCCTGGCATACAAAACGACGCATAGTTAGGAATGCAATTTGCTTCATTTTCTGCTTGCCACTGTACACTCACCTACATATGGTATGGGTAATTCCATGGATTACATTTTTGGAGTTTTGGGACCACTCTTAACACCAACCTTCCCAAATCCTCCAAAATCCTCTTTGCTAAAGTGGAGGATTTTGGAGGATTGAGGTTATTAGGCATACTTGCCTTTCCATGGTACAGTACATCCATGTTTGTTGTGATTGCAAGGTCAGTGCTTGGGTCAGTGGACACTGTTTATTGCTCCATGCATGCAGGGAGGGTCCCTGGCCATGTACATGTATCACAGATTAGAAACACATGTGTGCATACATGTCATGTGCTTGTGTAGTAGTGGTGAATTTTACTTAGTCTTTTTATTGTATAACGTGTATTATTATAGGTGTAGCACCCCCTTCTTACCATTCTTAAATCGAACTGTGTGTACCCCTGTAATGCCATGGGTAAACAAAGGACCTTGGCCATGCACTGTGGGTATGCCTGGAGCCTCATGGTCAGTAAGCAGGTTGGCAGTCAATGAGTTAACACACACAATACTGGTGTCCAAGTCTGCCCTGAAGACTAGACCTGCAGTGGACTTGGTGAGTTTCTTTTTATATTACTTTTGTTTAATTGTATAAATATTTCTCCTTTATTGTAAATTTTGTATCAAACTTTCATAGTGTGGAAACTATTTGTTTGCCTTTTTTTTGGTAGGTTTCCAAGGAAAGTTTAATTTCCAAAGTGTTTGTTCCGATTTTCTAAGAATTATTTTTTGGAAGTTTTTGTTGCTTTGGAAAACTTGTGATCTTGCCAGAACTCTTTTTGAACTAAAGTAATGTTATTGTCTAAGGTTAGTTTTTGCTGAGACATTCATGAGTATTTTTGTTATTTCATTTATGCTATTTTCTTGCTTTAGTTTGGAGACACTTCTTTAGTGCCATGACCAAACTTTTCCCTAAGCCTTATGTGTTAGTTTCCATCACTGTTTTACTTGCTTGTTAAGTTTGTTTCCTTATATGTAGCCATGTCTTATTTTTCTAGGATTATTTTATATTATAGCTTTTCATATTCCATTTTTATTCCAGTTCATATGTATTTCTGCCATTTTCTTGAGACTGTGAGTTCTTTGACCATGCCATGCCACTGTAACTCATTGTCCTCTAGATGTTTATTTAAGGATTTGCATACTTAATGAGCCCCATAGGATTGTGCAGTTTCTGGACGTTTATTACTGTAATTTATGACTTAATCCTCTGCTCACTCTGCCATTTCCTTTGTTATTCAGATTTAAGGAGTTCTTGAAGTGTTATTTTCTCATTAAGTCACCTCTGGTATAATTTTGTACATGATGCATACAACTTTGGTTATATTTTTGTGCATATTTTCTTAGTATGTATTCTTAATCATTTCTTTTTCTTTGCATTTATAGGTTGTTTAAGCTTGAGGTTTAAGGTTTAAGTTTAAGGTTTAAGTTTAAGGTTTAAGGTTTAAGTTTAAGGTTTAAGTTTAAGGTTTAAGTTTAAGGTTTAAGTTTAAGGTTAAGGTTTAAGTTTAAGGTTTAAGTTTAAGGTTTAAGTTTTTTTAGTTTTGGGTTTAGTTTATATATATATATTTTAAATATTTATTTACTTGGTTTTTGGTTGGTTTATAGCTAAATTTTGTTGGTTTCATAAATTGGTTTCATAAATTGGTTTCAAGGCTTTTTGGGTTTTTTTTGGTCATAACTTGGTCATATTTTTGTTTTGTTTTTTTAATCTTGGTCATTAAGTCAGTACAGAGTTTTTATTTACTAAATTTATTTAAAGCACTTATTTCCAAATTTTGTTGAATAAAATAAACATTTTTATTTTATTTTTTCTTGTTGAAACCAAACACCAGTTTCCTATCGTCTCCATTCTTTTAAAATTATCTCCCGACTCCTCCCTATTCGATCCTTTGTAAATTTTTTTGGTTAATCCCCAGTGTAATTTTTTGGTTCAAGCGAGTTCCCCTATTGCCGTTTTTATCAGGTTTTTCATGAGTAGTTAGTGTTTTCTTTCATTTTATTTCTGATTTTTTATCATTTATTTCAAGTGTGTCAATTTACCAGGTTACACTTGCTTTACTACTGAAGGATTTTGGAGGATTCAGGTTATGTGTAAACAAATGGGCCATGGGAGTTAGTGTTAAATATGTAACAGGATTAACCACGGAATTGCCCATAATAGTAATAATAATAATAATGTGGACTTATACAGCGCACGTATCCACCAAACTGGTGCTCAAAGCGCATTACATTATTACCCCTGCTCATCAGGCTCATAAATCATTCCTGAAACCATCTCAGCTCCCTGGGGAGTATACAGCTCAATTGCTGCCATTTCGGCGCTAATTTGGGCTAATCAAACACAACAACAAAGTCTGCCCTCACAGGTAATGTACCCATTTTACTCCTGGGTGGAGAGAAGCAATTATGGTAAAGTGTCTTGCTCAAGGATACAAGTACCACGGTCGCGGTCGGAATTCGAACCCACATTCTGACGACTCAGCCATTAGAACATAAATCCGATGCACTAAACCGCTAGACCATGGCACTCCATATATGTATTTCAATGCTAAATCCACCACCACCACCAAAATCACAAGCAATACAAGGTCAACCCCACTAACCCAATATGAGGTTGTCGGCTCGATCCTTCTGGTTGGCTGCGATGAACGTGGGGCTATAGATGGATGGGCGTGGCTTCAAGTTTTTCATGTATGGGTGGAGCTTTTGCTGAAGTTCATACTCCAGAACTTGAGCTCTCCTCATTGCATCCGCAAGATTCATTGAAGAGATGTCCCAACCTGAAAAAAAAAAAAAAATTGGAAGAAAACATGTTCATTGGATATAATTTGTAAACTGGTCCCCTGTCCTTATCCTATCAAGGACAGAGACAGGTTCCAGGCGTAGACTGGTCCCCTGTCTTTATCATATCAAGGATAGAGATAGACTCCGGGTGTAGACTGGTCCCTGGTCTTTATCCCATCAAGGATAAAGATGGGCTCTGGGCGTAGACTGGTCCCCGCCTTTATCCCATCAAGGATAGAGACAGTCTCAGTGTGTAGACTGGTGCCCTATCCTTATCCTATCAAGTATAGAGACAGGCTTCGGGCGTAGACTGGTCCCCCGTCTTTATCCTATCAAGGATAGAGACAGTCTCAGGGTGTAGACTGGTGCCCTGTCTTTATCCTATCAAGGATAGAGACAGTCTCAGGGTGTAGACTGGTGCCCTGTCCTTATCCTATCAAGGATAGAGACAGTCTCAGGGTGTACACTGGTGCCCTGTCTTTATCCTATCAAGGATAGAGACAGTCTCAGGGTGTAGACTGGTGCCCTGTCTTTATCCTATCAAGGATAGAGACAGTCTCAGGGTGTAGACTGGTGCCCTGTCTTTATCCTATCAAGGATAGAGACAGTCTCAGGGTGTACACTGGTGCCCTGTCTTTATCCTATCAAGGATAGAGACAGTCTCAGGGTGTAGACTGGTGCCCTGTCTTTATCCTATCAAGGATAGAGACAGTCTCAGGGTGTAGACTGGTGCCCTGTCTTAGAGACAGTCTCAGGGTGTAGACTGGTGCCCTGTCTTTATCCTATCAAGGATAGAGACAGTCTCAGGGTGTAGACTGGTGCCCTGTCTTTATCCTATCAAGGATAGAGACAGTCTCAGGGTGTAGACTGGTGCCCTGTCTTTATCCTATCAAGGAAAGAGACAGTCTCAGGGTGTAGACTGGTGCCCTGTCTTTATCCTATCAAGGAAAGAGACAGTCTCCCGCCTGCCTTTACATGTATGCTTTGAGGCTCGCACGCGAATGCAACACTACTACATGCGCCATCTTCTGCCATCCAAATATCGATGGAGATATTGCGCAAGGTCAAAGTTTGAATCTCCGGGAAACATGGTGGCCATGCCACTAGATAATGACTGTTGTATATGGCCGAGTACCAGACTACGGTTGAACCTGCCCATGGCAGAATTTGTCCGGGCTAGATTTAGATTTTTGAACAATGTCTCACCATCAAAAAATATCTCCGTTGGCTCCACCATCGGGAGGATATCCTTGAAGGGGATGTTGACCTGTCCATCTTCTCCGATGCCCAGCGACAAGGTCGACGCCTGGGTCAGCGATCCATAGAAATTGGCATGCTGCAAAGAGAAAGAAACAAACATGTATTCATCAGTTGAGAGATTCATGCTGGGTGCACATGTCTACATCAGTTATATTTATAGTGACACTATTCAGGGATGCCAGGAGCTCTCTGCTCCAGAGCCGGAAGAGCGAATGTTCATTCATGTGCACAGAAAGAAAATATCCCTCGTTGTCTTTTGATTCAAGCCAATGCTAATGGAACCAGTTCTTTACACTAGCATTGTTTTGTTTTTTAGATTCCTCCCCTACAAACAATACAGAGCTTTAAAAAATACATGAAAAGGTTGTTACTCACTAGTAATTATTATTTATAACTATCAGTAATACCTCATATTTATAATAATACTGTGTAATTCGATTGTAATTAATAATTTACCAAAACATGTTTTTACAATTAAATTGTTAATGTATTTTTGCTATAATGTTTCTATATATATACACCAGGTGCCTGGTCTCGTATAAGCCCCGGCTTTCTCCCAGGCACCTCCATACTTCCTTGTTGTTAATTTCATATTACATGTAGCAAAATTGTTGTATTTATTGATGTATGGAAATTCAATAAACTAATTATGGTAGCCAAGTTAAGTAAAATCAGTCAAAAAATTTCAGAAAATGAGGGCCACGAAACGCCATGTACACAAACGCACCGTATACATGTACAACACACACATGGGCCCACACACACCGCTTCCAATATGGCGGAGCAATGTAGTCTTAGTTCAAGACATTGCTTTTATCTCGCTACTATTGTTTTCCATTATTGTAGGGCTGTGCTGGGTATCCAGGTATGTGGATACCCGACCGAAACTGTTATTACCCAGTTCCATTACCCGTAAACGACTTTTTGAAATTCGGACTTAACATTTGAGCGGTGCTTACAGAAATAATATGAGACTCTTGAACAATGTAATGTTCACACTTTTACAGTCAATTATCTTTAAATTCAAGAGATTATACTCCAATAAAGCTTTTGTAGTATTTTGCGGACATTTTTCTCCAACTGTAAGGCTGCAAAGGGCCTGGCAGCAGCTGCTTCAAACAACTTATCAAACCAACAGCACAGGAGGGAGTGTTTGCCTAATTGTTTGAATAATTGTTTTACATACACAGTAAAGAAAAGATCGATTTAAGTACAGGGTATCCTCTGTATTATAAAGATCAATGTTTTACCATAATTTACAGTACAACTGTACATACACTGTACATTCGTGCACCACCGGAGGCATGTTTTCAACAAAAATGAAAACGGGTATACGGGTATCCGAAGTTTCCTGATATCGGGTATCCGGTTCCATGACTATTGTACATGTACATGTAGCAGGGAAAATTTTTCATTCATAAACTTTGCATAGCAACAAATTCCTTTCCTGGGAGTTACCAGTTGGTTCACTAACCGTTTAGGGACAATAGGCCGTATTCATAAAAATAAGTAATTGCTTTTACTAAAGTAACAACCCCCTTTTACTAACCTTTTACTTAAATGTGTATTCATAGAAATAAGCAATGACTTTCAAGTAAAAGCTACAAATTTTAAGCATTAGTAATTGCTTTTTACTTATAAGTAAATGTTAGAGAAATTAGCACCTACTTCAATTTGTATTCATAAAAATGACCTTCGACTAGCATTTACTAGTGATTGTACAAGCACCTAATTTTTGGCTTGCTGTTTAGTCAATACAGACATATCACATTTTCTGCTATGTTTTTACGTCCAAGACCACAACCTAAGGTGTATAACATCAGGCTTAATCGTGATGAAGTCAACCCTACCACTTACAGAACTTTATTTAGGTTTGACAAAGAAAATGTGGAATGGCTTGCAAACACCTTCATACCACCAAATACCGAGACTCGTGGATGGTACTGTAGTACAATAGCAACTACTTGAGAACTTACTAGCCGTGGCAAGTAACAACTGTAATCATTTAGCAAATGGTTATGAATAAGATTTTTAGCAATTGCTTAGACTAGACCTTTTACTTACCTAGCTGTTGCTTTTACTTATAGCATTTACTAGTAAGTAATTACTTATTTTTATGAATACGGCCTATTATCAATGCATGGAACTGGAGTACTAGTGTAACGATTCCCCGATGCATCGTCACGATACAAAAATAGGCTACCGCGATGCGCATCATGATACAAAACCGCATATCACTATACCGATGACTTGACTTTGCATGGTGGAATTCTTTCGGGTGACACCATGTACATGATCTCTTCTTGGAAGAAGTGATGGCTCTGAGAAGAGCCGGTTGGTTTGTTCTCAACGTTTCGACTAGTCTACTCTAGCCGTCATCAGGAAACAGTCTCCTGAAGATGGCTAGAGTAGACTAGTCGAAACGTTGAGAACAAACCAACTGGCTCTTCTCAGAGCCATCACTTCTTCCAGGAAGAGATCATTACATGGTGTCACCCGAAAGAATTATGCCAATGAAATTTGATGAATTTTGGACATTTTACACACTTCTGTCGGTATATTTATTTTTGCCGAAATTTAGTTTATACAATCCTTTAAACATAAAACACAACATAACACATGAACGTGGACAAACAAACTAGTTTATAATAATTAATTTTTCCAAGCCTAATTTATAGCAGGCCATAGCATTTTGTTTTTCAGGAGAACGGGGAATAAAATAACAACATGAAACTGTAAAAGTGCTGTTTGTACACAACATGTCTGTGTCTAAAAAGTCTCTGTACAACCTTGGGTAATTCACAACATTACTGACACTTCTTTATTTAACCCTCCTACTCTAGCTGCACTTTAGTGGGAAGTTGCTACAGAGGTCAAAACCAGTCAACTGCCCGTTTTGACTGTTGACCCAAATGTGCACATATGGGGCATTTTTTTTACTGGTTTTTACTGTCATTTTGACCACCCTGAACAATACCAGACAATGCTTTTACCAGTCAAAAAACGGTCAACTCATTTTGACCTGTAAATGTACTTTGCACTACATGTAAGGATTGACAGTGTTTGATGGAGTGCAATAGATACATGTACATGTACATGTACAGTAGCTTGACAAGTATATTAACATTTTGACTGATTTTGACCGATTTTGACCCTTGTAGTCATAGGAGGGTTAATAGCGTTTTTAGTAAGTAAGACTAATTGCGGTGACACCAAGTGGAATCTCAATTGAGTAGTAATTAGTTCTGAAAAGAACTGGAGGTACAACTCCACGTTTCGATCAGTGTGCTCTGATCGTCCTCAGGACGATCTCATCTCCTGAGGACGATCAGAGCACACTGATCGAAACGTCGAGTTGTACCTCCAGTTCTTTTCAGAACTAATTACTACTCAATTGATAATTTCACATGGTGTCACCGCAATTAGTCTTACTTATCATCCTCACCATGCAAAGCTACAAGTTTTACCTAGCGTTTTTAGTATTCACAAAAGGTATTGTGATATGTACATGTATCGTGACCAAGTATCGCGATACGTATCGCGAAATAGTGGTATTGTTGTACCCCTATTCACTAACCGTTTAAAGGGACAATAACGTCAGGATCAATAGGGCATGGAACCAGAGTGCTACATGTAGTTTTAGAATTCCGAATCTGAGTCGAATCCCGTCCGAGTCGCCTATGAAGTTTAGCACTGAGTAGGTTTATCACCTGATGCAAGAATTTAATTCACAGGAATACTAGCCGTCCTATCGTCATTGGGCAAACTCGGTGGTCGAGAGGTTAAGACATCTGCACCAGTAAAGCAGGAGGTCGTGGGTTCGAATCCCGCCCGAGTCGCCCGTGGATTTTGTTTTTACACAGCCACTCGGAAAGTAATGAGTATAAAATGCTTCACATATTATCAGTGCAAGGGCAAAATTAAATCAATTGTTTATAACTCGCCGCAAAAATTTCATCAACCTATTAACTATTTTGTTATTTGTGACCCACTCTGGCAAAACCCAAAACTTCTCGGCATTTACCATAATGCCTAACGGTCATGAAAAATATCGTAGCACCCACTGCTATACACAATGTACATGTAGGATTCTAGCCAGCCAATCGTCATCGAGCAAGCTCGGTGGTCGAGAGGTTAAGACATCTGCACTAGTAAGCAGGAGGTCGTGGGTTCGAATCCCGCCCGAGTCACCTGTGAAGTTTTTCCCACAGACACTCGAAAAGCACCGAGTATACAGTGCGAGACACACGTCTGTGTACATGTAGGGCAAAAATTAAATCAATAGCCATGAAAAGGTAAAAAAACTGACCCCCAGGGACCAGTTTGAGGGCCAGTTTTCATGTCACGATACAGAGAGCATCTTCTCTAGATTTTGATGGAAAAAGAAAAATCTTGAAACATTGTTGGGAACATTGTAAATTTTCACGATAAATTTGGGAGGTCACTTTTGAAAATTGGGTCCAAGTTTAGGGTTTTGCCAGAGCTGGTCACATTTCTGAATAACCAATAACATTTACATGTACCTTTAAAACTATTCATTAAACTATCACTTGAAAAGCTCAAAAGTCTTGTAGTGTACATATTAGTACAAATTGTGGTTTGCAATTTTGACCTGATAATTCAAACAAAAAGGATTTGCAGATAAAGGAAAACAAATATTTGAGAAGCTGAAAAAAAGTAGGAATGATCAATATAATTCCATTATTAATGAAATATGTATAATTTGTTGAATTTGGATTGAAATTACAATTTGTATATAAAATGCAGGCATGGAATTTCATTCTTGTTGGGACAAGCTAGTAACTTTTCCGCATTAAAGGACACATCCATTTTACATTGTGAGACCTGCTTCCTGGCACAAAACATCATCCAAAATTACTGGCTGTATTAAATTAAGAACAAATTACCTCTTGAACTTCCTGGGAATTAGGGCTGTGCGTTTTCAGTTATTTCGGGAACTGGATACCCGCAATTGGAAATCTTCAGATACCCGGGTACCCGAAAAAAATTTTTTTGTAAGAACACAAATACTCCCGAATGTATAAAATAACCAATACGAACACAAGTTTCAAACAAAAGCCGGCAAGTCTGTGAAAGGCTGTCGGCAAATGTTTCTTCTAAAGCCTTCATCTAAGTTTTCTTCATTTTGTTAGCAAACAATCAGAGACTTCCATAATTTTGTGTGGCTTCAAATGTTCAGTCGGAATTTTACAAAGTCCTTTACGGGTAATTGGAACCGAAAAATGGAACCAGGAAATTACATTTTCGGTCGGGTATCCGGATACCCGGATTAGCCTTACTATGAATCATGATATACAATGTGTATGTGTCATAACAGTGGGCCCACTTATGGCCAATTCCAGCGTGACTCACGGGACAAAAGATAGCAAATTTGAATCTTTTAACTGACTGACAAAAATATAGAACCAGAGTAACTACTGAAACTTCATTCAATTATAAAGTACTAATGATGATATTAACATAGTAGAAAGTATTCAGAAATTCATCCATATATTTTGTGTGGAACTAAGGAAAAGGTTAGCGTGACTCACGGGACAAAAAAGGGCAGTGATTTCCATGTTCTAAATAAAGTTCGCAAAAATTTATCTGTTCTGATCCCCTTAATATTCATTACTATATTGAAATATTTGCACGACTGTATCCTTTACAAATATACAATAGCAAAACAAAAAAAAATCTTCCGCCATATCCAAGTTTTGCTAAATGAAGTAACATGACTCACGGGACATGGGAGCGTGACTCATGGGAGCGTGACTCACGGGACATTATCTATGAGCAGATACACATATATATGTGTTGAGAGTTTTGTTGCAATTTTTGAGCTTAGAATTAGTTAATACACTTTGCTGTGCTGCTCCTGTGCACCTTGACATTGGTTTAACCCCTTGATGAATAAAATATCTCAAAACTATAAAATTCAAGGGTTAGAGAAATTGATAATTGCAGGGTTAGGGTTAATGTTGTAAAAACAAGAAATTAACAAGAATTAAAAAGATTATTATTTTTATACAGTTCAAAGTTGCCCTCTGTTTTGAGTCTTTCTCTCCTATTACGTTGTCTCTCAGCATTAGTCTTAGCCATACTGTCACAAAGTTCATTAGCAAACACACTGATCAGTCATACCTCCACACACTATTGTTGTTAGAACACATACTCCCACACAGTACATCTACTAAAGAGATAACAATTCAGAATGAGATCTCCAAATCCAATCAGTGCATGTATGCAGCTTTATTTATTTTATTTATTTCATTTTCCGGGATATATACTTTACATGTCACAGCACTGCACACAGATAATAATGATCATAATAAATAATAAATGGAAAAAAGGAAACTTAAAACTGCAAAAACAAAAACAACATCCAATTGGCTCCTGTAGGATTGCCCAAAAGAAACTAGTTTCTGTCAGGGGGCTCTCCAAACTGATTGGATGACAAAACAATAAAATATGTATATATATAAATATGACATTTACGTAAATAAAAACTACACCTTTATCTAGAATTAACCATTAATATAAATCAAAGTAGTAATTGCAAATATAAATAATAAATCTTGAAAAGTCATCTTATCTGGGGGGAAAAATAAATAAATAAATAAATAAATAAATAAATAAATAAATAAATAAATAAATAAATAAATAAATAAATAAATAAATAAATAAATAAATAAATAAATAAATAAATAAATAAATAAATAAATAAATAAATAAATAAATAAATAAATAAATAAATAAATAAATAAATAAATAAATAAATAAATAAATAAATAAATAAATAAATAAATAAATAAATAAATAAATAAATAAATAAATAAATAAATAAATAAATAAATAAATAAATAAATAAATAAATAAATAAATAAATAAATAAATAAATAAATAAATAAATAAATAAATAAATAAATAAATAAATAAATAAATAAATATATATATATTTCTGTCTTTCTTGTGCATTTTATGCTTAACATGTATTACGTACCGGCTGTACTTTCGGCCGGGATGTAATAATAATAATAAATAAGTGCAGTTCATTGACCTTTGCACTTATAAAATTCCATGAACCACATGTGGAAAATTCCATGAAATGTTTTGATTGTTTACAGTGGTTAGCTTGTCTGGCTCATGAATGTTTGGGATTTTAAAAGCTCAAAGGCCCTTTTCTCCCACCCCAATTATGTCAGAAATCTGCATTACTGGTTAGCTGAATGGATTATGTATGGAGCATTGACAAATACAGAATTAGGTATCCTGGGATGTGGAATTCTCTTGTGCACAAGAGATACATGTATGGGTCTTTAATGAAAACAGTACAGTAGAAAGAAATTGTAATTGATTGAAATTAAGCATCATTATATCTTGTCAGAAAATCCATGAGGAAAAAATCCATCAAACTTCCTGGACTATTCAGGATTTCCATGGTGTTAAATAGGGGAAGGGTGAGGGGTTATAGACCATTTAGCTTGAGTACATGTTGTTGCTTCAATAGCTATTTTATGTGGAGACAAATTTCCATTGAAGTGACCATTTCAAATAACAGAGATTGGCCTGATATTGTGAATCCAACATTGTGACTCACGGGACATCGTGACTCACGGGACATATTTTGGATACTCATACTTTGTTAAATAGTAATAAAAAAATCTAAGCAGTATGGTGCCTGATTGAGATGAAGTCTCTAGGAGATAGCCAAGAGAAAAAAAATGATAACCCCATTGCCCATCTTTACGAGAATCCACTTTTACCATTTTTTCGTGACTCACGGGACATTGTGAGGGGGGGGGGGGGTCATAGATCAATGCTCATAATATTAGCAGTGTGTTAAATATATGTACAAACAAATTATTTTATTGTTTAACGTAATTACTAATTGTTCAGAAAACAAAATAAATTAATATATTTCAGTTATTCTAATTATTTATTTGAATCTTAATAAGTTTTCATGAAAAATGACAACAAAAATACACAATTTTGTGCATAGACATCCTACAGATGACAAAAAAGTGTTTTTGGATAGTCTGATATGTATATTGTTAGGGATCAGAAGCATTAGAGGATTAATTTGTTTTAAAAATTTGGGGCATGTGGAAGCTTTCTATGGAATTGACCTCATTAAACTATCACTTGAAAAGCTCAAAAGTCTTGTAGTGTACATATTAGTACAAATTGTGGTTTGCAATTTTGACCTGATAATTCAAACAAAAAGGATTTGCAGATAAAGGAAAACAAATATTTGAGAAGCTGAAAAAAAGTAGGAATGATCAATATAATTCCATTATTAATGAAATATGTATAATTTGTTGAATTTGGATTGAAATTACAATTTGTATATAAAATGCAGGCATGGAATTTCATTCTTGTTGGGACAAGCTAGCAACTTTTCCGCATTAAAGGACACATCCATTACTATTTACATTGTGAGACCAGCTTCCTGGCACAAAACATCATCCAAAATTACTGGCTGTATTAAATTAAGAACAAATTACCTCTTGAACTTCCTGGGAATTAGGGCTGTGCGTTTTCAGTTATTTCGGGAACTGGATACCCGCAATTGGAAATCTTCAGATACCCGGGTACCCGAAAAAAATTTTTTTGTAAGAACACAAATACTCCCGAATGTATAAAATAACCAATACGAACACAAGTTTCAAACAAAAGCCGGCCGGCAAGTCTGTGAAAGGCTGTCGGCAAATGTTTCTTCTAAAGCCTTCATCTAAGTTTTCTTCATTTTGTTAGCAAACAATCAGAGACTTCCATAATTTTGTGTGGCTTCAAATGTTCAGTCGGAATTTTACAAAGTCCTTTACGGGTAATTGGAACCGAAAAATGGAACCAGGAAATGACATTTTCGGTCGGGTATCCGGATACCCGGATTAGCCTTACTATGAATCATGATATACAATGTGTATGTGTCATAACAGTGGGCCCACTGGTCGCACTTATATAAATATGTACATTGTGGAAATGGAGGGTTCCATTTTTATTTAAATATACTCAAAACAATTTAGGGAACACCGGAATAATCTCGGTTAAAGCAAGATCATTTATTTCAGATAAACACAATGTTTCACAGAATTGATGAGAAACAACTGCACAATGAAACAGATGATAAAGGATGCATGTAGTGATTACACATTTCATGACATGATTACTGAGAGAGAGAGAGAGAAGGTTGCAAATGAAAATCCCGGTTCATGGAACATTTCAAACCTATTTGATGTTAAAAATCCGGTGTTCCCTAAATTGTTTTGAGTAGTACATGTAGGCCTATGTACCTGTAGGATACCTTTACACATTTTGAGGATTTGTAAACGTTTGGCAGGTCTTAAATGCAGTTTTGAATCCAAGACTTTTTTTGGCAAATACTTTGGGAAAAAAATTGTGCAGGGTCTGTTCTATTTTGTTGAACTTCAAAAACAGTTTCTTATAATAAATTGTGTATTATGTCAGCGAAAGAACCGTGACGAGCAAGAAACATTGGAACCTGCTGCACCTGGTTTGATTGAAAATGTGATTAAAAGCAACCATTGTGTGATGCTGAAAGGGAGACACAATCAATCACAGCCTTGGCTAGATATACAATGTATGGATGCAGAAAAATGAGGGAAAAAAACATTTTTTTCTTATTAACCCTCCTTTACATGTAGCTGGACTTTAGTGGCGAGGACATATCTGTACATGTACCTATAGATACATGTAGGTCAAAACATGTCAACTGCCTGCTTTGACTGTTGACACAACTGTGCACACAGGGGCATTTTGGACTGGATTTTATTGTCATTTTGACCACCCTCAACAATACAAGACGATGCTTTTTACCAGTCCCCTCATTTTGACCTGTAAATGTACTTACTAGACGTAAGGTTTGACAGTGTTCGACTTTTAAGTATATACCTTGGCAAGTATATCAACATTTTGAATGATTTTGACCCTTGCAGTCATAATACATGTAGGAGGGATATAAGTAAATTATGTTCAATACACTTTTGTTGGTAATAAATGCTTACATTATTCCTGTACTTTTGGATAGTACAGTCCACTCGTGTTCTACAATGTGGGAAAAGATGAAGATTTAGCTACCGTTTTTACTTTTATTTATTTCATTACATTTTACATTGGCAATCAGAGTACATCAATTAAATATAAAACCAAAACCCTAAAAAACTTTAAAAAACAAAAAAACAAAAAAATTCATTTTAAACAAAGCCAGTGAGTGGTAAGATAGAACAGGTGACCAGTACCTCTACAAGGCCATCCTCCCACAAGAAACCCACTAAACATTTTATACCTCGTTACACCCCCCATCCCCCTGCCCCCTGAAGCAAGTTAGGACGGAAAAGACAACATTAAGCAACAAATTAATTACGCCGACAGTGAGAGCAATGGCAAAAAGACATCCATATTATATTACTCAAAACAATTTAGGGAACACCGGATTTTTAACATCAGGTTTGAAACGTTCCATGAACCGGGATTTTCATTTGCAACCCCCTCTCTCTTTCAGTAGTCATGTCATGAAATGTGTAATCACTGTATGCATCCTTTATCATCTGTTTCATTGTGCAGTTGTTTCTCATCAATTCTGTGAAACATTGTGTTTATCTGAAATAAATGATCTTGCTTTAACTGAGATTATTCCGGTGTTCCCTAAATTGTTTCGAGTAGTATATATTACAAATATTATATATTACTTCAAACTTGAACTTTTCCTAAAGCTGTTTAACCAGGACATCGAGACAAACAATTTGAAAGAAATGACACATAGCAAATGGTTATTAGGGTAGGGAAGATTTAGTTCAAAAATTTTGCATAGCAAAACTGCGATGCAAAAAATGAATTTGCATAGCAAAATAATTTTTTGTATAGCAATCTGTGAATTTTGAATAGCAAATTTAAAAATGCTTAAAATTACAGTACTTATTACATTATTAACCCTCCTATGCCCAGGCTGAAATTTGGCCCAGTAAGCACCGCACCCACAGACAGTCACTTGAGTATTTTTGGTTGCATTGCCAATTGTTCACACATGTGTATAAGAGTGCTGGAGATAGTGGCAAAGTCAAACACACTTGTGTATGTCTTACAAGTTATATGCAGAGTCACACAGAGCTGTGTATGTACTGCATAAGTTACAGTCGAGTGGTTTTGGTTTGACCCCTACTAAAGCCATATGTCCTTGCATTTGTTTGAGTGCACTGCACAAAGTCAATGGGTTGGGAGTGACATACATGTACAAATTTTGAGTGTCTTTGATTGTTAAACCTATAGAAGGATTAAACCACAATAGTGAAAACATCTGTCGCAATTTGTATCGCAAAATCTGCGATATATTGTTCGAAATTCCATCGCATTTTGCAATGCGATACAGGGGAAATCGTTCACTGCATTAGGGACTCGCAATATAATTTATACAAGCACACAGCCATCCTTCTGAGAATTTATTTTGTCAGAATAAACATAAAAAAGTGGTTTTCACTATGTACATGTACATGCACATGTGCTACATGTATGTATTCCCTTACAAAAATGTCCCATGGTAACCCCATGGGTTTCCCATGGGAATGAATGGGGAATACATGGGGTTTAATGGGGTCGTCATGGTGCTCCATAAAAACACCATGGTGGACCATGTGAACACCATGGTCATCAGTGGCGGTTCCATGGGACCACCATGGGGTCCCAAGAAACACCATGGGGTCCCAAGAAACACCATGGGGAACACCATAGCAACATCACGGTATTTCAAGAAACACCATGGTAACACCATGGTGACAATTTGAACACCATACAAATACCATGGGGTCTCAAGAAAAGCCATGGGAACACCATGGGGATTTTGTTAGACCCCCATGGGGACAATTTGAACCCCATAGGAACACCATGGGGTCTCAAAAAATACCATAGATCCCCCATGGTGACAATTTGAACACCATACAAGTACCATGGGGTCTCAAGAAATACCATGGGAACACCATGGGGACAATTTGAACACCACAAGTACCATGGGGTATCAAGAAATACCATGGGAACACCATGGGGACAATTTGAACACCATACAAGTACCATGGGGTCTCAAGAAATACCATGGGGACATATTTGAACCACACAGGAACACCATCATGGGGTTTCAAGAAATACCGTCCATGGGAACACCATTGGGACAATTTGAACCCCATAGGAACACCATGGGGTCTCAAGAAATACCATGGGAACACAATGGGGCTCTTTGAGACTTTCATGGCAACAACTTCAACAAAAATTCGCTAAATTTAGATGGAATGTATATTCTTGTAAATCTTTTTTTTTTTAAGAAAGAAAATAAAAGGAAAAAAACTATTAAGTTTTGTAACGAGGCTGATCATCATTTATAATATTGGATGCGTGTGGGTAACTAACAGCTGTTTCGCCTATCATTCAATGATGCGACATTAGGCGCCGTTTCCGGTGGTTTTTAACCTTTAACACAGGGATTTGTCATGAAGTTCAGCATTGTTCAATTTCATCTTTCATCAGGGCTGAAACGAGCATGTAAAACGAGGGCGCATTTCAGCGCACATATGTGCGTAAACATCATCGACATGTGGGGCCACGTACTGTCTGTGTATAAACTGTATGCACGTCATCGATGTGTATCCGGTCGTCCTCCACTGGTACCCGGCTACACGTATGCTGTAACCACGTTATTCACAAGCATACACGTATGTGCAAGCAGACCAGCACTTAGAAGCGACAGACGTGCATGTCACGTATACGTACACACGTACTGTACACACACACATGCATGTACGTTCGTCAACCACTCAGTTTCTTTGTTTGAATTGTTGAATTGTGATTTAGATTTTTCGACTTTCGCCCCTTGAACCTTCGCCCTTGTCCTTTGACAGAATTTGTTTTGAGAGTAATATTATTTAGTAATAGTATTAACGTTAGAATGCCTGGGTCAAAGTACGCGTTGGTTCACTGGATATCAAGCAACAGTACGAGCATTGTGCCATCTTCAGCGGTTGTTGATCGAGAAAAGCTGCATGACGCCGGTAAAGTGGTCAAGGTTTTTGCTGCCCTTTTAGGAATAAAAGAACCCCTCGGCGGTTGGAAGAAGTATGATGGCAGAGTTATCCAGACGGATGGTACATGTAAGTGCCCTTCATCAATTCATAACTCATAGAAAAAATATTCCAAATTATTTTCGTGATATTTCAGAAATACGAGCCATCAGAATCAGATCATGGAGGCATGATCGACAAAAGGCATGAAACTTTATAAAAGACTACAGTGTATCAAGTTTCAGTATTTCAATTTTTCTCCATGATGTGATTCGACCAGGCCTAAAATAATTACGCACATTACAATTATCATTCTCTGTTTGTAGTTAAGTTTGCCTGTCTGCCCAGAATGGTCATGTACATGTACCCAAACGTTCACCAAAAATAAATAAAAAATGAAAAATCTTTGTACTTTGCTAAACATGAAAGTATGGTTGTCATTTTTTCCCACTTTCAGAGCATGGAAATAAATTCCCATGAAATTGGTCAAAGATCAGAAGATAACAAAAAATGTTGAGTTCAAATTCTTTCTCATGTGGTACAAAAGACAAAAAATATCCCTCTAGTTTTCCCCCAATTTTTCATTACTCAAGATTTTGTGGGCATAATCTTCATACATTGTGGGTTTTCAGATAAATTCAGTGTCCTGCGGGCAGAGGAGGAGCAGTTACTCACGGAAGTCCATTCTGATGAAGAAATGGCATCAGAACAGTCCGAGGATGTCACTGAGAGGTCACCGAAAACCAAAGCCAAAGAGGAAAAGCCCATCTGATATTGACTTGGTATGGTTCTTTTAATTGTAATATTTTTAGTATTTCATTCATTGTTGGAATTATTTAAACATTTTGTATGATTTGGGGTGAGCGCACAGATCAAACTCACAGCCCTGATACAGCATGTAGTACTGGTTCGTTGTCTTACTGCATTTTGGTTTTTCCATTATAAATAACATTCTTAAAACATCCCTTTAGCAAGGAAAAGGGCCTTATCCCTTTAAGTCCAGGCTGGAACTTTTAACTCTGTATTCGCTTCCATGCCACACAAATGTATATACTTGTAAGCTTACTGGTTTTTAAATAATTTTTTCTACCCGCAGCTGCCAGGAGTTTCGTTGCCTGTTCACGTACTGAAGAGGTGTACACACACCTACTATTAAAAAAATTGACGAGAGATTTAATGTGTGCCCTCTTCACACGTGAGCAGATGGCGACGTGCTCTAGCTGTGATGGACAAAAAGGGTATTGGTGCCCATTCGTCCAAACAGTTGTGGCCAAACAGTTGTGGCCAAACAGTTGTGGCCAAACCTTCCCCAAGAAGAGGTCAAGGGTATCATATGTAAGTATGAATGGAGGATTCGATACACCATTGTAACATGTTCTTGCAAAATCAGATGAAACTTACCATAGGCAGTGACCGACAATAATACAATTACTAATTATTACATAACTAAAAATCCCTACTTTTAAAATTCTGAACTTCACAATGGAATGTGTAATTAGGTTAAAACAATTTATTCTTTAACAATCTACATTTGACCCTTGTCTGATTTTGCAAGAACACATCACAATTACGTCTTTATTTGGAATCCTTAGCAACATTGACTTACATGTATCATAAATTTGATTAAGTAGGCATATATGAGGATATCCCCACATCATGTGTTACACAAAATAAAGCTTGATGAAGAAAACCTTGTCTTTTCCCCACTGACAGTTTTCCTGAAAGCATGAGTGAACTGTAAATGAAAAAAACAAATATTTTGAGACAATCAAATTTGTTGTTTGTCCTGCATGTGTATATTGTGTCTGTTTATCGTTTTGGTTTGTTTTGTGAGTTACTAAAGTGATTTTGAATATTTTTTTTGGTTTCAGATTATGTCAGCAAGACCTTCCCGAGTGTGGAACCATCGCAAATCCGGCAGGTCATGGTGTATAAATTAAAAGACACAAGGATGTCATCCATAAAAACTATAGGGGGTGTGGCAGCCAATTTGCCGACTGACAGGATTTGCAGAGTTGGGGGGGGGGGGACACTAACTTGTAACTTGTTAAACTTTTTTCCTTTTTTTAAAATTTTTTTTGGTTCAATATACTTGCCAAAAGCCAAATCTTGTCAATCCAATAAATGTCTTACAGATCAATAACTCCAGAATGATGTCACATGTATCTGATTATTTGGTATCTTTTGTTTCCTTTTACATTATATAAATCATGGATCATGGCTGATGTACACAATATTGTTTGTCTACATAGGGTGTGTGAAACACCATCGAACTTCATGGAGTGCTTGTGGGACAAAACACCATGGGATGTATGGGACAAAACACCATAGGGTGTATGGGGAAAAAACACCATGGGGTGTATGGGGAAAAAACACCATGGGGTATATGGGGAAAAACACCATGGGGTGTATGGGGAAAAACACCATGGGGTGAATGGGGAAAAACACCATGGGGTGTATGGGGAAAAACACCATAGGTTATATGGGACAAAACACCATGCGGAACATGGGAAATTGTCCCAGGTGCATGGGGAAATACCCCATGGGGAATTTTCCCATGGGGTACATGGGGTCCAAATTCTCCTTGGTTTCCCATGGGGATTTCCCATGGGAAATCCCCATGTGGTTTCCCATGGGAAATCGCCATGGGGTTTCCCATGGGAAATCGCCATGGGAAATTTTTATAAGGGAATTGTGTGATAAAACTTTCACTTAGTTTTTTGTTTATCTTTTGAAAACCAGAGGGTTATAAAAATGAACATACACAGTATTAGCCAGCCATAACTTGGGTCATTACCATTGCTACTGCATATTAAAATGAGCCAGTAATTTTCAGTCACTGTGTTCATCTCAAACTAGGACATCGATTCCATGCCCTGTTGAAAGTCTGCTCTGATCGCGACGACATTGCCCCTTTAAAAAAAAATTAATAATAAAAACAGTGCATGCATTAAAAACAACAGGTGTGCCTGCTGCCCTGCTCTCATATGATTTATTCATGACAGTTCAAAAAGGAAAACGCCCCCAATTAAAAGACCAATCAAAGATGTACATGTATGCTATTCTGAAGTTGACCAGGTGTAATCTCAATTAATATTGCATATGACATAAAACACAATAAAGGGGGCCACTTTCCTACCGTCACGTTAGCAGTTTTTCTAATGGTTGTAATTTTTTTTTAATATCTGAAACCACCCAAAAAGAATTTCAACATTTGAATAGACATGCATGCTTATCCTAAAGATAATTTGAGTTGATTATTACTATTATTTTTTTAATTACCGTAAAATTTCCATCAACAAATGGACGGAAAAGTGAGGTAACTTTTTCCGTCCAATTTTTATGGAAATTTGAAGGTAAAAAAATAAATAAAAAAATAAAAAAATTAAATAAATCAACTCAAATTAGTTCTAGTATAAGCCTGCATGTCCATTCACATGTTGAAACACTTTTTGGTCGGTTTCAGGTACTTAAAAATAAATAACAACCATTGGAAAAACTGCTAACGTGACGGATGCAAAGTGGCCCCCTTTATTGTGTTTTATGTCATATGTAAACAATTAACTATTTGAGCGATCAATGTTTTGTATTGTGACAGACGGTGCAAAATTTGTTCTGAAATAGTGGCTTTCGCCATTCTTTAAAATAAAAAAATTTGAAAGATTTTCAATTTTAAGGGTATCTACATGTACTCTCCGACAGGTGCCGTGACCACTTACGCTCAATTTTCAAGTATTAAAAATTGAACCATTTTCAAGCAGTACTAGTAGCACTTTCCCTGTTCGTAAGGAAACTTGGTTTATATTGAGAAGAATTCCTCTCTGCAAATCTGGAATCATAACTGAAAAAATGTGTTCTTGTTCTTTAGAAAACGATTTTGAAAAGAGCATGTTTTTGTACTAGTTTCTGGGTGTGTACGCAATGTGCCACTTTTAACCCTCCTATGTACAGTGCAGTTTGCCATAGAATTGTCAGACCTTTCAAAACCTTTCAAGTTTGCTGTACTGAAGGGTTTTGAAAGGTGAGAAAACTGTCTGACAAAAGGGACCTATGAAAGGTTTCGAAAGGTGTAACAACTCTCTGAACAAACTGGTGTTGAAATGTTTCAATACCTTTCAATGGGTATTGAAAGGTGTGGTAGTTCAGTAGCAACAAATTCTGTAGGGTTTTAAAGGGTTCATACATTATTGATAGCCATTTTGCCAGTAAGCAGATTTTGAAAGGTTTTGAAAGGTCAAACCATAGGAGGGTTAACGGTTCTTTTACATGAATTATTGACCTCAATTATAGTTCTTAAATGCTTGCCCATCGTCATAACTTCTGCAAAAATATTACATATTTGGGAAAGTCCATAACCCACCCCAGACTGAGGGATCCCCTATATCCTAAGTCAACCACCCTCCTTCCCCTGTGCTTGTTAACTGATTCAGTTCAGTGAGCACACACTCCTCTCCCCCAACCCCTAGGATCCTAGTCTCATAGTCTCACAGTTCCCGCCTGCGCGCCTCAACGAACTAATCCTCCAGCATCCATTCATGGGATGATCCTCCAGCAGTCTACTTAAGCAGCAGCATTTTCCAGAGTCCGGCATTCTCCTGAGGACGATCAGAGCATACTGATCGAAACGTCGAGTTGTACCCCCAGTTCTTTTCAGAACTAATTACTACTCAATTGAGATTCCACATGGTGTCACCGCAATTAGTCTTACTTATCATCCTCACCATGCAAAGCTACAAGTTTTACATATTTGGGAAGTTCAGTTTTTTTAGTTTTTTTTAGGGAACTCTATAAATAGTACACACACATTGTTAATACTGGCAAGTCTTGTGGTTTTAAGGATTAGCACTGGAGGCTCTTTGAATCTGCTGACTGAGCTATTGTTCCCAGTACCCAGGAGGATTAGTGCTTGGTAAATTGGTTCTTTTGTTGTCCCATACCAGTGAGCTCACTAGCTGAGATCTCTCCAGACTCCATAATCAGGATAAACCGGTCCTATTCAAATTTTAGCCTGGTAAACAATACAGGGTTCTGACCGGGCTAGCAAATTACACCAGGTTATTGGCTCAGGGTTATTGATACATGTAGTCTTTATAATAAAGTTCAGGGACAAGTTAGAATGGGGGAAATTGAAACAGACATTTTTAATATTGATGAAGGAGCAAAACAAGGATGTGTCTTATCACCTGTGTTATTTTGTATTTTTATGCACGAATTTACTAAACTTCTTAAAAAACATGATTTAGGTGTTCGTATTCATAATGTATGTATGGGTAGTTTATTTTGGGCAGATGACGTGGTTTTAATGGCTAACGATGAAAATGAATTAAATAAATTACTTGACCTGGCTGCTAACTTCGCCAAAATTTGGAAACTCGACTTTAATCACGAAAAATCTAATGTTCTTATTATTGGCCAGCGTATCAATAAGAACAAAGTTTGGAAAGCACCATATTTCGGAAGTCGAGTCATATAAATACTTAGGTGTGCATATTAGTCTAAGTCTTTCAGACCACGTCCACATTGAAGAAACTATCAAGAAAGGTAATAGACTTATTGCGTACATTAAATCTATTATCGACAACTTTGATGATTTCAATCGTGTATATTATGGGGATATTCTATGGAAAACAATTGCTCTTCCCTCTATTAATTATGCCTGCGCGATTTGGGTTGACTCAAGCAAACAAGACACGGACAAA
Organism: Zoroaster sp. YZ-2022; assembly: GCA_029582265.1. NCBI lineage: Eukaryota > Metazoa > Echinodermata > Asteroidea > Forcipulatida > Zoroasteridae > Zoroaster > Zoroaster sp. YZ-2022. The sequence goes on along the minus strand of CM055817.1, from coordinate 37,970,520 downwards.
ATTGAAAGTATTCAGTTGCAAATGGCGCGCTACATCCTTAAGGCCCCTAGAAACACACCGAAGGAAGCATTATATGGTGATCTAGGATGGGTGCCTATCAAGGTTTCTCAAGATGCACTTACAGTCAAATATCTTGATTACCTTTTACACATGGATAAGCACCGTTGGTCAAATTTCATGTTAAATACTACTCTTAATCTTTCGGAAGAGGATAGATTGCGGTATAATTTTCTCAATAACATTCAAAAGACATTCGCTGATTGCAACTTCGATATTATGAATATCCTTGATAACGCTCGCATAGGGGACGTCCCTAAAACAAGTCAATGGGTTACATCTTTTAATTACGTTATTAACCCTCCTATGCCCAGGCTGAAATTTGGCCCAGTCAGCACGGCACTCACAGACAGTCACTTGAGTATTTTTGGTTGCATTGCCAATTGGTAGGTCAAACCACAGAGTCACACACAGCTGTGTATGAGTGCACTGCACAAAGTCAATGGGTTGGGAGTTACATACAAATTTTGAGTGTCTTTGGGTTTGACCTCCTATCACAGCCACATGTGTTTGCATGTATTTGAGTCAGAGTGCACTGCACAGAGTCAATGGGTTAAGAGAGACATACAAATTTTTGAGTGTCTTTGAGTGTTAAACCTATAGGAGGGGTTAATGAAAATTATGTTCAATTTTGGCATGATGAGATTAATAGGAAGTCATCACTTAAGGATTATGCATCTATCAAGTGCTGTCCTGGTCTGGAGAATTACTTGCTTGACAAAACAGATTTCCATGGGGCAAGTCTTAAATTCAGGCTTCGCTCAAATACCTTGCCACTCGATCGCAGAACAAGTAGTCCCCGGACCATGACAGCACTTGCAAGACGTGTAATAATGGTACTGAAAATATTCAACATTTTTTGTTCACTTGCACTGCGCTCAATGATATAAGAACCGATGAATATGTTAAGTTAGAAAGAAAATTAATCTCCATGAATCGTATTGATGTTTGGGAATTATTTATGTCAAGTAACTTAGATGTTAAATTGAACCTTACATTAGGTAGTGATGTATCAATTAATCCAAACAAATGTGATGTTGACAATATTGTTATTATTTTTGATGATTTTTGTAAATCTTACACCAAGCGTGTATGGAAGCTAAGAGCTGACTTACGTAATTGATGTTTATATACTTGTTTATATAGTTGTTTACTGCCATTGCTGTTGATTATTTATAGCTATTTATTGTATTGTTTCATTAATATAAAGGCATTGTGTTTAAAGATGATGGTCGCTTGCACAGCTTGAACTACCCCCGGCGGGTTCATCAACTGCATTAATTCATGCGTCTCAAATCCGCGGGTGGAGGGGGATTTTGACATGGACGGGATTCTCTTGTCGCTTTGACATGTTTCTAAATCAATTGTTTTCATGTGGGTCGGAGCTTTAGCCAGCACGGACTGCCGGGTGATACGCGCAATTGTTGTTGGATGATTTTCACCAACAAGTTTAAACATTAGTAAACGTTGATTAAATGTTTAGGCTTGTTGGTTAAATGTTTTAAACGGCTGTTGTGTGGTTCGCAAGTGGTCCGTGTTGGTTGAGGTTTTAGCCAGCGTTCTAACAGTGTACAGTGTTATCAAATGATAAAATCATCTTTAAACACAAGACCGTGCAATTTATTTTGCAATTTATTTTGTAAATATCCATTTACTTGATATTATTTATTATTTGTATTTGACGAAGCAAAGCGAATCGCGGGATATAGGCCTACATTGGTTCGTATGCATTTTGTTATTTTGCTCACCCTACCTCAGTAGACCTACCTGGCATTGTGTAGGTCTACATGGTTATCTCGTATACGACGGTGCGGCGTGTCAATGCGTCCCTTCGTTCAGCTCCATGCGTTCGCTTTGTTTCACTAAATTATTACTATTATTTAATATTTTTATTATTAAATATTTTTATTTTTATAAATATTAATTGTTGTAACTATTGTACTTAGAAATTGTTTTGATGGATGCACCGATATTTACATACATCGTGTGCCACTGTTTCAAAAGTGTAATTCCAAATAAATAAATAAAAAATAAAAATATTTATGCATTTGGGCCTCAGTCCGTCTCGGTCTCATACTACAGCTCATCAATAGACTATCTTGTAAAAGATCAAGCCTTTGTTTGGGGAATCTTTCTTGTTCACGCATGGGGTAAAAACGGACAGTAGGACGTCTGGAAGAGCTAACAGACCAAGACACAATTACACAAATAACACTTTCAAGCTTGGTTAACTTGCATTTATGTAATATATATGACTCGGGGATACAAATGTACGCACCCACTGGACTGCTCAACTGAGACTTATTTAACCCTCCTATAATCAGTACAATTTTTGAAACAACCCATTCAGGCCACTGCAAGCCATTAGCTGTTGCCAGTGGCCTCCTCTGGTTACCCTTCTGTGCACTGTCACACCACTGACACTATGAACAGGGAAATGTCTTAAACGCTATTGTTAGGGACAAAATGTCTTTTCAGTACAATGGGGTTTAGGTTTAAGACATTTAAATGTCTGAAATGTAATACAGCTTACGTTTCAGTCATTATAATGTCTTAAACCTAAGTAGGGATAACGTTTAAGACATTTAAATGACTGAAATGTAATACAGCTTACGTTTCAGCCATTATAATGTCTTAAACCTAAGTAGGGATAACGTTTAAGACATTTAAATGACTGAAATGTAATACAGCTTACGTTTCAGCCATTATAATGTCTTAAACCTAAGTAGGGATAACGTTTAAGACATTTAAATGACTGAAATGTAATACAGCTTACGTTTCAGCCATTATAATGTCTTAAACTTAAGTAGGGATAACGTTTAAGACATTTAAATGACTGAAATGTAATACAGCTTACGTTTCAGTCATTATAATGTCTTAAACCTAAGTAGGGATAACGTTTAAGACATTTAAATGACTGAAATGTAATACAGCTTACGTTTCAGTCATTATAATGTCTTAAACCTAAGTAGGGATAACGTTTAAGACATTTAAATGTCTGAAATGTAATACAGCTTACGTTTCAGTCATTATGTCTTAAACCTAAGTAGGGATAACGTTTAAGACATTAAATGACTGAAACGCTATAAACCAGCTTACATGTAGGTTTAAGACATTCTACCCAAATTGTCAGAATCTTGTGGTTAGAAAATGTCTGAAATATCTCTTTGAAGTTCAACCAAGAGTGACACCGTGTCTGAAGGTACACTGACTGCCATTGTTATTGGGTTAGTTGTTTACAATTAGTACACAATGGGCAATAAGTGGTATAGTACAGCTATAAACCACCATTCTGATTTCTGAAGTACTGTACATGGATATTGTAACTGGCAACTAAGAATTAACTCCAGTTCCTTATTCCAATATGCATACATGTACATTCTACATGAATACTGAATTCCTAATACACTTTTGTACACTGAATAAGAACTTATTTATTCACTCCAAGCTAACAGCTCTGGTCCATCTGCCTCATGATCATCAGTGATCTCTTGTGTTCATGTCGTGGCCGAGCGGGACCGGACTCAAGTTCTGGTGTTAGCAGCAGAATGTGGGTTCGAATCCCGGCCGTGACACTTGTGTCCTTGAGCAAGACACTTAACCATAATTGCTTCTCTCCACCCAGGGGTTAAATGGGTACCTGTGAGGGCAGAGTTGGTTGATTAGCCCTATATGTGCTGTAATGGCAGCAATTGAGCTGTATACTCCCCAGGGAGCTGAGATGGTTTCAGGAATGATTTATGAGCCTTATGAGCAAGGGTAATAATATAATGCGCCTTGAGCACCACTCAGTTGGTGGATACGTGCGCTATATAAGTCCACACATTATTATTATTATTATGTCATACAACCTGATTCCACATTCTCTTAAACTTTTAGATTGAAAACCTACTAACAAACTTCGAAAGATCTGTCACTTGTTTTAATAAAATAGAATGAGTTTCAATATAAAAAAAAAAGAGAACAATCTGACACTGTGTTCCCATATGAGTTAGCCCAAGTACATATTGCATTGGCCCTACGTGGGAATCATCATGCATAGATCTATACAAATTATGTTTTCGAAATCACTGGCTCTTACTTGGCTGTGAACACTCATTTTTATGGGGTATACTTATAATAGATGCATATTTTGTAAAGGCAACACAAACATATTGGTGTGAAAGAAAAAAGTGCAGATTTTTTCTTGTATTTTTAGTCATATGAAACATATTGAAATGAGTCAAATGAGGGTTGCGCTCAGATGATTTGCAAAAAGCATAGCTAGCTTTCAAACTGCAACTGGACGGATGAATAACTTTGAATATGTCTGGTTTTTTAATAGAATATGCAGAGTAAATGGCTGTGAACACTCCTGAAGTAGTTCAATGAACAATCAAGTTTTTCCTGTGGTATTTTTATATATACGAGTTCGAGCATTGGTATAAATTAAGATACCAAGACAAGTGATTGTTTGGGAAGGGCTATCCATCTTTGACCAATTTATATTACGTATCATACGTAATTAAAATGCAATTCACAAGGCTCCCATGTATTTTCAATTTTGATGAGAAAATCATCCAGGTAAGCAACGACCCCATTACAACCATGAGGTTGCATCATACGAGAGACAGACGGAGTAAATCTATGAAAAATGCATGGCGCACGTTTAGCTCCAAATGGAAGTTTAGTGCCATAAACATTTAAGTCATCGGGATGACAGGGAACATACCGATTTATAAGCACTTTTGAGATCCACTTTGGGAGTCGTATTTTTGGAGTCATACTTTTGTTTATTTTTCCATTTTCCCCAGCAAATTGTGGTGCGCTTTTCACTGGTTTCAGATCGAAATTTAAGTCTGAAGCTATATGTACATGTACACTGATGTTTGGAAAAACACTAGTTAAACACAAACAACCTGGGCCTACCCATTGAATTATTTTGGCGTGAAAGAAAAAAGTGCACATCAATTCTTGTATTTTTAGTCATATGAAACGTATTGAAATGAGCCGTTGCGCTCAGATGGCTTTCAAAAAGCATACTTAGCTTTCAAACTTCAACTGGACGGATGATTAAAGATGTATGGGTTTAACTTTGAATATGTCTGGTTTTTAATAGAATATGTCACCAAATGTACACTGGTGTATGACAATAAACCATAAATAGCCTACACTGATGTTTGGAAAGGCACTAACACAAACAACCTGGGCCTACCCATTGAATTATTTTGGCGTGAAAGAAAAAAGTGCACATCAATTCTTGTATTTTTAGTCATATGAAACGTATTGAAATGAGCCGTTGCGCTCGGATGGCTTTCAAAAAGCATACCAAACTTCAACTGGACGGATGATTAACCCTACATGTAACTCCCTAAGCATTGTTACTGAACAATAAAAATCCTTCAAAATCCTCCAACTGCCTTTGTTGTCTAGGGAGTTAGGGCTAAAGAGGGGCTCTATAAGAGAGTCCTTATTAACCCTTGTATAGGTTTAACAATCAAAGACACTCAAAATTTGTATGTCACTCCCAACCCATTGACTTTGTGCAGTGTGCACTCAAATGCAAGGACATGTGGCTCTGGTAGGAGGTCAAATCAAAACCACTTGACTGTAACTTAAATGCAGTACGTACACAGCTCTGTGTGACTCTGCATATAACTTTATACACAAGTGTGTTTGACTTTGCCATTATCTCCACACTCTTATACACATGTGTGAACAATTGGCAATGCAACCAAAAATACTCAAGTGACTGTCTGTGGGTGCGGTGCTTACTGGGCCAAATTTCAGCCTGGGCATATAGGAGGGTTAAAGTGTGAAAAAATTACAAAAAAAATTAGTCTCTAACCTCACATTAAAGTGATGTAAAATGTAATTTTATTTGATAACCTTCCTGTGTGAAATTTGTTAACACCCAAAGACAACAGTGATGTCACATTTCAAATAAATGGATCTCTACATTTTTGTACGGTGAATTTGCAGTTCATTCCTGAATCTCCACAATATTTGATCAAATCGGCATTGAAATTGACTTTTTGACAAACAAAAAATTCTTGTATGGAATGTTACAGACTCATTTACCGTAAGAAAATAGTGACGTCATGTTTCAAATATGTGACCATCCACCACAAAGGGGCTGTAAAGTCGAAAATTTCACATTTGGAGGTTCATATAGTTTTGGAAAGAGTATATCATAAGGTTTAAAATGATAACAAACACAAGTCATTCCTACATTCCTACGCGAAGTTATGGTGTATCAAAGTCATTACACTAATTACTTACACTTTCCTATAAACTTACAGATAAACTTACATTCTGTACAGATTTATGAACTCATTGCCCGAAAGAAAACGTGGTTTTCATGATTTTTGAAATTGAATTTAATTCTGAAATTTTCAGAACTAAAGGAGAATATTTCAAACTTTTCATTTCTAAAAAAATACCAAAATGGCCAACCGACTGATTTTTCATGCATTTCAAGCCGTACTGCTAAATCAACGTGTGCGACTTTCCAGCCCGTTCGTGGTGGACGGTCAAATATCGCTCTGAAAGGGTATCAAATAAAATGATATGTTACACCACTTTAAAGTGAAGGTAGAGACTTGTAATTTTTTTCACACTTTAATAAGGACTCTATCTATTGGAAAATGAGTGCATCACAAAACTGAATTTGACCTTAGAGTGCCTCTTTAATGATGTCTGGGTTTAACTTTGAATATGTCTGGTTTTTAATATACTACTCAAAACAATTTAGGGAACACCGGATTTTTAACATCAAATAGGTTTGAAATGTTCCATGAATCGGGATTTTCATTTGCAACCCCCTCTCTCTTTCAGTAGTCATGTCATGAAATGTGTAATCACTACATGCATCCTTTATCATCTGTTTCATTGTGCAGTTGTTTCTCATCAATTCTGTGAAACATTGTGTTTATCTGAAATAAATGATCTTGCTTTAACTGAGATTATTCCGGTGTTCCCTAAATTGTTTTTGAGTAGTATAGAATATGTCACCAAATGTACACTGGTGTATGACAATAAACCATAAATGCTGATATTTTCAGATATCTGCAAACACATTCTTAATATGGTTTATTTTTTAAAAAGGAAATGTTCTATACGTCTCAAATGGCATCTGAAATTACATGTACATCTAAATATGAAATAAATTCTTGATATTTATGATGTGGAGCAGGGTTGTAGCTACCACGGTCGGCGCCGGTCGGTCATGACCGGCCCTAGCTTTAGCCGACCGGGATCGAATGAAAATTAACAAACTCCGACCGGCATAAATTTATGTAAAATTATTAAAAATTTCATTGAAATAAGTGAGAAATAAAGAAAAAACTCATTGTAAACTCCTATTCAACGTGTGTATTTTATTTTTGTTAAAACAATCAGCGCCAATACATGTATGTACCTGAGTTTAGCGCCCGTCACCCCTTTCATGCACTAATGATCCCACCACAACACCCTAGACTCTTTCTCAGGGAAAGAATGGTGCATGTGTGCGTGTTACACGTGGCCTTTGCACCACCGCCAGATGTGGGTACGAGACTTACTCGATCCATGGTCAACATTATAATAATTTATGCACGTGACGTAGTGGGATAGCCCAGTGAATCCCAATCGTGATTGGTTAGTTGCATTGCATGTTGTGCTGAGATCTGCCAGGGCTGCGTTCCGCTTAAGCTGTGCAAACGTTGCCAACGTTTGCTAACGTTTGCAAACAATTTTGAGTGGAACGAGTTGTGCGCCGCCAACGTTCACCCTCGACAAAATTAGCCGGCATTCAATTTGCCCTAGCTACAACCCTGATGTGGAGAAGTACAAAATGTACAAATTCTGCATCTACTGCATGCAAATACTTTTGCCTGGCGGGAAATCTCCTGGGTACTCTAAAGGTCACACAAAATGTAAATGAATCACATGGTCTAAACAAACAGAAATAATAGAATCAGTGAATGTTCAAGTCATGTTTATAACTTCCTTCGCTTAAACTGTCTCATTGGTTATTTTATTTACTACCTATAGACCATATGATATGGGTTTGGAGGTAACCTCTGCTTCATAATATATCATTATGCTGTCTTATCTTTCATTATCCCTCCTAGTTCTGGTGCCTTTTTCAGACAACTTGATGCATCATTTGAAACCATTCGTTTTGTGAAACACACCAAGGTGTAGTGTATCCACCATTCAAAAACCATTTGAATGGATTTGAACGGTAGTAAAACTTGCTACCAACAGTGTTCAAATGGTATCACCATGTGTGTACAAAACCAATGACCATTTTGGTAAGTGGAAATTTTGAATGGTTTCAAATGGTCAAACACTAGGAGGGTTAAGTAATTAATTGTTCAATGTAAAATCGGCCATGAACACGGAAAATCTCGCTTTATGCATTTACCACCGATTCTCATTTTTTAAATATTTTTTTGCCCATAACTGAAAATCCCGACTATATGTACCGTATTGACAAATGATACAAGTATTAAGATACCTTAACTACATGTATAACTTTGTATTCAGATGTAGTATTCAAATCATGTAATTTAGAAAAAGAATAATTAGTCTGTGGGCTTATCGTCGAAAAAAGTCCCCCATATGCAACTTCGGGTACAATCTTTGAAAATTTCATGGATTATTCTTCAAACCATAAAGAATCCAAATCAACTTGATGCCATTTTTTTCTATCACTGGAATATGTTTTTCGAGGCATTTTTCGAACTAAAACGCAGACGACAAAACGAAAATTAACGAAAAACCCAAACTTTTTCCCAATTGACGCATCACGCATTTTTTAGATTCCTTCATGTTACCACTGTGCAATAGGATTCTCAATTGGTGTCAATTTCGCAGCCGGGACACTGCCATGTGTCACTTCGCGCTGTATCCGAAAATCACACACGGTCAAAAATCCAAAAATCAGTCACTTTGTGCTGTATCCGAAAATCACACACAGTGCAGTGCAGTGCACATGTATGGTTACGTGATTCATGTCGCGACGCGTCGGTGCAATCCCATCATTGATCTGTCTTTGTTGCACGGTTTTGTGTCACAATATCTTCGTACGTAGAACAAATAACATTATTCTTAACATTTATACACTGTTGGCACGAAATTTGCCGCAGACATTTATAGAAAAACCTATTCAGGTTCGTTTTTCGATGCTTGCCCACGAAGTTATATTTCGTGTGGTTCCTCAGTGTTGTTGTTTTGGATCGGTCATGAGTATTGGGGGGAGTCAAGGTACATGACTACCACTGGACCAAGTAGGTTTTCGTAAGTTTTTTGGTGTCCTGTAATATTTTCTCGTGTCTTAAAATTTGTATTTCTAAAAGCGGACGTGAAAGGTGGCCTACAGTGGCTGTCACAGGAGTTTTTGTTTAGGCAAAACCCTAAACTTGGACCCAATTTTCAAAAGTGACCTCCCAAATTTATTATGAAAATTAACAATGTTACCAACAACGTTTCAGGATTTTTCTTTTTCCATCAAAATGTAGAGAAAATGCTCTATATGGTGACATGAAAATCTCAAACTGGCTTCTGGGGTCCCTGGGAGTGAGTTTCTCAGTTGATCCTTTTGGATCTGTATTTGTGAGATTTACTCGGATTAATTTCTCCCGAATGTTTTGAGCCTTTCTGAATGCAACAAAGGGTTGTTTTGGAAATATTTCCAACAGTTTGTTGGTTTTGTTGTTACTGTTTGTTTACTGCTTGTTTCACATCTTTTGTGGTTTACGAACAGATTATAAGTCGTTGTTTTGTTTATCTTTTGGTAATTTGTGAATCAGTTTGGCTGGTTGGCCAGTGACACTTTATGTGTTGTGTTGTTTCTCTCAGCTAATAATTTGTTGTGAGAAATTTTTACTTTCTGTTAAATCTTCCTCATTGATGGTGTATCTAGCATATTGCAGAGTTTCTCAGTACTAAATAAATGCTTTGAACACATGTAGAGACTGGTATGTTTCTGTAGGTTTGGTGTACACTTTTGTGTCTGGTATGCCACCATGTTTGGATATGATCATTCTGTTGTAGGATTTTATTTTCGAGATCATATAATGTTATGTCACAAATTTCCGGACTGGCTGTTAAGCCAATTGCACAACCGATTTTATTTCCAAATTTGAAACAATTTCTGTTGAGTATTACTTCCAGACATTTTCAGATGTATTTGTTGATGAACTATGGATAGTTGGTTTGTTCGATGGCATTGCATACACAGTTTATTGCCTCAGTTTGCGGATATTTGTTTACATTTTAACAACATCAATACTTGTGATATTAAAGCACATTTTGTGGAAATGTTATTCCTTCGAGTTTCCGCAGTATGTCTGCTGTTTTGCGTACATGTAGGTTGGGCGGTTACTATTAGGGAGTAGAAAATGATCTACAAATTCTGAGATTTTGGCAGTTGGACTCGAACATCCACTTATAATTGGTCTTCCAACAAAGGGTGTGCCTGTTGGCGGAGTTTTGTGAATTTTCGGTAGAAAATATATTGTTGGAATGTGACATGCCTGTGAGCTCGGATCGAGATATGCCAGAGTGTGTTTGCCGAGAGTACATATGTTGTTTCGCATTTCGGTTAGGACATTATGAATTAAAAGGATGGTTTCTTGTGTAATATCTTGATCGAACTCGGTGTAGTGCTCTGATTCGAGATGTTTGTATCCAACCTGTAGGTAGTCGGAGCGGTTCATAATGTACATGTAGATGCCTCTTCCTTTATCGTATGGTTTGATCACGATTTCAGGGTTGTTCCTCAGATATTTGAGGGCTGATAGTTCAGGGTTTTTCCCGAGTTCTCAGACGAATGTGAGCAAGTTTATATTTTGTGGCTTTCAAAGAGTTTTCAAGTGTTGCACTCTGTATAGTTTTTGGATGCCAAGTGGATGGTGGTTTGAACGGATGGGTTTTGGAAGATTCGTTATGTATTAGGAATTCAATTCTTGGAAGACGTCAATTTCACTCAAGAGTGGAACGGGTTGTTTTAGCAGGAGATGGAACAAAGTTTAAACCTTTACCCAGAGCATTTTTTTTTTCAATTTGAGATAGTTTTGCTTTGGAAAGGTTTGTGATGAATTGTTCACTTTGTTCTACTAGTGTAGTCAGTAGACTATTTGTTCTACTAGTGTAGTCAGTAGACTATTTGTTCTACTAGTGTAGTCAGTAGACTATTTGTTCTAGTAGTCAGTGGACTATTTTTGTATTGTTTGGTTTTAGTCGAGTGTTCAAGTGAAAATTGTTTCATTTTCGGTTTTGATTGTGAACGTTTTGCTCTTTTCGTAAATTTCCGTTTTGCCATAGTCGGTAGATAATTTAGTTATAACATATAATTATATATTTGTATTAATACTATTATATTATTAATAAGATAGTTGGGTTGACAAGTGGCACTTGTGTAAGTGGTCAGGGTTTTTGTTCATTTTTATATATACATGTATGTATTTATATGTATTTCATAACAAAACAAAACGGTGAAAGGTACAGTCTTACCTTGGTTATTTGGTTATTAATCCTTGTTACAAATACACAAAATCCACCACCATATGCTAATCAGTCAATGTTTTTAATGTACATGTAATATTCATTTACAATTGTGACAGGTAGAATTGACATACCCTATTTTATATATTGCGCCCTCGCTTGACCCTTGAAAGTTTGATACCATCTAAGAAGTTGCTTTGTCTTGTTGTCATAGCCACCACAGCTTGTTTGGACCACATCAAGATATTATTATGCTGTCCATATGTATACAGTGTACACTTAATATTCAAGTTCTTCATTGCACCTCATAATGGCTTCCCACAGATTAGACTGGGGTGAGTGTACTTTCATTTAATTTGTTCTTTTATCACACTTATTATCAAGTTATTAATTAGTGTTTTCCGAGTATTACATTGACCTCTAGTCAGAAAATTAGTTGAATTACTTTTTAGCTTTTATTCTCCTAAGTTGCTTTTAATAAGATTGTCTTCATTTATACATTTTTAGGAGTATTTGTTCACTTTCTTTAGTTCCTTTTAATTTACTTTATCACTTTGTATGAGTGTGCTCCTTTAAGGATGGATACAGTTTTATATTATCTGATCTATTGTAGAATATTCACCATAGTTAGTTTAGTATTTTATACAGTAAATTTAGTTTTGAAACATTCGTAAATTTAATACTGTGATCAAACTGCTTTTCTTTAACCTTATACCACCACTTAAAATATTGTACAGGTATCAACTACATGTACATACATATAGGAGTGACCTAGCCATAATAACATGTGGTTGTCCTCAGCTGCAAGTGAAAGGTTGAACTTATTGGTACTTGGTAGTGGCGCAAGAAACCTTGATTTATTATGCCATGCTCATTTGAGTATCAAGTCCCTAGACTATTAGCTGAGTGTTTCTAGAGCATATGAAATCTAATTATCAATTGCCTATGTAGGTTTGCACACAATTCTGTCCATCGATATTGCTTTGTTACTGATAATAGTATGGTTGTTCTTATTTAAGTATTCTCCAGCAATTGATATGTGATCATTTCTATTTCTCATTCCCCATTAAGCAACCACTAGGAATAACCACCAGTTTTATTGTCCTCTTGGTTATTTAACTTTCTAGAGCATTGGGTCAAAAAAAAAAAGCCTAAAAAGTAAAATACTTGTATTTTATTTTAGTTACTTATTAGTTTTATCCATTGCTGTTTACATAATTTCTTATTCTTTACCATTTGATTATTATTTTTATCTTTAATTTATCTAGGTAATAGTTATCTGTTTGATTATATTTTCTATTATTATATTCAACCTTAATTTTCTTACATTATTTGAACGATGAATAGACTGGGTCAAGTCTGTGATTTATTAACTTCACATTGATAGAGGTCATTCAATTACACTTGTGGGATACATAGTTATTTGTTTCTTTATTTGACTTAACCCTCCTATGCCCAAGCAGTCACTTGAGTATTTTTGGGTGCATTGCCAATTAGTAGGTCAAACCACAGAGTCACAGAGCTGTGTATGTACTGTCGAGTGGTTTTGGTTTGACCTCCTAGCCACATGTCCTTGCATTTATTTGAGTGCACTGCACAAAGTCAATGGGTTGGGAGTTACATACAAATTTTGAGTGTATTTCAGTGCACTGCACAAAGTCAATGGGTTAAGAGAGACAAACATTTTGAGTGTCTTTGAGTGTTAAACCTATAGGAGGGTTAATAATAATAATTAATAATAATAATAATAATAATAATAATAATAATAATAATAATAATAATAATAATAATAATAATAATAATAATAATAATAATAATAATAATAATAATAATAATAATAATAATAATAATAATAATAATAATAATAATAATAATAATAATAATAATAATAATAATAATAATAATAATAATAATAATAATAATAATAATAATAATAATAATAATAATAATAATAATAATAATAATAATAATAATAATAATAATAATAATAATAATAATAATAATAATAATAATAATAATAATAATAATAATAATAATAATAATAATAATAATAATAATAATAATAATAATAATAATAATAATAATAATAATAATAATAATAATAATAATAATAATAATAATAATAATAATAATAATAATAATAATAATAATAATAATAATAATAATAATAATAATAATAATAATAATAATAATAATAATAATAATAATAATAATAATATGGACTTATATAGCGCATCCACCAAACTGGTGCTCAAGGCGCATATTACCCCTGCTCATCAGGCTCATAAATCATTCCTGAAACCATCTCAGCTCCCTGGGGAGTATACAGCTCAATTGCTGCCATTACAGTGAATATAGGGCTAATCAAACACAACAACCAACTCTGCCCTCACAGGTACCCATTTACCCCTGGGTGGGAGAATAGCGCTGTGTGTTTTCGGATATTTTTGGAACCGGATACTCGAAAATCAGGAAACTTCGGATACTCGGATACCCGTTTTCATTTTTGTTGAAAACATGCCTCCGGTGGTGGTGTACATATACACAGGGTTCGACCTTAGCAGTCGCCCGCTCGCCAAATGCGAGTGAAAACGGCGGCGGGCGAGTCAAAACCCTTCCTTCACTAGCCCGCTGGGCAAGTCAAAATATTGTCACCGATAGGCCTATTATATCAGCCCTGAAATTACACGGCGGCATCGACGGCAATTGCCGTCAATGCCCTCACCCTCTGCCACTTTTCACGGCAACGAGTTGCTGTGCTTTTTCCCTGCATTGCCGTTGTGCCCACTTGTTTACACATAGTATTTACTATGTACATGTACATTCTCACGGAAAAAAATATATCGCCGCCACGCGCGCCGCTCGATTGCGGACCGGTGGCTGCGCTGCTAAGACCAAGTTCATGCAACGACCATTTGGGAACAAAATACTAGTAGTCAAAATTACCTGGTACTCATGACCAAAATGATATAGCGGTTACCAGGCAATATCGGCCGCTTGGTCGTTATACGAACTTGGCCCTTGCTAATACTTTGGTTGGTGTCAACAGTACCCACAACATAAACACTACGCCAGGCATTCGCGGGTACCAGCTAAAGATAGCATGGCGCGGCGTTGGGGTGCATGCAACGTAAATAATACATGCCGAGTCTGTACCTAGACATGCATGCAGCGTGTGCGTGAGCATATCGGATATAGCATCGACGCATCGATCGTCGTGTCGCTGTACACATGTACATATGTACATTATGGCCAGGGTTTTTGGTGGTCGTCAACATGCTGTCAAAGGGTCGACTAGCAAATAAAAAAGAGTGAACTTAATACTGCCACATCCAAATGCATAAAACTTTTTTTTTTCGGGTTAACATTGTGTTTTTTATTTATTTTTAATTGGTGACATAAACTGTAAGTGTAAGTGTTGCAATACTGTTTTCATGTAGGCCTACATGCAATAAAACCCAAACGGAGACAGATAAAGGAAACTTTAGTCTTATTGGCATGTCATGTGCTGAATTGGAGTGTGTTAAATTTTCATTGTTTTTTTTTACATTTTTTTTAAAAGATTGCCTTGGTGCCCTTTACGTTTTTTTTATCATTGCCGTGATGCCCTTTGAAAATCTTAAAAATTGCCTTGGTGCCCTGATTTTTTAATGTTTTCATTATTGTTGTGTTCAGTTGGTTAGAAATAAAATAATATGAAATGAGCCTTCTTCATTTCAGAATTAAAGCAAAAGCATTACTGTACACTAATGTGCCTGATCTTTTCCTCTGTTATTAGAATAGAATCCGTTATTAATTAAAGAAACATTAGTATTGCCTCAGAAACAAATATGCACATAATAATAAGGTAACTGACAACTGTTGTTTATAATGCATGTTCTGATGCAAAATGCCTAAATTACTAAAAACAGTGATTTGATTAAAAGTATTTTTTTTAAACATACGGGCGAGTGAAAAGGCTTGCGGGCTAGTGAAAAGTTTGGTTTACTAGCCCGGCCGGCGAGTGAAAAAAAAAGTTAAGGGAAAACCCTGTATACATGTACTGTAAATGGTAACAAATTGACTTTTATAATACAGAGGATACCATACTTAAATCGATCTTTTCTTTATTGGAGTGCAATCTCTTGAATTTAAATATAATTGTCTGTAAAAGTGGAAACATTACATTGTTCACGAGTCACAGATTTCTGTTAACACCGCTCAAATGTTAAGTCCGAATTTTAAAAAGTCGTTTACGGGTAATTGGAACCGAAAAATGGAACCAGGTAATGACCGTTTCGGTCGGGTATCCGGATACCCGGATACTGGCACAGCCCTAGGAGAGAAGCACTTAAATGGTAAAGTGTCTTGCTCAAGCACCATAATAATAATAATAATAATGTATAGATTTATATAGCGCACGTATCCACCAACTAAGTGGCGCTCAAGGCGCATTATATTATTATCCCTGCTCATAAGGCTCATAAGTCTCATAAATCATTCCTGAAACCATCTCAGCTCCCTGGGGAGTATACAGCTCAATTGCTGCCATTTCTAGCGCATATAGAGCAAACCATCTCTGCCTTCACAGGTACCCATTTAACCCCTGGGTGGAGAGAAGCAATTATGGTTAAGTGTCTTGCTCAAGGACACAGGTGTCACGGCCGGGGCTCGAACCCACACTCTGCTGCTGGCAACACCAGAACTTGAGTTCAGTGCGCTAGACCGCACGACAATCCACTTTACGTGCATTATACAACACACGGGACCTACGGCTTTACGTCCCATCCGAAGGACGAAGCAATTATGGTTAAGTACCTTGCTCAAGGACACAAGTGTCACGACCGGGGCTCGAACCCACACCCTGCTGCTGGCAACACCAGAACTTGAGTTCGGTGCGCTAGACCGCTCGGCCACGACACTCCATGGTCGCGGTTTGCAAGTTAAAGCATTCCCATGCCTTGTATTTTCTTATATGTGACGGGCTCTGCGAAAATGAGTCACATGGGGGTGAACATAATTTTTTAGTTATATACATGGCTGAAAAGAGCATGCAATAAGCTTCATTTTGATACCTGTTAAACAACTGTGGCATGTCCGGTTCAAAAGTTATCACCTTTTGAAAATATGTATTATGTCAACAATCGAGTAAACCCGTATACAGTGTAGGAGAAATTGCCTATTAAAAAAAATGTAAAAACCCATGACTTCAGAAGGTTACTAATAAAATGTGCGTAGTTACCAATATGTTCCTTAAAATTTAATGCTAGCGGGGTTTATATTTTTGCCAAGCACAATCAACGTAAACGCAGCAATTTATAGCTCATTGTAATGGAAACAACGGACGAAATGAAAACAAAAGGCACACAAAAGTCATCATTTATTCCACTTTCTTCATACAAATCAGCTTTTTTGATTTATAAATATGAAAATACAGATACTAAAGAACCGAAATAATGGATAATCAGAAAATCAATTTCCATTTTTTTTTCACCCTCCAAACATTCATTAACCCTGTACGTGGAAATAGGCCGTGCGAGAAGCGACTCATTTTCGCAGAACCCGTCACATGACACAACTTAACTTTTGAGTTAAAGTACATTGTAAGAAGAGTTCACATTTATTATTTTTATTAGTATTTTCCAATTCATTATATTTATACAGGAATTGTATTTTATATCTTTTCAGGGTTTTTCTTTTGAGTAAATGCTGTCACACCATTAAAAGAACAAGACTACTTAAAATGTACACCATCCGTGTCGTGATATTATTTTGAGCTGTCACACAATTATTTTAACTCATGATCAGTGCTTGATAGCCCCTGTTGACTGAAACGATACAAACAGTAACTTTAATATGCCTTAAATGGTGGTAAATTTGAATTTTCAAATGCCAGCAACACCTTTAATATCATATGAAAGAATATTATCATGTTACCAGAGTTAATAAATGTAGAAAAATGAAGATCCATATCTCAGTTTATATTAGCCTTTTCCATGCGTACAGTATGCACATAATATGCTAAAAATGGCGGCCATTTTAAAATTCAATATGGCCGCCATTGGGGGCATAGGAAAAAATGGCATCAAGCAGTTTTGTATTTTGTTGACATATTTATAGGAGATCCTGAGAGTTTCAAAGATTGTTCCCGAAAATGCACATGGACTCCACAAGCTCACAGACTAAATACAGAAGAAAATTTATGTGGCGAGTTTCGAAGAAACAAATATGTATGACTTATAGGATTGCCGACTATTCCGACAGCCCATAATTCCGACTGCCAACTCCGACAGAATTTAAATTCGCCAGATAAGTCTTTAGCCAAATTTATCAGCCTAGGCCTGCTAGCCAGTAGTGTAGCTCATGGGGGATGGCAGCCCCCTTGCCCTCTTTTGACATAAATTACGGAAATAAAGAATTGTTTCGTCTATGGAAAAATAATACTACTTAAATAGAGCTAATATTCCGTTATGAGATCTCTGACTTTAAATTTGAAGTTTAAAATGATTTGTAAGTTTAACAATGAACCACTAGACCGAACTACGAGGCGTAGGCTCATTATAAACAGTATACTATTTTCAACGGATTAATCTCTGTTGATTTAATGCCTAATTATTTGTGACCTGAAGATCAAATTGTTCCAATGAAACCATTTGAAGCTATGGTTACTGACCAACGGCAGCAATTGTTAATGCTCGCCCAAAGTGAACCTTGATTTAGTCCCAGCCTGCATTTTTATGGTACACTTCTTGTACCATGATTGTACATCCACATAACGGCAAATAACTTTCTACTGGCCCAAAATTTGTATGCTTAAAAAAGGATTGTGTAATTAGTTTTACTTTTTAATCCTCTACTGCCGTGAATAACTATAATCCGACAGGTTTTGCTTCTGAAATAATTTAATAAAATTTTATGTGGACATGTAAGGACAAGGTGCTCTGTCGTGTTGGGCTTACTGCATAGACGCGGTGTTGGGACCATCTGTAGGGTCATTGATGACATAAGAGTGAGGTGCCGGTGTGCAGGACGATTGACTACACCAGCCCCGGCAAAAAAGGTTTGCATTGTCGGCACACTGGCGATACTCGTGATTCACTCAAACTCGTAGAAGTGCAAGTCTTCATAACAATTTTCTTCATAACAATTTATTTTGTGCAGGTACTGTATGATGTTAAAATTGAAACCCCTGTCTCAATATCATGTGTAATTTTTTAAAAGTTTAAACCAAGTATAAAAAATTGGGGAATATACAAAAAATAGGATTGTGATCCACTCGAAGAAGTACACAGTGCATGGTACATGTATGTACAAGTCTTTTCTTCTTTTTTTCAATTTTCTCCATAGCAATTTATTGTTTGCATGTATGACTTGAAATTTTCAGACATGATTTATACTCCCGTCTCAATATCATGACTAAAAAAGTTAAACAATGTGTAAAATGAATTTTTGTCCACTCAAAAGAACAAGTGTGTTTGGGGGAACTCTATCATGGCCATGCTATGTCAAATAAAGAGAATCAGGTGGAGTCATCAGCTCACGTCATTTACAAGTTTGGTGTATAGCCATAACAATGTGGATGCAGCTATTCGGATTTTTAATATCAAATAGAACTTGAAACAATAAGTAGATGCTGTATAGCAAATTAATAGGTTTAACATTCAAAGACACTCTGGTAGAAGGTCAAATCAAAACCACTCAACTGTAACTATGCAGTAATACACAGCTGTGTGTGTGTGACTCTGCATATGCATGTAACTTGTGTGTGTGTTTGACTTTGCCACTATCTCCAGCACAAAAATACACATGTGTGAACAATTATCAATGCAACCAAAAATACTCAAGTGACTGTCTGTGAGTGCCTTGCTGACTGGGCCAAATTTCAGCTTGGGCATAGGAGGGTTAACCCTCCTACTGTTTGACCATTTGAAACCATTCAAAATTTCCACTTACCAAAATGCCCATTGGTTTTGTACACACATGGTGAATACCATTTGAACAGTGTTGGTAGCAAGCTTTACTACCATTCAAATCCATTCAAATGCATAGGGCTCTGGTTTTTTTAACATATACCAAAAAGCTTAATGGCACTTTGAGAGTCTCAAATTTTGTAAAGATACAGAACTGGAAACCAGTTTTCATATTTTTTTGAAGCATGGACCTAGATTGATCTCCCATAGCTTAATGAAAATTCTACAAGTTTGGTTTATGTGTGTGAGCTATCGCTGAACAGCCAAATGTTAACGGAATTTTGTCAACCAAAAAAAGAGACCAGATTGTTTTGGCTGAAACACAAAAATGCCAGAAACAATATAATTCTTTCCTATTTACAATGAATGAGTATGAGTGGAACTTTAAGAAAGTGCACAGTAACCCCAAGTATTTGGACTATTTTGATGGAGCGGCTCAATTGAAAATAGTGTTTCGGACGTTACATTTTCCGTTAACAATCTTACCCTTATTTGACTCACTAGGACTACAATTTATTTATATGATATCAGTATTAAAATCCACTTTCTGGGTACCCCATTCCAATGCCTAAAAAGAAAGTAACATTATGTTATTGCAGTGACGTTGTTTAAAATTTGTTCATCAAATAAAAAAGTTACCTCATTTTCCGTAAACAATTTGGTAACGTCCGAAACAATATTAATTTTGAAGTATCAAAAAATACAGGAATTGTAAAACCTATTTATTATTTCATTTTGAAAGAACCTCAAGGCAGCTTACCATCACAGCATAAATTAATGCTGTATCTAATTGCATTATCATTATATCAGCAAAACAAATTTTCCGTTAACAGTTGTAACATCCGAAACGACTGTAACGTCCGAAACAAATAATACCATTTCTCAGCTAATAACTCAAAGTTGATGGTACCCAAAGTGATTTAATCATCATAAAATAAAACACTGTTATTACTAAAACAAATTTAGACATGAATTAGATCATTCTTGTCCAACAAATTTCTCATGACACAAAATATTTGTTTCGGACGTTACACAATTTGGTTGTTAACACAAAATTTAAAATTTTTAATGCTGTTTTTATTCTATCAACATTTATGACTCTCCAATTTCTTTTTACATGTCAAGAAAATATTTCATTCATTTCATTCAGTTTTAACATTAAATACAACATGCATTTGATGCCAAAATAAAATTTACTATCAAATTTAAAGCTTTCTACAATACCAATTGGCAACAATGAAATTTTTAAAGACACTGTATGTGATGCATGACATTGCTAGATTGTTTTGAAATAACCTCACTTTTAATTAAACCAAATCAATTTCAACTAGAACTGCTCATCAGAATTATGGAGCAATATAAATAATACTTTCTGGGGTATTGTAAACATGTTTCGGACGTTACGACGTAGTGTTAACACACATTTCTGCATGCATGCTGATCCCCCTATGAACGAAATAGATGACTTCAGTTCCACAGTAATTATTGTGGGATATAATACAGTACATTTGCATATAATTTCTATAAATTATATGCAAATAAGCAAGTCCTTGGCCATGACCTTGAGAAGCCTGCCTGCTACATGTAGCTGCAGTGTTTAACCCTAACCACCCTATATCCTCCAAAGTCCTCCAAGAGGCACTTTTTTGGAAAAAATTCAGCACTGTTGGAAACTGGTACTTTCACCTCTTCAAATGGAGTGTCGTGGCCGAGCGGTCTAGCTTACCGGACTCAAGTTCTGGTGTTAGCAGCAGAATGTGGGTTCGAATCCCGGCCGTGACACTTGTGTCCTTGAGCAAGACACTTAACCATGATTGCTTCTCTCCACCCAGGGGTTAAATGGGTACCTGTGAGGGCAGAGTTGGTTGATTAGCTCTATATGCGCTGTAATGGCAGCAATTGAGCTGTATACTCCCCAGGGAGCTGAGATGGTTTCAGGAATGATTTATGAGCCTGATGAGCTTTATGCGCAGGGGTAATTATATAATGCGCCTTGAGCACCACTCATTTGGTGGATACGTGCGCTCTATAAGTCCATACATTATTATTATTATTATTATTATTAGTATTATAAATGGGCAAAATTACTACCTGGCAAGAAGTACAGGCCATTTAAGTGCTGAATATGAAAGATCAACGAAAATGCATGGTGCATTTTGAAGATACATGTACATGTAAGGGCATGTTTCCAAAAGTGCACTGATGGATTTTGGAGGATTCAGGAAGGTTCCTAGTCAGAATACCTAGGGGGTTAGGGTTAATAAACAGTGAAGTTGGGTCATTACATGTACAGCACAAGTGCATGTATAGCACAACTTTTCTGTAAACTATATGTATAGAAATAAGCAAACTTCTTAGGAGACACCTGCTGCAAGTAAAATCAATGTTTCCTTTAGCCAAACATTTTCTTTGGAGACTTTTTGATCAATAAAGTCCATTTAACAGGAGGTCCAAAACATGCAAAAGCAATTTTATGAAATTCATACCTGTATAAACTAACAACCTTATAGTTTTGAGCCAACGATACGTTTGTTGTATTCAAAGATCTTGAACCATATCAGTTTACTGTTAATATTGTTGTATTTCTGCAAGTTTTATTCTTAAATTGTGTTAAATGCACTTTTCAATTATAACATGATATACTACAACTTTACTCATCTGGATTTGTAAAAATAATAAAGCAAACAGATTAACCAGTTAGCGTCGGAGGCCGTGTACATGTATACACCGCAATTTTTTGGACAGCGGATCGGAGATACCTAAACACGCCACAGGATTCTCGGAATATTTGTATAGATTCCCGGTCGACGTGGCAATGAGCCATAAGCATACAGTGGAAGACGCGGTCTCCCAGTCACGCTCTGGTGAGCACCATTGGTCGTGTTTGCGGTAAAAATAAACCCCACAGGGTTCGAAAACTTTTTATTCCGGTGCGAACTAGTTAAACTTTAGCAAAGTTTGTTATCTGATTGAGATGTTAACATCATGTAACGTCCGAAACAAAAACAGGCCATTGTCTTTGGTACCATACAAAGCCTACATGTAGTATGCAGTTCAGTGTATTTCAGGTTTTCTAAATGATTACCACCTCAATCAAGTTCATATTTCATGCAATTTTACATTACATGAACAGCATTTGGAAGTATGTAGATCTAAATTAGATGGATTAACTTTACAAGAAGTATTGTAGTTGAGAGGATACACTGGTTAGCAATTTGTATGGTCATTTGAATACAGAGTTTGCATTTAAATATTAATATGTTAGTATATTTCCTTCCTGCAAATAAGCTGACAGACCACTGAAACCAAAGCAAAGCCATAAAATGAGAAAAGCTGAGATGTTAACATAGTGTAACGTCCGAAACATAGTTAGGTTAAATCTAAAAAATTCAGCCAATGTACTTTTTCAATTTTTTTCATATAAGTATTTTGCATCATCCATTGTTTACATGCAATAAGTTTGACCCCAAAAAGCCAGTCCTACAATGCCAGACAAAAACTTTAAATAGTGAAACCCAGTATTTTCGGCTATTTTTGATTTTAAAGCAATGTAAAATGCAATTGGTTGTGATAGAAACTCAAAATTGGCATAAATAATCTCTGAACCATGCTCTTAACATTAACATTCATTGCTAAAGTAGGCAAATAAAGCATGAGTTGAATTTCACAATTTTGAGATATCAACAGTTTGTAGTAAAACATAAGAGTGTTGTTAATGTTCAAGTATGTTTCACAAGTTTAGAGATAGATTTAAGCTCAGGCTTTTGAATTTCTCAGAAATATAAATTGTTTGGATGAGAAAAATACATGTTTGAAGTGTGTTGACTTATTTTCATTTTTGACCCTCTTGGTTGACACAAATGGTATATGTTAAAAAAACCAGAGCCATAGAGGGTCCATTGATTCACCACTTAGAAATATCCAAACAAGGTTTTGTATTAGCTGTACTACCATTTGGAAAGATCCAAACAAGGTTTTGTATTAGCTGACCTACCATTCAAAACCATTTGGGGGAATCAATACTGTACACAGTTATTTCACCATTCAAAACCGGATACCCGGCACAGCACTAGTGATCATACTGCTAACTTACATGCATTTGCAAATCTAAAACTGTTACGATTTAAAGACCTTAACTACTTAAATTTAGGAAAATTTATGTATACATGTAAGTACATTAACAATGCATTACCTGGTTGTATTAGCTTGTATTAAAAAACAACTCGTAGCGTCCCCAAAAATCGGAGACTTCCATTTGTGTGGCTTACATTTACAGTCGAAATTTTCAAGTCGTTTACGGGTAATTGGAACCGAAAAATGGAATCAGGTAATGACAGTTTCGGTCGGGTATCCGGATACCCGGCACAGCCTTTCTAGAAATGCCAGCAGACCAAGAGACAAAATTTTTTTTTTTTTTTAAATCACTATAAACAGTAATTTGCATTTTTGTATGACACAGGGCTCAAAATACATAGTTGTACATGTACACACGTGTACATTTTTTAAGTTAAACATTTGCACACCCTACTTTTCAAAGAAAAACAAATTTTGATGCCCTTTTTTTTTCCAAATCCTGGCTCTGCCAGATGGTTTTCTTTACATGTATGTAGTTCTTTTCTTCTTAATTTTTATTAACACCCTCCTACAATCAGTGCAATTTTTGAAACAACCCATTCAGGTCACTCCAAGCCATTAGCTGTTGCCAGTGGCCTCCTATGGTTACCCTTCTGTGCACTGTCACACCACCGAGATTGCAGGGTAAGGTGGTCTCCCATCGATACATCGTATGCCATACTAATATGTTCAAACATTTACAGAGGCCTTGGGTGGCACACAGTTGATTTTGTAAGATTACTTGTAAAGGACAGCAGGCTTGTACGTATGTATGTACTGAAGGTTGCTCAAGAGCAGAATTTTGTGGACCGGAGTGGCCTCCATGTGTAGGAGGGTTGTACGTACATTTTTGTACACGTACAGACTACCGATCAAACAAAAAACAAAAAAGTAAGAACTGAAAATAAATTTATGTAAACGGCACAACTGTATGAAAAATAAAAGTGAATTACATGTATTTCTCCAGAGGACGATCAGAGCATACTGATCGAAACGTCGAGTTGTAACCTCCAGTTCTTTTCCAAACTAATTACTACTCAATATAGAATTCACATGGTGTCACTGCAATTAGTCTTACTGTACATGTATTTACACTGGTCTTGAACCAAACATTTCCGGTCCCATAACATTCTGTAGTTACGTACTGTACCAACCCAGTTGTCTAACTAGTGGCATGTACATGTATATATTGTATACATAACAGCAAAAGAAACGTCACCCCTAAAAATATTTATTATTTTCATTTTATAAATAATATAATTTGTTTAACCCTCCTATGTACAGTGCAGTTGCCATAGAATTGTCAGACCTTTCAAAACCTTTCAAGTTTGCTGTACTGAAGGGTTTTGAAAGGTGAGAAAACTGTCTGACAAAAGGGACCTATGAAAGGTTTCGAAAGGTGTAACAACTCTCTGAACAAACTGGTGTTGAAATGTTTCAATACCTTTCAAAGGGTATTGAAAGGTGTGGTTGTTCAGTAGCAACAAATTCTGGAGGGTTTTAAAGGGTTCATAATTATTGATAGCCATTTTGGCCCGTAAGCAGATTTTGAAAGGTTTTGAAACGTCAAACCATAGGAGGGTTAATGAAGAATATTATGAGTATGGAGTGTAACACGAACACAATGTGGCAAATTTGGTTGACCTCAAAATTCGTTATGCATGACGTCCGAGGACACATAAGCTAAACACTTTTTCAGACTTATCAAAATTTATGGGGGGTGACGTTTCTTTTGCTGTTATGTATATACATTTTTGTAGATATTTTCCTGAAATTCAATGCCTGTGATTGCACTGTTGGTTCTTTGCAAGGTCACGAGTCTCTGTAGTCTAGGTATCGTCTCGGTCCAATGAGATCACAAAAGATTTGCTGGTCTCAAAAAAATCGAGACATTACCTGGTTGTATTAGCTTGTATTAAAAAACAACTCGTAGCATCCCCAAAAATCGGAGACTTCCATTTGTGTGGCTTACATTTACAGTCGAAATTTTCAAGTCGTTTACGGGTAATTGGAACCGAAAAATGGAATCAGGTAATGACAGTTTCGGTCGGGTATCCGGATACCCGGCACAGCCTTTCTAGAAATGCCAGCAGACCAAGAGACAAAATTTTTTTTTTTTTTAAATCACTATAAACAGTCATTTGCATTTTTGTATGACACAGGGCTCAAAATACATAGTTGTACATGTACACACGTGTACATTTTTTAAGTTAAACATTTGCACACCATACTTTTCAAAGAAAAACAAATTTTGATGCCCTTTTTTTTCCAAATCCTGGCTCTGCCAGATGGTTTTCTTTACATGTATGTAGTTCTTTTCTTCTTAATTTTTATTAACACCCTCCTACAATCAGTGCAATTTTTGAAACAACCCATTCAGGTCACTCCAAGCCATTAGCTGTTGCCAGTGGCCTCCTATGGTTACCCTTCTGTGCACTGTCACACCACCGAGATTGCAGGGTAAGGTGGTCTCCCATTGATACATTGCAGGCCATACTAATATGTTCAAAATTTACAGAGGCCTTGGGTGGCACACAGTTGATTTTGTAAGATTACTTGGAAAGGACAGCAGGCTTGTACATGTATGTACTGAAGGTTGCTCAAGAGCAGAATTTTGTGGACCGGAGTGGCCTCCATGTGTAGGAGGGTTGTACATACATTTTTGTACACGTACAGACTACTGATCAAACAAAAAACAAAAAAGTAAGAACTGAAAATAAATTTATGTAAACGGCACAACTGTATGAAAAATAAAAGTGAATTACATGTATTTCTCCAGAGGACGATCAGAGCATACTGATCGAAACGTCGAGTTGTAACCTCCAGTTCTTTTCCAAACTAATTACTACTCAATATAGAATTCACATGGTGTCACTGCAATTAGTCTTACTTACATGTATTTACACTGGTCTTGAACCAAACATTTCCGGTCCCATAATATTCTGTAGTTACGTACTGTACCAATCCAGTTGTCTAACTAGTGGTATGTACATGTATATATACATAACAGCAAAAGAAACGTCACCCCTAAAAATATTTATTATTTTCATTTTATAATTAATATAATTTGTTTAACCCTCCTATGTACAGTGCAGTTGCCATAGAATTGTCAGACCTTTCAAAACCTTTCAAGTTTGCTGTACTGAAGGGTTTTGAAAGGTGAGAAAACTGTCTGACAAAAGGGACCTATGAAAGGTTTCGAAAGGTGTAACAACTCTCTGAACAAACTGGTGTTGAAATGTTTCAATACCTTTCAAAGGGTATTGAAAGGTGTGGTTGTTCAGTAGCAACAAATTCTGGAGGGGTTTTAAAGGGTTCATAATAATTGATAGCCATTTTGGCCCGTAAGCAGATTTTGAAAGGTTTTGAAAGGTCAAACCATAGGAGAGTTAATGAAGAATATTATGAGTATGGAGTGTAACACGAACACAATGTGGCAAATTTGGTTGACTTCAAAATTCGTCATGCATGACGTCCAAGGACACATAAGCTAAACACTTTTTCAGACTTATCAAAATTTATGGGGGGTGACGTTTCTTTTGCTGTTATGTATATACATTTTTGTAGATATTTTCCTGAAATTCAATGCCTGTGATTGCACTGTTGGTTCTTTGCAAGGTCACGAGTCTCTGTAGTCTAGGTATCGTCTCGGTCCAATGATGTCACAAAAGATTTGCTGGTCTCAAAAAAATCGAGACCAGAAAAATGTTACAAAGAACAGCCCTTTATATTGCAATCACAGTTTGTACATAAAAATCATTTTTCTACAAATTCTTACTTCTAAGCAAATCGGTCTGCCCCTTCCCCCCAGTCGGTCTCAGTCTTTCCAGGTTTCAGTCTCCGTCTCGGACGGGGTGGTCTCGACTATGTACAACTCTATTGATGTTGCATTCAGGTGGAGTGGGTGGGGAGATACATGTATAGTCTACATGTACAGTGTACGACGAAGATCTTACCTGGACGCCTTCCTTGGTGTGCCAGCTCATTTTCTTTTGATTGGCGATCACGGCCGCCGTGACCGTAGTTCCGTTGTTGCCGCCCCATCCGACTAGCATGCAGCCGAGCCTTGGCTTCTGCCGCTCTGTGCGGAATTTCACCCGCGTGTCGATGGGAATAACCTGGGGAAAATGCAGAGTGGGTCGCGACAAGTTGTTAGTCATCAATTGGTCAAACTACGTGTTTGCAGCTCTGTCAATCAGGCAAAACCATTTGGGGGAAGTTACATGTAGGGTTAATCCTAACTGGTCCAGTACATGTAAGTCCCAGGCAATTTAGGGTTATGTTTTCAGTGTGGATATGGGGGGAGTGGCTTCAATTAGTTGACCAGAAAGGGGGTCATGGTTCCAATTAGTTGACCAGAAAAAGGGGGAAGGGGGGGGGGGGCAGGTTCTAATTACATGTAGATGACCAGCAATTCTTTGAAAATTGCTCTAGAAAACATGTTTGATTTTTTATTTCTTCGGTTAATGGCAAACTTTTATGGAACATACATACATACATGTATACACACTTCGAATGTTGGAAATTCAGATGAGGGTGAAAAATTAACCCCCAAAAAAAATATCATATTATACTGTAGCGTTCTTTGTTAGTGCTGTGCATCCATAGGAATTTTTGGAACCAGGTACCTGACTGTCGGAATAGACCAGTTCCTGGGTACCCGTAAACTGATGGATTTTCCACCTCATGCCGCTGTGCTTGATAATTTGTCCATTTATTCATTACCATTACATTCATCTAAACAAAAAATACCCCCAAAATTTAT
Organism: Zoroaster sp. YZ-2022; assembly: GCA_029582265.1. Lineage (NCBI taxonomy): Eukaryota > Metazoa > Echinodermata > Asteroidea > Forcipulatida > Zoroasteridae > Zoroaster > Zoroaster sp. YZ-2022. The sequence goes on along the minus strand of CM055817.1, from coordinate 37,942,164 downwards.
AATTTATTAATTGAACCCTCCTACACATAGAGGCCACTGTAGACCTCTAAATGTCCAATGTGTTGTACACACATTGTTTGTGCATATAAGCCACACTGACCCTTTGAAGTAATCAAATAATGCATACAAAGACACAATACCACAGTTGACCTTATTTTCAGCAGGTTATACTGTAAACAAACTCCCAATAATAAATCACCATCAGCCACTGAGACCAATAATATACCAAGCCTCCACCATCCATTGGGATTTTCAGCAGGGTGCACCCCACTAAATAGTGAGGAATTCATGCGCCAAGCTGTTTATCATAAAGTGTATGTCCTCAAATTTTTCTGAAAAACAAAGATTTGAGGCCCATACATTTGATGGATTGTGTAAAAATGGCCCAATATCATAACCTGGGGGTCCTTGGCTTTCAACTTTGAGTATTTTGGACACACTAGGCCCTGAAAAAGTGGTTCTAATTTGATTTCAAGCGTAAGGCCTTTTTCCAAAATGGCTGTTTTTCAGTGTGGACATTTTCACTACTGTAGAGGGTGGTTTTCATTGGGATGAGGATAACTTCCTGGAAACCTGGACTTTAGACAGTAAATAGAGAAGAAAATAAAAGGTTACATATCGATCAATATTTTTTCTTTTGGTTTTAAAAACTGTGGGACTTTTAAGTATTTTTTAACGATTTTTGAATATTTTGTGTTTAACACTGTTTACTATGGAAGTTTATTTAGTGAGGTGCACCCTGCAGTTATTTTGTAAACACAGACTCTCCATAGTAACCTACCACCAGCCACTGAGTCTGGAACAAAGTAATATGCCCTGCAATATGTCAATCACAAACCACTAAAACCAACAGACATATGAGGCATTATGTTACTATAGTTATGAGGAGCCACTGCCTACCATAGCAATGGCTTGGAGTTGGAGTGGCCTGAATGGGTTGTTTCAAAAATTTCACTGATTGTAGGAAGGTTAATTATTGTTTTGTGAAATAAGAAACAAAGTACCTGAAATGTTATTATAAACATGGAAGATCAGTAAGTGTTCATCAAAGACAGGCATTCAGTTCTTGAAATACTTACAAATTTTAAAAAGTGGGTTTCGGATAAGCTTGGGCGATAACACAATAATATCGAATATGGCGATACCTTTTTTATTCTATTACGATATCGAGAACCTTTTTATATTATTGAGATATTGGCAAATCTAGATTTTAAAAATATATCGGGATTTTTAAAAAAATAAATTTAAAAAAAAAAAAATTAAAAAAATTTAAAAAAATTTAAAATTTAAAATTTAAAAAAATCGCCATTGTGAGTCAAGTCAGAAATTCCATGGAAACAAAATTATGAAAATTAAGTCTTTTCAGCTTTTGGAAGTGAGAAACAAAAGTGAAACTACATGTACTTCAGAAGTACATACTCTGCAAACGAATTCGCGATTTATTGTGATGCTTGTAGAGGGGTACATACATGTACCCGTGGTTATCGGATCTAAATCAATCATAGGTAAAACTTGTAGCTTTGCATGGTGAGGATGATAAGTAAGACTAATTGCGGTGACACCATGTGGAATCTCGATTGAATAGTAATTAGTTCTGAAAAGAACTTGAGGTACAACTCGACGTTTCGATCAGTATGCTCTGATCATCCTCAGGACGATCAGAGCATACTGATCGAAACGTCGGTTGTACCTCCAGTTCTTTTCAGAACTAATTACTACTCAATCGAGATTCCACATGGTGTCACCGCAATTAGTCTTACTTAAATCAATCATACACGAATGAAAAAATAATCGCTACACTATCGAAAATCGCGATATGTTTGCCAATAAATCGTGGATGAAAAAAAATTGATATCGCCCAAGCTCAGTTTCGGATACCGGAACTGGTAAAAAGAAACTGGGTATTGATCTCACTAGTCATTGTGATAATACATGTATTAAAGGATCAATTATGATGCAATTACTGTTATTTGACACCATCTGTGCAAATTATAAGGGATGTACATGTATAGCTGAAAATTGTGTTAGTAATTTTTGGATAAACATACAGTCCTTACTATTAATGATGCTATTCAATTTGTAAATTCAAAACACCATCTGTGCCAAGTCTCTAGAATGAACCTAAACTTGTGATAATAGCACACTTTGCGATTACGGGATGATTAACCCTACTATTGATGCACTTTCGTGGAAAGTTGCTGTAGAGGCCAAAATAATGTGCACACAGGGGCATTTTTGACTGGTTTTTGCTGTCAGTTTGACCACCCTGAACAATACCAGTTAATGCTTTTACCAGTCAAAAACATTCGAGTCATTTTGACCTGTAAATGTACTACACGTAGGCCTAAGGTTTGACAGTGTTTGACTTTTAAGTGCACTAGATACATACTGATCGAAACGTCGAGTTGTACATGTACCTCCAGTTCTTTTCAGAACTAATTACTAAGTACTCAATTGAGAATTTCACATGGTGTCACCGCAATTAGTCTTACTTACACGTAAGGTTTGACAGTGTTTGACTTTTAAGTGCACTAGATACCTTGAGAAGTATTTCAACATTTTGACCGATTTTGACCCTTGTAGTAGTAGGAGGGTTTTAATGACGCTATTCAAAGCCAAGTCTAACCCAAGTCTCGTCCATTTCGGGCTCAAATTTATATGATTCAATGCCCCTTATTTCGCCAACTTCGGCATCAGTCCATTAAATGACGATGATGAACAACACAATTGGTCAGTACTATACTTTTAGAAACTTCTTCAAAAACACTTTCGGAAGTCGCAGTTGGTAAACTTATTTTTGCAGCTGTACGTGATGTAATATGCTTTGTGTACAAAGCGTACCGCAGTAAACATTTGTGGCGTTCGCCCCGCCAAATGTACGTCATGAAAATAGGCTCCGTGAAAGTGTCCCCTACGGCTTTTGTTTCGGGCCTGCCGTTCGCAGCAGTGGCGAGGTAAATTTTCAAAGGTTTTTGAATGGTTGTAGAAAAATAATGAAAGGTTTATTTTTGGGTTATTCCTACTTAGAATTACTTTTTTTTAAATAGGGTTGAAAATATTACCATTTTGTATGGTCTTTAAATTTTGTTACCTCTTTTGGTAGATCTTGCTCATTTCAACTTACAAGTGTATATATATCAAGATTCTGGAAAATCAGCTGATCAATGTACATTATAACCCTCCTGCTGTTTGACCATTTGAAACCATTCAAAATTTCCACTTACCAAAATGCCCATTGGTTTTGTACACACATGGTGATACCATTTGAACAGTGTTGGTAGCAAGCTTTACTACCATTCAAATCCATTCAAATCCATTCAAATGCATAGAGAGTCCATTGATTCACCACTTAGAAACAAGGTTTTGTATTAGCTGTACTACCATTTGGAAAAATCCAAACAAGGTTTTGTATTCGCTGACCTACCATTCAAAACCATTTGGGGGAATCAATATTGTACAGTACACAGTTATTTCACCATTCAAAACCACAAAAGCGAATGGTTTCAAATGGTGGATCAACTTGTATGAAAAAGGTACCAGAAGTAGGAGGGATAATGGAGAAAATGAAGTCAATCTTGGACAATATTGATTTTTTTCATCCACGATATATTGGCAAACATATATCGCGATTATTTTTCTTTTTCTTTTATGCAACATTGCTTTAGAGCCGATACAGGTATGTACCCCTCTACAAACATTCATTTGCATAGCGTGCATATGTACAATGTACTTCTGAAGTAGTTTCTCCAAAAGCTGAAAAGACTCCAAATTTTGTTTCCATGGAATTTCTGAATTGACTCACAAATTTGCGATTTTTTAAAATTTTTTAATCACGATATATTTTGTTAATCGCGATTTGCCGATGTCTCGATAACTAAAAAGGTTTTCGATATTGTAATCAAATAAAAAAAAGGTATCGCGATATTCGATATTATTGTGTTATCTCCCAAGCTTAGTCAATTATATCAAAAATGTAATCAGAGTGAATTTTCATCCTTTAGTTGGCCATGTACACGTAAACTTGTGTGAATAATGCTCATGATTTTAAATGATTGCAGGGATTGACATTACATACATGTCTCCAGTTTCTGGTCATAGGTAGGCTTCAGGGAAAGAATGTTGTATCCGACCGCCACTTTTTAAGGGTTTATGGGGATTATTTTTGCAAACACTAACCAGTTAAAAAATGATTCTATCGATTTTTTGGGGTACAGAAAACGAAAACTATCTTTAAAATCCACTTTTCTGATGGTTTTCGTACTTTATTTCCCTTCTATTGCGCTATATAAGTCCACACATTATTATTATTATTCTTTAAAAAATCCTCCCCTTCAGAAAATAGAAGGATCCTACATGTATTATAGTTGCCACTGCGCATGTACAATGACCGTGTTGGTCACTTATGGGGGAGTTGACAAGATCAGACTAACATGACTGAGTAAGTCATCGTATACCAAAAATACCCAATTTTTCATGAAATAAATATCCTGGAATAATTTGAAGTATACACGTATGCCCATCATCATCCATATGTTCTCCACCTTACTAGGTAGGTAAGATTACAATATTGGTTATATTGAATGAGAAAAAATGGCGGTCGGATACGACATTCTACCCGGCTTCAAAAATCGGTACAGTGACATGCTTTTTTTTGGTGTGTTGTTTTATCTCTTTTTTTGCCAACATACATGTACGTCATACATACAGAGTGTGTCAAAAAAAGTGCAACATTGACAAACTATTTTTTTTTTTGAAAGGCAAAAAACCCTTTGATGGAAACCTGGTGTCATGTCATAGGCAGAACAGTTTCTTAGCTACATGAAACTTTTTCCTTGGTCAATTCCGATGTTTTTTTAAGGAAACTAGAGCAAAATTGCAGAAGCATGTCAAATTCTCGTTGGGCCTCTCTGTGTGTTGGGAACCTTATCAGGGTGTGAATGCTGTCACGGCTGTGGAAGTAAATGAATGAACACATGATCAATGTGAATCAATATTTTCTTATTGTTATGTATAACATAACAATATGATCTAATGATCGCTTATCTCAATGATATTCACATGATGAGTTGCATTTTTTGCTGAAATAATACTTTTGTGAGAAAATAATTTATAAGTCCATTTCGGGTAAATTAAAGATATTGCACACTTTTGTGTTATTTACACAGATATAAAATAACAATCTTTGTAGATATTTACAAGTGCACATCAATAAATACATTATGTCTTCTTTATGTTATAAATAATGAAATACAAGGTAAAAGTATTACTTATGTTTCTGGCATCAAATTAAAATGTCTTCTTCATGCATTATGAAATTCAAGTTCATAAATACATAACCCAGATTCAGCATGTCCAGGTGAGAGTGGCCCAAGTAAAATGTACACCCTTTCACTTAATTGATTGTATTTCTGAATCTAGGGACCCAAATGGGACGAGACCAGAAACCAGAGTCTTTTGGGGGCCTAAGGATAGAATGTCAAACACAACTGCCACTTTTTCTCATTCAATATAAGGGTCTTTCTACAGTATTGGGTAACAGGAGTGTGACAAGCACCCCAAAAACTGAAATTGATTTAGGCAAAACATTTTGTCAAATACCAGTTGAGGGTACAATCACCTTTTCAGAAAATTATAAGAAAAGATAACTTTCTGATGTTAATTAACTTTTTTTGTTGATGCAACTACTGCTTACAGGAGGTATTACTTACGTAACAGGGACAGACACATAGGCAGCCCAATCAGTCTGACAAGCAGCATCAAATATATTTGATTATATTTTAATCAAGTACAAGTATTTATCTTGGTTTAACTCACTTTAGAAAACTCAGAAGATTACCCGTGTACAAAAAAAATGTGACATAACATCCATGGGTCATGGTACTTGATGTTTGAAACATTTTTTTCATCCAAGAATAGATCACAGCCAAAAGCATCAAATATATCATCCCAACAGCTGAGTGTGTGGTAGTCGTATACTGAACACTTTATTTATTGTTATTCAAGTATAATTTTATTTACTGACCAATATTCTACAACTAAGGTAAATGTTAGCGCTCAATTACCTACGTAACATTGACAGACGCAATAAACATGTACTTTGTGAACAACATTATTGGACATCCAAGTTCATTTATTTATTAATTTCAAAGTTAACAGCAAAAAACACAAGTACAATGTAAAACCCCTCTTACAAGTACATTAAACACAACAAGTACAATGTAAAACCCCTCTTACAAGTACATTAAACACAACAAGTACAATGTAAAACCCCTCTTACAAGTACATTAAACACAACAAGTACAATGTAAAACCCCTCTTACAAGTACATTAAACACAAGTACAATGTAAAACCCCTCTTACAAGTACATTAAACACAAGTACAATGTAAAACCCCTCTTACATGTTGTACATTAAATATATATTTTGCAAGTGATAGCATTGGTCCTGATTCATTTTATTTCACATAGGGATATTTTAGTATTTTCAGCTCAATTTCACAGCTTTGTGTTTTACCGGTAAACCTCAAGTGTCTTCCACCCCCCCCCCCGACAATTTTGTTAGGAAGCTTTATTAATTTCCATCATTATCCAACACCATTAACTCCAAAAAATTCCAAACACAGAAACAGACTGATAAAATTTGTACCATTATTCCAGACTTATGTGTTGAAACATGGGTGGTTTGGTATGGTTTTTCTGTCGTAGCTCCGAGACTCTGGAATCATCTTCCAACTAAACTCAAATCTTGTCATAGTATAACCAGATTCAAGTCGATGCTTAAAACTCATCTTATGTCACAACTCTTCAAAGATGATGTATATTTGTAATTGCATTGTAGGTACATGTATCTCGGTACATAATTTGTTTTCCCTATGCTATCATTGTATATTGTTTGTATTAATGTTTTTTCTTTGTTTCCGCGCCTTGAGCGCCCAGCAGGGTGGATATGTGCGCGCTAAAAAATCTTTATTATTATTATTATTGAAAGCAAATCAATTTATGAATGAAATTTTCCAGACTTTCAAGACTTTTGTTAGTGTCGTGCCATACAGTGTTCTAGCCAGGCATACAATAGCGTATCGGGCCGATACACAATAAATCGGCCGATACGCTATCGATACGCTATAATTTATTGAAAAAAAAAAAATTTAAAAAAAAATCCTTTGTTCAGTTCGAGAACTAATTGTGAACAACAATAATTTGTTGCCACTGAGGCATTTATTTCATCTTGTAGGAAGCTTTATTGATACATTTTAATTGGCCAACAAATTTGTTTCTTTTCAAGAGAATGTTTTTGATGCGCCGCATTTGCAACTGTATGCGGCCTGCCGCGATCTATTTATGGCATTCAACGTTAAACACATTGACACTGGTTCCGCTACCATACTGCTTAGGCAAAAACCAGATGACCGGGGTACCCGCGTGCCACGCAGAGACGGGAAAGAGCGAAGTCTAAAAAGTGTCTGTTGTGAGTTACTATGATCATGCTATGACATGTTTTCTGTCGGAAATTTGTTTGGAGTGAAAGTTAAAAAACAACAACAAAAACAACCATCAGCAAACGGTAGTTGTTGAACATCTGATGTCCGCTGAGCGCTGGCTGATGTCCGCCGGCCGCCAGCAGAAGTTCGACCTATGGAAACAGTTTCGTCTTCACGGCATCAAAACATTTGTAAATCTCATTCCAGTACCATTTCCCTACCACCACTTTGTCACCAAGCTGATATATTTTTGTTTTGTTAATTAAGAAGAAATAAATTAAGAAGATGTTATTGATGAGAAAAATTAAAAAACGAAAATCGGAAATGCAAGACTTGATCGGCTATTCCCCAGGATATGTTCGGTAGGCAGATAATTAATGTTCAGTAGGCGGGCGTATAGCACAATTGCACCCTGCAAACAGGCCTCCATTTACTTGTAAATCAGGAATAACGGTAAACACTTTCTAAAACTAATCAGGAATAACGGTAAACACTTTCTAAAACTGTTTTTCTTCTTAATTTGCATACCCGACCGCTATTTATATAATGCTGAAAGCATTATTTCTGAGCTGAGATTCTCCGCCACAGGTATTAATCCACAGAATTTAATTCCACAAAACCAAACATGTCAAAGATTTCTGAAGCTTTTCCGAGGTAAAAAATTCACTAATAGTTTGCACTCAGTCGAATAAATAGATGTCACCATTCTGCTCCAACCAGTCATAACTTTTTAAGTAGGTCTAAATTTATTGTTTTAAATTTTATGCTTTGAAACAACTGATTAAAAGACGCATTTTTGCCGACAGTCGGGACAGTCGGATCACTCACTCCAGCTACTTAGCCTTGGGACAATGTATACTGGTATTCTGTATCCTGGTATGTTGTTTCATACATGTATAGTTATATAGCTTGGATACCAGCCAAGAACCAGGTCCCAGAGGTTTATGTCACCTGGTCTGGGATTGTAAAACCACAACCTGTCAGTCATTGTCAAGTGAACAATAGCCCCAACTCTTGTCTTGGCACTAATCCCAAATTGATACATTCAACGTTCCAAAGTCGGCAGACAGTTCTTTAATGAACTTGTGACCCAGAAATTGTGTCTTTTTGGTTGCCGGTTGTCTGTTTCTTTTTCTTTTAAAATACTTTGAACAGACTGGAGCTAGGATAATTCTAAGGCGTCTTTACAGCTGGCCTATGTTTTTTCGCTGAGCTTTTTTATTTTATTTACGCAATAACTGTGGACTTGGAAAATAGAGCTCTTACCTGCTGTCCAATAAAATACTTTGGGTGAAGCTTGCACTGCAGGGTTTCGTTTGTAAGAACCATTTTATTTATAGTTTTGTCAAGTTTAATTTAAAGTAGGCATAAGTCAAGGCATACATTGTAATGTATTGTATGGAATTTTTTGGATCATATCTGGCTTTGAATTATTGATAAAACGATTAACTTTACTCACACATTTAAAGCTACAATTACTAACAACAATCCAATGTAAAGTGAATAAAACAATAATTAAGACAATAACAACATGAGTCCTGTAGGCCCTACTCCATTTAAAATTTTTAAGTTTGATATTAGTTGAGAAAAATGTGACAGAATTACATGTGCACATGTAAACATGTTAAAACCTACCAATTGAAAAGCAATAAATATTTTTATGTCTAAAAAAATATGGTTTTGTGTGACAAATTATATTATGCAATATGCCCCTAAATAGCCTCAGATTGCACCAGAGAGCATCTACAACCTAAAAGTTTCCCAGGGCCCTTAAGCGGACCCCGGATCCCACGCCGTTGTGGCTTCGCGCTACGCGCTCGCAGATTCGTGTCGTACAAATGCCCCTACGCTATAATTTAATCCTGGCTAGAACACTGGTGCCATACCATTAAATAAATCTATTGTAGTGTTGTACTTCATATTGAGACCGACATGTATTCTACAAATGATGTCAATATTGCATAATTCAGTGTTACGTAGGTAAGTGTACACATCAAAGGGGCAGTATCGTCACGAGCAACAGACTTTCGACAGGACATGCAATTGGTGTCCTAGTTTAAGATGAACATGACAGAAAATTACTGGCTCATTTATGCACCAGCATCGGTAATATGACTTTATCATGTGCGGTATTATTTTCAGTCACTAAGTTAATCTAAAACTAGCACTCCGATTCCATGCCCTGTTGATCGTGACAATACTGTTCCTTTAATCAACATTTGTATGAGTCTTAATTATGCAGTACAACACTACAATACACATGTATTTAAAGGTACACACCGCGATAAAAAAACGCCCCTCAATATTTCATTGTTTTACATACATGGTTGGAAAGATCTTTCAAAAGTAGAATATAATTGTCCACACAAGTACTCCTGAAAAATGCGTCGTTTTTCTGTTATTGTACAAAAACCAATGTCATGTGACTTTTTTGAACCAAAATTTGTCCAGAAAACTCACGAGGACAAAAGTAATAGTCGCACTTTCAGACGTTTAAAATGTTTATTACTGAACCAAATTCAAGAATAATTATTTTTTATAATTCATTGACACTTGACAAAAGTGAAATGATTTTGAAACAATGGGTGAAAATTGTCAAAATCGACAAAAAGACGAAAGTCTTGGCACTTTCCCGAGACACCGGGAACCGAACCAAGACTGTACCAGTACAGCCATGGGCGCCAGCGCTGCCGCCGAGGCGTGAGCCTGCTGGTTAGGCCATATTATCAACACTTTTCGCGTGAAAGCGTAAAACAGGGTCTCGACCACTGTGGTGCTTTTCGTGTCGGGTATTTTGAATTATAATACTGCCAGCGAGTTTAGTTTTGGAAACAGCAATGACGCATTCATTCGGAACATCGTCACAGCCCCTTCATCATATCAACGCCAATAAAAAAGTGACAAAAACTGTTCAGTTTGGGAGGTCATCCGTCAAAATCAATGCCAGAATTTGCACCGAGCGGGCTGGGCGAAGAAACGCTCACCGTCTACGGCAATAAAACGACGCATGCCTGGCGACCATTGACGGTCCAGCCAACCTCGTTCGTGTGTTTACAACGGATAATGTACAGACTGGAACCTTGTTCCTCTTGTTACAATCACAACGGTGTGCAATGCAGAGGTACCAGTCTAAATACAATCTGCAATTGCCGTACAGGTTTCACGGTTGTGTAGACTACTGGAAATGCGTATGTGACCTTTGACCTTATTGTTGTTTTTTGGACATTTCTCGGTAATTACATGATACCCGGATTTTGTTTTTTGAAGAAAACCTTCCAAAAATGATTATCTATCATTCTATTAATCCAATTTTTTGCACTTTTAGGGCGGTGTGTACCTTTAATGGTATGGCATATTTGACAAAGTACTTTGTGGAAAATGTTTTTATTGTATAACAAATTTCAAAGCTTGAAGAACAATAAAACAAGAAATATTCAAGTATGTCAGATGATGGATGCCAGAAGTAAGAGTCTTCATCAGGGTTTATGCTGTAGGATTGTGAAGAGGACCCACATGCTTGGAAATATGTAATCTTTACTTCGTCATTATCAATGTCCAATACCTAGAAGTAAACAGGAAAAAAGGGATAGGAACATTAATTTAGTAGTAATTTAGTAGCCTAATCTAAAATTCAACAAAATGTACCCAAAAAAAAAAAAAAATTAAAAATAAATAATTTTGGTGAAATTTGTTTTATTATTTTTTTAATTAAAAAATTTTCCAAAAATTTCCAAGAATAATGGATTTTATGCCAAAAGTGTCTGCTTGGGTAAGGTTACCTAATTACTAAGTTTTGGGATGTAATAATTAGCAGATCAAAAGTTGATGAAAAAAAATCCATTTTTGTACATGTGGTGCTGGGGCCAAGGATACGGAGGGAGTCCAGTGTATTGGCTCTAGAATGGGGCTAGGCCTGCTTAGGCCCTAATATTTTTTCCCAATCATACATATATTAATATTATTAATAACTTAATAATGTTAAAAACAAGAATTGATGCCCACCAAACTTGTAACGGACTAAATCGAGTTCAATTCATTTTATTTCCCTCTCTCTCTAATAATAGTACTGCTGCAGATGTTTTCTGCCGAAACCAATGTTTCTTGTTATTAATTTTTATCTGTATTTCATAGACACCTCACACGTTCCCCAATAACTACTACTTAAACTAACGTTAAAGTACAATCAGAGACTTGTTTTAGTTTTTGTTTAATGAATGAGCTCCCGTGCTAGCGCTGCGTCGGGATCGATACACTAAGTAAAGTACAGCCGGGAAATTAACTGAGTCTGTCTGGCCGTTATTTTGGCTAAAATTTTGCTAAATATTCCCCACATATCATTCAAACGTTATTAACTAATACAGGCTATGTGAAGATTTTAAATCCTTACCTGCAACTGACACTGTCATGGTTGTAGCACGTTAAATTTAGCGAGTTTTCTCACATGTCTCATCAATTCATCAGGCATGTCAAGCCGGTCAAGTCAGTCATTTTCGCAACGCATCGTTTTGTACACATAATTATTACCCATAAGCCTTCGCGCGGCGAAAAATGAAGTACTCAACGGCTGTTTGAATGTAATTTTTTTGTTTCTGCGTGCACGCGTTTTTAACGCGTCTGTCTCATTTTGTATCCCGCGCCGGATTTTCACCCATTTTATTAGCAATTTTCAAAAGGATGAATACTAATCTATACTAATGTTAGCTATCACGGTTGTCGATCATACGTTGATGGCGAAAATAAATTTCAATAATTATTATGACGTAAAAACATTCTGTTATCCATTACACTCGTAACACGATTACCCTCGTAATCTTGTAGACAGAATTCGAAACATGAAATTTCCGTAGGTACTTATGGTCGATTGTTCCAGAACACATTGTCAGAAACCTAATGGATAGTGTGTAGAATGCTACCGTGAGATAAGTGGGGGACAGTCTACTTCAGGGTTTGTGGACGGGCAGGAAATTACGATTTGACAGAAAAATAGAAGTCGAACTTTACGAGCTGTTTTGAGGCAATGCACAACAGATAATGGTTACTCAAATTTAAGAAATACTTTTTAGTCCTGTCCTTTCAAATTGTCACATTTATTCACTAAATTTAAGGGGTTCATTCTGAGAAGATAACTAAAAACGAAAATATCTAAACACATCAGCATTTTTATTTTATTTTCATTATATCTGCATTACATGAGTAGTAATATAGTACATAATTGGCAAATTCTTTATTATTTATAGTAAAGAAAAAATACAATAACATTGTGTCTGTCAAAATTACCCTTCACTGTAGAAAGACCCATAACCAATAATGTAATCTTACCTAGACCTAGTAAAGTGGAGAACATATGGGTGATGATGCTTCAAATTATTCCAGGATATTTATTTCATGGAAAAATCAGGCATTTTTGGTATACGATGACTTCCTCAGTCATGTCAGTCCGATCTTGTCAACTCCCCCGTTAGTGACCAACACGGTCATTGTACATGCGCAGTGGCAACATGTATAATAGGATTCTTCTATTTTCTGAAGGGGAGGATTTTTTAGATGGGAAATAAAGTCCAAAAACCATCATAAAAGTGGATTTTAAAGATAGTTTTCGCTAGCTGTACATGTACCACCAAAAATCGTTAGAGTCATTTTTAACTGGTTAGTGGTTGCAAAAACAATGTTAAAAAACCCTTAAAAAGTGGCGGTCGGAGACGACATTGTTTCCATTATTTTATTTATTTTAGTACAACTATAGAATGCAGGGCCACACCAAAGGTTACTTCTTAGAAATTTAAGTAATCTGACTTAAAAATACACAAACTGTGGTTCCTAGGTCAAATTCGGAAAAAGGTGTTGAAAATTTGGCCCTGCATTCTATAGGTAGCCTACAGTGTGTACTCACTGTATTTTTTTTTTTAATTTCCAAAATGTTTCGAAAAATGAGCTAGCCAATCCCAGAATAATGGATTTTATGCTAAATGTGTCTGCTTGAGCAAGGTTACCTAGTAATCACTAACGTTCAGTTGTAATAATTAGCAGATCAAAAGTTGGAAAAAAATCGATAAATCGATAAATCGATAGATAAATAAATAAATAAATAAATAAATAAATAAATTGCCCATTTTGTGTACATGTGGGGATAGGGCCAAAGATTCAGAGGGAGTCCACTGTATTGACCCTAGAATTGTGTTAGGGCCGGGCTAACGTTGACCCTACCCATGCTACCCAAATCATAAACACAGTTGTCGTTAATAATGCGGTTTGGTTTTTCCCTGGGAACTCGGAAATTAATTATGATCATTCAAGCTTACTCTGAGTCTGATGTTATCATGGCCATAGGTATCTTTCTCAACAAGTGTCGTCTGGTAGGTATAGTCGGATTCGATGAAATCATCTGTGTACTTGACACGTGGACTGTCTACTGTGAAACTGTTCATCTTTCCAACGGGTATGCTTTCTGTGGCATTACGTCCCTGGCCCTGTCGCCCTGCTACGCTATGGTCGACCGGATGATGGTTGTTATATAAATGCCGGCCGGCTGCATAAACAGGTAGACGTTAATTTCCAAACACCACAAGGCTTCTCGTGAACAAGGATCCGAAGTAAAAAAAATATAAAAAAGGGCTCTGAAACTAATGAGGGCGCTGTAAAAGGGTGAAAATAACTTGTTCAAGTCCTTTTATTTTTTTGCAAGACAACTCGACATACGTACATCATATAACACGATTGACAACGTTCGGATTAACGTTAAGGTTTAAATCAATCATGAGATGTACATGTACATGCATGTAGGCAATAGGAAAATGTAATCGGTAGGAAACGTGGTAGACGTTAATTCCAAACACCACAAGGCGATCGCCGTACAACGTACATTGTACATATGTACGCGTGGCGTACACGGCATTCGAGTACAGCCGTACACAACGCACGTAGTATAGGCCCCTACATGTAGGGCCTACTTGGCACTGGCTTGCATATTTTGAGTTGAACATGTTTTTCATAAAACATTAAAAATATAAAGCGTTGTCCAAAAATCTCAAAAAATCACAAGAACCATTATTTATAACAATCCTTGTTTTTAATTGAGTGAATTGTACATAAGTAGTTTTTTTTTTTTTAATCCAAAATCCAATATCGCCCCGTGTGGTGTTGACCAAAAATACAGCCAACATACGTGTGTGTATACGGCATTGAGTAGAGCTGCACACAACACACGTGTTTGATTGGAACATATGTTTTTCATAAAAATATTAAAAATATAAATAGCTGTCCAAAACATCTCAAAAAATCACTTTTCTGTCGCGGCTCCGGAATCATCTTCCAGCTAAACTCAAATCTTGTCATAGTATAACTAGATTTAAGTTGATGCTTAAAACTCATCTTATGTCACAATTCTTCAAAGATTGTATATTGTTTGTATTCATGTTTTTCTTTGTTTCTGCGCCTTGAGCGCCCAGCAGGGTGGATATGTGCGCGCTACAAATCTTTATTATTATTATTATTATTATTATTATTATTATTATTATTATTATTATTATTGGATTTAACGGAAATCCTTGTTAATTGAATCCTTGTCTTTCATTGAGTGAATTGTACATAAAGTAGTACTTAAAAATCCAAAATCGCGCAGAGATTTTAAAATAGTCACCTATTAACAGATTCCGTTGTCGCTTTTTAATCAATTAAAACCTAAAAACGTGGCAAATGCATGAACACTCACGACATGAAACGTGGCAAAAGGGCTAGCAAATCAAATTTCATTAATCGTTTGCACTGTAGCAAGTCTAATTTTTGCAGCGCCCTCATTCGTTTCAGAGCTTCATTTACTTCAGATCCTTGTTCGCGAGAAGCGATCGCCCTGTGGTGTTTGGAAATTAACTTCAACAACCTCTTACACTAGTGTGGTATATGAACAAAGAAATTTATTCGAATTCCTGTAAAAGCAGTCAGGGTACCATGCGCTAAAAATCGTACGATAATGTAGCACGTGTCGCCCCGCTGCAATTATTTCTTTCTGCAGTACACAATATAAAAAGCTCATTATAAAAATATTCCCATTCTTATTTAATTCAGCAGGAAATTTGGGTGGCATGGTATGGTACTGGTAGCATATAATTAGAATGGTCGCATTCCATGTATTGTAGGTGATCGAGACATCGATTTGTCAGAATTGTTTTACTGTTTTAATACAAAGAGGTGCAGTGGCAATGCTGTACTGCAGAAAAAAAATCCGCTGGCCCGGGGCTTTCGAGAATTTTCTGTATGTGATCTCTGGCCTGGAATATTTCAGTATCCAATAATTTATTTTACAATTATTTAAATTAGGTGCTCGTAGCTGATAGTGTTTTTTTCTGCAGTACACTTCGTCCACTATATATGCATTTGTATACTAAAAATAAAATCGTCCACAACTGTTACTATTTACCATTACTATTATATAGAAAGGCTTTGCTTCTGAAGTAAGTTTGTAGTTAAAAAATGTATACAAAATAATCAATAAAAACAATCACTTTCAACGCGAGCGTAATTACCATTAGAAACCATGGCAGTCGAATTTATTGGTGAATTAGGGTGCATTCAAGTAGCTTCCCGTGTCGACCCGGGTCTGACTCCAGAGCGTTCTCGTAGGCCTGACGTCATTCCGGAGCTTACCTGGCCAGCCTCAAGTAACCTGCTCGCTAAGCAGGGTCACTTGAGGCACACCCAGGTAAGTGACGTCACTTTGAGAATATTCTGAATGGCCGTCATCTTTGTTTTCAGTATGGCAATTTCGTGAAGTCTTTGATAAATATTTTCGACCCTTAAACAATGACTCTATGAGAGACTGTTCTTGTACTAGAAGATGTATTGTTTTGTACGAACCTGAGAAGTAAAACGATCATTAGTTCCTTTTTACCTGGGAAATAATTATTTTGCGATCGTTTCGTTGTAAATATTTTGTTTACAAAGTCCTTGTGACCTTTGAAATTCTTTACATCGCTTTAACGACCAAAAGAGGGCGAATGTTCAACGGGTGCTCGTTCTATTGGGTTGTACCATGGAGCTACTGCGCATGTGTAGTTGCTTTGTTTGTGCGATCTTCACTTTGCTTTACAGGAATTGCCGAGGAGATTTCATTCCTCCAGTAAGGCGATGCGCGGCGTGGGAGTCTGTGCACAAAGACGCTTATCAGTGCTTATCGCGATCGTAAATCTGTTCGCACAGCGGGTGTCCTCCACCGGGTTTGTGCAGAGCCAGACTTCTTAGTAATTGGCTGCTAATGTGTTGAGGGGATTTGGCGGTTCGTTCGAACTCCTTCTTTTTTATAGCTCCATGGTTGTACCATGGTTGTATAACTCGGGGTCACCCGTGAGCTGTACTCGGGTTTCCTCAGGGAAGTGGAGCGCAACTTGAAAACTATAACTTCGCTTGTCCCCATCGCCATTATCCAAGGGTGCTGGTACACTCCGAAATCTCTGAGCTCTTATTGGTTCATTTCTGTGACCCCATGTAACCCGCGGTCGCTACTAGGATTTAAAAAAAATATTTTTGGCTCATTTCATTACATTGATTACTGCACATTCTTTACGAAAAGTAATGAACCAGCATTGCCGCCGGGATATTTTATTTTTTTAATTTTTTTTGCTGACTGCTGTAATTATTATTTAAAGTACAAGTAATACATATATGGGCAATTCTCCATGGGAGAGAAAAAAAAATGTCAAAATTTGACATTAGCAATAAAGGAATATTTCATATTGATTCTCTGCATTCCATAGGGAATCCAATCCAAGTGGTTAAACTTCGAAAAACTTGTGGTTTCTGGGAGAAATGTGGATTTTTGTGTAGTAATTAAAAGTCTCAAAATGTGGAATTTTCGTTAAAAATTCAAATTTAATTCCCTTGGACATTGTGATTAGTGGAGGCCTTATGGCAAAACAATTGTTTGTGTGTCTAGATAGCCATTGTACCAAAGATTACTTTTGTATGTAAAAAGATTTAAATTATTTTTCGTGTACTCCAAAATTTTTAAAATAAAACATGAGAAAATCACACGTAATTCCGTTTCACAATAATGCACAAAAGTAATTTTTGGGGCAAAGAAAATAAAAATAAAAATCCCAACATTGTTTTTTCTAAATATACCTCCCTACAAGTTTTATAAAAAATTTCACTTTCGGACATTTGCTTAGTACTTTAATATACGGTAACGGAATTACGGTAACCATGGTTACGGATTTGCACTGCGCTTATATTCAAGTTTTTATTACTGTTACAATGACTTTTACTGTGACTTTTGGCATCTTCTGTGACAAACTTTTATTTAATGTTAATTGATAAATATTTTTCAATAAAAAAAAATATGACAAAATGTTTAGTTTGAATGCAAAAGTATTTGTGCATGTATTTGTACAGTGTGTATGGGCAGTACTTGTAGTAAACGCTCATTAATTTGGTTGGAAATTGTTAAGTTGGCATGATTTAATTGGATTATGTATGTTCAGGATATGTACTTGTGAGAACATTATTGCATATCATAAAAAACACAAAATGGATATGCCTAAAAGTAGAAATTCTAATAAAATACTGTTTTTATTAATGTTTTTGCCTTGCATTTAGCGCTATTTTTAGACCTGTTATCATCATATATAACCCTCAAAATTTGAGGGTGGAACCGAGAAACAGCTCGCTTGATCACTACAAGTTATCTAAGATAGATTTCAGATGATCCCTAGAAAGAGTTTTCATGACCTCAAACGACAGGCCACAGACTGCAAGATCGGCATCGAAGGTTGCAGGAAGGGTCACCAATTAAACCTGTACAAATACAATACGTAATTCCGTTACTGTTCTGACGTAATTCCGTTAACATGATTGAAACTGAGTAATTTTGTTTCAATAAAGGAATAATATTTCAAATTTTAAATTGCATTGTAGTTGTTAACCCTACTAAAGTCTATATACTACAAATAACACCCTTTTGGAAATTACTAAACTTCACAGAGATTTAGCTAATGATTTTCCTCACGTCATTTTTTAGAAAACTGAAAATTATCACCTGATTACGCATAAACTACACATCTTGGATGGTAACATTCTTAAGAAGTGGGATGTAAATGGAACAACCTTTGGGTCAATTAATTATTATCTTGATCTTGCAGACCAACTCAATTGATAGTTAACCTTGAGCGAAAACAAAAAACAATCTTGTAAGTAGGATAATCCTTCTCCAAAAAATAGCCTAAAGCTCCCTAAAATTCAAAAGCTCCATTTCCAAACAAATTCTCCTTAAATGGGTGAGCCTGATAAATATATTTTTTTAATTAAATAATAAAATAATTCACGATCTTTTAAGATGGGGTATTTATTTTTTATTTTTTTATAAATTAATTAAATAATTGTTTTTTGTGCAGGGCAATCCTACGATAGGGCGTAATAATGGCGATGTGGCGTTATGGCTATGGGGCGTTATGGTGAGGGGCGTTATACCAAACTAATGATTCATTTTTGTGTTGTTTGTAACGTGATTGCCTAGGAAGCGCGTTGGATTTAACTTGGTGGAAGGGGTAGACGTGTCGAGTCGTGTTTAGCTTTATGACATGTGTACAGAGGATGGTCGTTTAGCATTTAAACGCAGTCCTAAACGCGATTATTTGCATGTGTTTAAATTCTAAACACCATCTTTACATTGTATAATTATTTGCCAAAACGCTAGCGTACCGCGTATTTGAGAATGCGTGTGACGCGCGCGTGTAGTGTGAAACCACCGCAGTAATGGTGTTAAACAACAGTGGTCGCTGGATTAATCTTTATATGCTTTATCTGTTTACAAATACTTAAGAATGTAATTTAAGATTTTAAACCCTTATATAAAAACTAAATTATACAACTAAATATCACAATAGGTGCACCCATTTGTGAGGGGAAAAACATTTTTTGGGGGGCCGGGGGTGGGTTTGTTCAAATGATGTATGTTTTGCTGGACTGCAACTGTTTGTTAATTCGAGAGTGCAACTCGCCTCTATACTGTGATGAAAGAATGGTGAACTGATGCATCATTTCTCATGATTTTAGATTGACCTGATTTTCAGAATTTTGGATGATAATTCGTTATTTTGATAATCTGGTACCTGATCCCCGTTAACTGGTTTCGATCAATAAATTACTTGATATGTATGAGGCCCCTGATCCTCTGACTGGTACCCATGGTTAACCGAATCAGACCCATCGTCGTGTACCTTTCCATAAGAGTCATATATAGGATTAATGATTGTTCCTTCAACAGAATCATCTCTCGGTAAAGTTTTATTTGGATTTGAACGATCGTTGACTTTTCCAGTGTTGTTTGAAAGCCTACCAGTTCTTGTTGCTTGGTCGTTACTGTTGCATGCTTGTTGAACAGTTTCATACTCAACATTTGACATTTGACCCACAGCTTCCTGTTTTAATGATGACTTCGGTATGTCCGTGTAAACCGCAGATCCACTAGCGGGGTCGAGCTCAACTTCGTAGGGGGACACTCGCGTTTCCCCCTCGGCCATTTGATACGACTCGTACGCCGAATTCGAAACTTCGCTCCCGCTGTTTACATGCTCGTGCCGTTTTGTTACAGAGTACGGGCCACTAAAGAGACCCGACTGTAAATTTGATGGGGCTTCGTGCGTTTTTCCCCCGCCCATGATACAAGACTCGTACGCTGCATTCGAACACTCATTCCCGTCGTTTTTATCCGGTAGTTTTGTCACCGAGTACGGAAAAACAACCCCTCCTTTCCTACCTTCGGTTGTTTCTAACGCTAAAGCAGTTTTCCTCACAGCGGAATTTGTCATGTCAGACCTGCTTTTCCGTTGTCTCTTGCGTTTCAAAATACAAATAAGTATAACAAAAAAGCCAATGAAGAGTGCAGAAATACCAAGAGCAGTGGCAATTGTGACGTCACTCTTTCGTGAACCTCCCACTTGAGGAACATTGGTCATGGGGTCGGGTGAAAATTCCAAAGTCGTTTCACCATCAATAAAAACGTCATCCGAACCGTTTCTAGTTGACGTTTCAGAGCGCACACTGGTTAATACTTCAGGCGGTTCGGTCCGGGATTCCTCCCCGATTACAGCGACGGAGCAGGTGCGGTTCATGCCCGGAAACGCAGCGCTGGTGACCGTACAAACTATTATGCGATTGTGCTGATGGGGCATCAACTGAAACTCTGTCCTCACGTGGTCCTGCTCCATCCCATCTGTGTAGTAGTTGTAAACATTGCCTGGGACTTCTTCTCCCGTTCCGTTAACCGTCCACGTTACGGTAACTCCGGGGTATCCCTGTACTGTGTCACACCATACAGAGATATCTTCTATGGTCGACGATTTTGTTTTATTCATCGCACACACTGGGTCCTGTTTTGGGAAGTTCCTTACATCCACATTAATGTATCCCTTTCGGTCAGGATAATACAACTTCCAGGTAACATAGCAAATATATGTTCCTGAGTCTGAGGTTGTTATGTCGGTTATTTTAAGAGAATAAGTAAAATAATTATTATGGTTCCAAAATGTTGTCACAGACACGCGTGAATCACTCGTTTCCACGTCGGAATCCTGCGTCAACCATACATTCAAGTTTGAGTCTCCTTTAATACCCCAATAAACATGTCTCTGTGTGTAATAATTCGACACGGCGCAGTCCATTGTCAATATTTCGCCTTCATTTATTTGGATATAATCCTGAGGGGGATGTTCGGGATCTCCACCTCTCAAAATCGTGAGAGCGCGCACACCATGCTTATCTCCACTATAAAGAGAGACAACATTGAAGAAGAAAACGTAATGCAAAACTACTTGAAACAACGGCAATAAAATAACCAGTTGAAGTAGGCCTACCGAATTATGTGTGAATGCCGTCATGACTATACTAATACTACTAAATACATGTAGTTATAATGTCGAGTTGTCTCAATAATATAGGTAGCACTGTTCCACCAAAGACGCTCTCAATGTAGACTCACCGATCACCAGTTCGTTCCATTCACGTAAAAAGTACATGTTATACATGTACATGTTATTTTGACTACGGCAAGAAAGTCACTAGCGACGGTGTGACCTGTGACCCCAATAAAGTGAAGACCGTCATGACTCTCACAAACAGTTTCAACATAAGTTTTCCAATCAACGACCGTGCACACGCTTACACAGTACCATGATGTCACACTGAAGCTCTCGTTGTAGGCCCACCTATAGGCGAATTGTTATCCACGAGATCTGAGATGTTTAATCAACTTTTTAAGCTTCGTTTGATCTTTAAAAGTTCATGAATGTTATGATGACATTATCATCTCATCTTGTCCTATATCTGCGTTGAACGTAAATGCGTTGGTCCATCATTGATCTAGTACTAGTAGTACGTGACCAAAGATACTCCTTAGAGGCCTATATACACCACACCAAAGATAGTAGCGCGCTCCACTAAATTTGTATACCACTACAGTATGGGTCGTTGTCAAAATTGGTTTCTTACTTTGAGAACACCGTCAGGGCCTATACACTTTTACTGAAGCGGAAAGCACTTACATTATCGTAGTCACGTTCAGCACAGAATGCGGGCGTGGGTGTCGATTGTCGTAGGCCTACAGCTTCAACGATTATCAATGCCGCCCAATAGGTTGTAAGTGACCTTGAACTCCGCTTGTATTTATGAACTATAGAAAATTCACTGAAATGGCATAGAGTGGTTCACTGGGAGTTTCCTATTCGAATCTAATATTCGATATTTCGGATGTCAATTAATCGGATTACTTGATAAAAAGATATTCCAGTATAAGATTGATAATGGTATCAAACGTTCTTGAAACTATTTGGTATATGGTATATTTTATTAACATCATCACATTGTGACCCAACGGTCAAATTGCATGACAATTTACAATATTAAAAACATCAAAACTTTAGTAAACATTAAACAAATATATAGAAAGAACATTTAAATTAATTGGTTAAGACACAAGAAAAATGGAATTATTATATTGCACATAGATTTGTCTGGCTCAAATCTTTAAAAAGCTGCACACAGAAACTACCTGTTCAACAAAATGATAAAAATGTGAAATGGGCTGTTTAAAAAAAAATAACTTGTCATGGTGTGTGAACTGATGCGGGTATGAGACTCCCGTCTGGCAGAAAAAATGGTAAAGTTTGTTAAATAAACTGAAAAATAAACTGAAACTGAAAAAAAAAAAGTAAAGTGATATCAAAGTAAAGTGATATATCAGTTAAGTGGAATTATAGTCAAAAAGTGTTCCTTTGATTCTTGATTGAGTTAACATATCTGACAGCAGATCAGAATTCCACGTTTGAAGCGCCGTACTCTATACAAGTTAGTAGTATGTGAGTATTTGCCAATGAGTATAACAGTATTTGCCAATGAGTATAACAGTATTTGCCAATGAGTATAACAGTATTTGCCAATCGAATAATCTGAATAATTTTTATGACTATTTTCTCGTAAAAGATATGACCTTATGAGCTGGCAAAACGTTCAGGATTTTTAATAATAAATATAATAATAATAATCTGAACATTTATATAGCGCTCTTTACACAGGTGTAAATGAAATGCACAAGGCATCCACAGGGTCCCACAGCGCTTAGAAAGAAAAGGAGGATTATTGGAAAAGGTGGGTTTTGAGGGCCGACTTGAATTGTTTCAAAGTAGGGGCCTGCCGAAGTTCCCGAGGGAGTCCGTTCCAGAGAAAAGGTGCAGCAGCAAAGAAACCTTTGCAGCCAAAGGAATTTGCAAAAATACAAAAATTACAAAAAAATACAAAAATTATACGTTGTCTGTACTTAAATTATGGAGCTCACTGTAGGCCCACATCATAAATGTCGCGAAATGTATTTCATTTCTGAAAAGTTGTAATTTTATTTTCACTCAAACAGTGTAGCTGAAAGGTCCTTCGTACAATGCTCATATATAGTTCTATCACTTTTACGACCGCGCACATTAATAGCAAATAAATGTATCACAGGTCGTGACTCCCCCACAAAAATGTTGGCAACCCAAAAAGCTAATAATTATCCAAAAATAAATCAATAAGTTCCCAGAGTATATAACGAAATTTGATCACGAGCTAAACGTGATGATCTAAACGTGGGGGAAATTGTGGTTGCTTGGATACTAATCATTATCAGTGGTAAACACGCGCGTGGAACAAGGAAGTACAACTATTTATTTTGTATTTATTTTGTGTTCCTTCCTTGATTTTCAACAAGGTTACTCCCCTGCCAGCAAGCCCAAGTGGGCCCCATGTGGGGGTTGTTCTTAAACCCCCTCGACCCCCACGACACCTCGACCCCTCGACCCCCACGACGTACGCGCGCTCAGAATCATATCGTATCCCAAATCGGAATCTGCGTTCGAATACGGCCCCAATTAGAATGCCCACTGCACTCCCGTACTACTGAACGTGAGGTGAACAAACGGAGCTCTTTTTTAATAATCGAAGATCCTATAGGTTAATTGGGGAAAATAACTAAATCCTTTTCTCCTCCAAAAGTCTAATTTTGAAATAGAATAATATAAAATAGGTTATTAAATGAGACTAGTTGGGATTTTTTCCACGTCCATCAAGTAAAAAATAATGTACTATACATTCGGGGTTTATTGCAGGAAGAACGTTGCCAAAAATTGCGCCCAACTAGCAAAAATCCGACATAAGTATGCAATTTTTTGGATAGAATATGAAATTATCTACTCGGGAATGGTATAATTTGGCTTGTGGCAGCATTATAAATTCGTTGATTTCGCGACGACAGGTCGTCATGCAGCAAACAGCGCAACAGGCTAGCGAGCTAGCCATTTTCGAACTCGGGCCGTAAACAGGTTCCCATTTGGGATACAATTTGATTCTGGCGCAGGCCGGCCAGCGATTTTTTTTTCTACAAACGAGAATTGCCATCCCACAATATTTCAGCCAATCACATGGCACGTTTTTTAAGATGACGTAGGATATTATTAACATAATATTAGATGCAGGCTAGGCACACTGATCAGTAAGTGCGCGCGCGCATATTATATTATTTTTTATTATTTACAGTATTTGTACATGCTAACTGTTAACTGTTGGTGTCCTCTGCTCGCAGCAAGCAGGTTGGCTACCACAGATCTCCACTCCTTTCTCTCCTGCGCCGTCCTCACACACTCCCTGTACTCCATTCCTGTCCACATCTTGATGTTACTTGTCCAACTTTGTCTTGGTCTACCTCTTCCTCTTTTACCATCTATCTTTCCATCCATAATTTCTCGTTGCAAAGCTCCTTTTCTTATTATGTGACCGAAGTACTCCATTTTCCTTTTCTTGGTGTTATTCATAAGTGACCTTTCTGTTCTCATTCTTCTTAAGACTTCAGTGTTTGTGGTTCTGTCTCTCCATGAGATTGTTAAGATGCGTCTGTATACCCACATCTCAAAAGCATTTATTCTGTTAATTATATCTGTGCCAAGTGTCCATGTTTCAGAAGAATAGAGTAGTGTGGACCAGATGTAACATTGTGCCAGCTTCAACCTTGTTGTAATATGGATGCTCCGTGAAGTGAGAACATTTGCCATTTTCTCAAATGCAACCCTTGCTATCCCTATTCTCCTCAGGATCTCCTTCTCACACCTACCATCTTCTGTGATTAGGTGGCCTAGGTAAACAATGCTTGACACCTGTTGCAATGTATTCCCATTTAGTCTTACATTGATGTTTGGCGCTACCTCTCTCTTATGGATTACCATCGCTTTTGTTTTGGTCACATTTATCTTCATTCCCCATTTATCACCTTCTTCGTTAACAGCATTTAATAAGACTTGTACATTATGTTCACTGTCAGAAATGAGAACCGTATCATCTGCGTAACGTAGATTATTAATATTTATCCCTCCAACTATGATTCCCTTCTTATCCTCAACAGCCTTGAAAATGCGCTCCACATACAAATTGAATAAGCTAGGTGATAGCACACAGCCCTGTCTGACTCCCCTCTTAATTTGAAACTCACTGGATAATCCATGCTCTGTTCTGACGCTTCCACTTTGTTGCCAATACAAACCAGCAATTATCTTTAAATCCCTGTTATCCACACCAACCTCCTTCATAATGTGAATCAAATGATCATGTTTAACACAGTCAAATGCTTTACTGTAATCAATGAAACATGCAAACACCTCCCTATTAACTTGTAAAGCCCGTTCGCAGATGATCCTCAGGTGAAATATTCCTTCCGGTGCCTTTCCTGAAACCACTCTGGAATCTACTTATTTCTGCTTCGACCCTGATAGAGATTCGTTGTTGTATGATTTTAAGAATCAGCTTTGTTACTTGGCTCATTAAGCTGATGGTTCGATAATCTGTACAATTTTCTGCTTTGATCTTTTTCGCTATAGGAATAAGATGGATTTCCTCATTTCTACAGGAATGTAACCACTGAAGTATATTCTGTTGCAGAGGTTAGTCAAGTGTTTGATGTTTACGTCATCCAATGCTCTGAGTGCTTCTACTGGTATTTCATCAGGCCCAGCAGCTTTCCCATCTTTCATCCCTTTGATTGCTTTCTCAACCTCCTCTTGCATAATTTCCTCACCAACATCTGGCTCAATCTTTGGAATCTCTCCTCTTTCATCTTTATATAACTCTTCCACATATTTAGCCCATCTTTCAAGAACGTCCTCTTTATCGAATAGGACATTTCCATCTTTATCCCGTATGCATCCATCCTCTCTCTTTTTGCTATTACCCGTCATTTCTCTTACTTTCTTGTGCATCTTCTTCACTTCAAAATCTTTCTCCACTCTGTTCTATTTCCTTGCATTGTTTTTTGAGCCATTCATCTTTAGCCTTTCTACATGCTCCTGTGATCTTTCTGTGAAGCCTTTTGTATTCAGACCTATCAGAATGCGCTGCCTTCTTTCTTTCCTCCATCATGTTCAGAATTTCGTCTGTCATCCAGACTGAAGATTTTGTTTTGATCGATTTCGGAAGAACTGACTGCAAAGATGTGTTAATGCAATCTTTTAATTCCTGCCACTTACTTTCCACCACAACCTCTTCATTCACTATAGACTGCGCAGGCTCATTTTCATTGAACACTTCAAATCTATTTGCTATCTCTATGTTGTACTCTATTTTTGTCCTTTCAGATTTTAACATTTCCAAATCAAACATATTCTTCCTTTGACTTTTCTTTTTGGCTGGTATTTTTAACTTGATTGCGATTTTCATGATTACCGGGTTGTGATCAGAATATATATCCGCCCCCGGATAAGTTTTAACATTCTTTACTGTATTTCTGAATCTTTGTTTCATCAGGATGAAGTCAATCTGACTACGACCGGTAGCCCCAGGCTTTATCCAAGTATAAAGTCGCCTTGGGTGATGATTAAACCATGTGTTAGTGACAGTAAGGTTGTTCTTAAGACAGAATTGTATAAGTCTTTCACCTCTTTCATCCCTGCTACCTAAACCATATTTTCCGACAGCTTTTCCTAGTTCTCCTGAGCCAACTCTTTGTACATGTACGTGTACATGAATGTAATGTAAATGTACAGTGTACAGTATGTATGAACTTCTTGCAGCTAGATTCATGAGAACTAGTGCGTAGTCCACTCAGCGCAATGTAATCCAAATGCAATGTGCATACGTACATGTAGTTAAATGAAATAACTTACATGTACATGTATGTACTTCTTCTTCTTTCGTATGATGATGAGCAGCTTAGAGTAGCTGCATACATCGGTTTGATGACATTAGTTGAAACAGGGTGGACCACGTGAAGGTTGTCATCTCCCCCATGTATGTACTGATCGAGTTGAAATAACTTAGTGGTACCATAGGCTATGCATATACTATAGGCTTTCTAGGTGGTGGTACTGAGTTGAAATAACGTGGTTAAAAATAATTGTACGTTTTATATACTGATGCCTCTTTTCACAACAAGCTATTTAACACAGAACCATACCCTAAATTCATGGGCACACAATAATGTAATTATATGGGGGGTGGGGGCTAGATGAAAGATATTTAAAAGCAAAAAGGACACAAACAAATTGTACAAATCAGATGATTCTATTTTTATATAAACTTGTTTAAAGCATCAACCATTATATGTTTTTTGTCTATAATTTCAGTATAACTGTTTTTTTCCAAATAAATTTGTAAAATTTATGAGACAAACTGAATTTCACATAATAAATGCAAACAAGGTTGTTTGAACGTATTTTCACTATTACTGAAGCTTTCATAGGCTGGAGTTGCATCAAAAAATACATTCCTAACATAATTTTGATTTACTACAGAAAAGACTTTCTTACAGTTCTTGAGTTCAAAGGTAAAATTAAGTCTTAATTGTTATAACCTGGAAATCCTGGTAAAATTCAAAAAACTTTTTTTTATATATTTTCTGAAAACCTTTAGACTTTCATTGTAAGTTGACTTCAATCACCATATAAAATGACTCAGACTCAAGGTTTGAGGAATGTCTGCTATAAAAGTGTAATAAATAGTTAATTTTAAGTTGATGACCAGTTGTAACAGTAATTGTATTTAAACAATTGCCAATCATGAAAAATTGTTTTGACATTTATGAATACTTCATTTATAGTGTTACTTTCCTTCTGTTTTTCTGATTTAGTTGAGACGTACATTTTTATATTGGATGTTGACCTAGAGTTGATTCAGTTAATTGTGACTGGATTATTTTACTTTCTTTCTGATTATTGTTTAATTCTTATCATTTTACTTAATTGTATTTCCCACTTTTGTATTGTTGCTGATTCAGTTAGGCGAGTTTGCTTTTTATTGTAATGTAATGAATGGAGGTTTCAGAATTCACCTATAGTTTCCACTAATCATTTTGTTGTAAACCTTGTTGTAAAAAATATTATTTCCGCGTCATTTGTAAATTCATAACTCACCATTGTTCAGTCACTGAGTGTGAGAAATAGAAACCCTAAATTCACTGTATCACTGGTTTCAAGTGTTCCAGATGTTAAGACCATCTAGACTTATGCCTTCAGCTGAGTGTCGGAAACTGAAGTTTTCTTAGTTTCCATATCAATTATTAGTACCGGTAATTATTATTAAATTCACTATCGATTTTATCGATACTGTGTTGCAAACGCACAGTGTGTATATTGTCTATTCATGCCTTGTACAGTATAACTGATATGTGATTACTTCACTATTATCAGCCAAGGTATGGCCTTGGGTTGGTTTGTTTACATTCCAAGTTTCTGGCAAAGTCTCTAGTCTGCCTTGGGACTTTGTGTTGGTAGCTCATTGGTATGTTAGGGCTAGCCAGAGATTTAAGAGTTTTGAGACTGATAGAATAGGTCATGAATATGTATAAGACATCTGATTGGCTGAAATATAGCGGAATGGCAATTCTTGTTTGCAGGGGGAAAAATCGCGGCCGGCCCAGGCAGCGTATATTTGTTTTACACCGCAGCGACGGGTTTTGTGCAGTAAAAGTGCCAATTCCGGTCTTGAGAGAGAGACTACGAAACCCTAGGCGCGCGACGATAGAAAACTCCAAGCTGCAGTCGACCATGGCGCTTCTCAGTGGAACTCATGGAGTCATTCCCTCTCCGTTTTTGGTAGGTTTTTTTTGCGTGTCGAAATTCCCTTCGCGCGCATGCGTGCTGAATGGGTTCATAGTCTTGACACAAGGGCGAAATGCGCACAAAACCCGTCGCTGCGGTGTAAAAAACAAATACGCGCCCAGGCAAGCCATGCGACATGCTTGCGCATGGGCATTGCGAAATACATACATGTACAGTACATACATTCGTACTGCACTGGTGGTAGTGATTTCCGCGAGTATACGTGTGCTTCGTTTATATGAGCGTACGTAGTGGGGTCGTGGGGGTCGTGGGGGTCGTGGGGGTTTAAGAACAACCCCCCATGTGGGTTTTGGTTGGGTTTGGTGGGCTACGGTGGGCTTGGGCTTGTAATGGGCTGCCCACGTGGGACCAAAGTGGGATAAAGATGGGTTTTCAGTGGGCGTGGGCATAAAGTAGGCATATATGGGTCCAATATGGGTATTTAATAGGCTTCATGGGCTATACAAAAATGGGTTCTCAGACGGCTTGCCCATGTGGGCCCCATGCGGGATATGGTTGGGCAATGGGCTTTGTTATACACGGGCAGAATGTGGGCTGGCCCATGTAAAACCTACATGGGTTAAATCGTCACCGTTTTCACGAAGAAGGGGTATATATCTCAATAATTGCATTTTGCGTTTTCACGAAGAGCCACACATCCTCAAAGATGCATGTAATACATTGCAACAGAAGGGCGTAAATGTAGGTCAAATTGTTTTTGCGTTTTCACGAAGAGCCACATAATTATGTCAGTGTGCGCGTGATCACGTGACATGTGCGTCCCTTTCCTATGTAAAAACACGTATTCAGAAGGGCGTATAAGTAGGTCATCTCATTTTTTAGGTTTCATGAAGAGACACGATATCTTTGACTAATTACTATGGCAATTAGCCAATATTTTAAAAGAAATTAGTTAGTCAATGGAGAGGTTAAACTTTTACAGAATCATGTAAGGGGTTTTAAACTGCAAACCGTGGCTTTAGTATTGCAGATTTGCAGTTTTAAGCTAAGCACAGTGTAAAATGCAAATCTCAATCACGCCATTTGAGGTATGTGTCGTGGCCGAGCGGTCTATAGCGCACCGAACTCAAGTTCTGGTGTTGCCAGCAGCAGGGTGTGGGTTCGAGCCCCGGTCGTGACACTTGTATCCTTGAGCAAGGTACTTAACCATAATTGCTTCGTCCTTCGGATGGGACGTAAAGCCGTAGGTCCCGTGTGTTGTATAATGCACGAAAAGTGGATTGTCGTGGCCGAGTGGTCTAGCGCACTGAACTCAAGTTCTGGTGTTGCCAGCAGCAGAGTGTGGGTTCGAGCCCCGGCCGTGACACCTGTGTCCTTGAGCAAGACACTTAACCATAATTGCTTCTCCACCCAGGGGTTAAATGGGTACCTGTGAAGGCAGAGATGGTTTGCTCTCTATGCGCTAGAAATGGCAGCAATTGAGCTGTATACTCCCCAGGGAGCTGAGATGGTTTCAGGAATGATTTATGAGCCTTATGAGCAGGGATAATAATATAATGCGCCTTGAGCGCCACTTAGTTGGTGGATACGTGCGCTATATAAATCTATACATTATTATTATTATTATGTGGCTCTTCGTGAAAACGGTGACGAAATGTGGGCTTTCATGCGCATAGGCATAAAGTAGGCATCCTATATGGGTCCAATATGGGGATTTAATGGAACAAATGGGCTGTACAAAAATGGGTTTTCAGAGGGCTTGCCCATATGTGGGCCAAATGTGGGATATGGTTGGGCAAAATGGGCTTTCTTGATTCTTGATACTTTTCTCACTGCGACATGAGTCAAACATGCATTATAAGTAGGCTAGCGCATGTCAAATTGCCTTTGTGAAAAACTCCCTGTCGATCAGTCTCAATGACAAAACTGTTATAATGTTATAGTTTTACTGCATTGTTGTGAAATATGAAAATTTTAAGAAAACGTTAATTTATGATAGGCCCTATAAACAGTAATATTGCAGTTACATGAATAACAGTTCGGAAAATATGCTTTTTAGCATTTTAAGTTAGGACTAATTTAGGTAACCTTCTGCCAAAGAGAGGACTGTAGTCTATTTTTTACACTTTATTATGCCATTGTGTAGACTTAATGGACTTCATGTTGTCATTTCAGTGACTTAAATCGTAGAACAGTCAGTGCCCTCATTTGTCAAGCATCTTAGGCAAATGATTGTCTGAAATTTCAACAACCAGCCACCAAATGTCGCAAAATACTTAAACTGTGTTTAAAAAGTGCATGTAAATGTATACATAATCTTTGATCATATTTCCAATTTGAAGGTGCTGTGAAGACAAATACACAGATTGATAGCACGAAAAAAGATGTGGAACATTCCATTTCAAAGTGGCTGGTAGGGGGAAGAGACAGAGACGGTAACAGGGCACGCAGAGCAGAAAAGGCTAAACAGAGACAAAACCCTATACTGGATTACTGATGAGCTGGATGGGTTTTGCAACATTCAGCTTTGGTAGATAACCTAATGCGTCTGCATTTACCATGGTGCACTCCTCTTGTTTTCCTTTCGTGCAAAACTGTGCAACCAAACTGAGGCCCATTTCTTGTAAAAGGAAACTCATTAATCGTAATCGCTATTGTAAGTAACAAGAAAAAAGATGGTAGCAGCATGATGAAGGAATAATCAACAATGACATCAAGTGATTGAGCCATATAGTAGTAAGAGCTGGCAATTCGGTCTTAACATAACATATTTTCTGTTTGAAACTCACTTGAAAACTTTAAAACCTTTAAAGGTATTATACAGGTTTGGTAATCATCTGAAATCTTACTGTTTACTGTCATCTAAGAGAAAATTGTGTCTAAAAATGCTGCGGCTTATTTCTCTCCCCGAGAGAAATAAGCACAATAGTGAACGTGAACAAAATCACAAATAAAACAGACACCGTTTTTTTCTCAAAATCGGGAAGACCGAATTTGGTGAAATTTTCACAGGTAAATTTTATGTGTATTTTGAAAACTAGATAATTAGATTGACTGTAATCTTCCCAAAACTAATGCTGTAGCATACCTTTAAAGCTATATAGGCCTGGTTCACTGGTTGATTTTTGTTTTCAGTTGGAGTCCTTAAAGCGAATTTTATATAGAATTCAAACTATCTGAAATAATGTTTTACATTTGGAATTCCACGTTCATATTAGAGCATATCATTTCTAAAGGGTTTGATGATGAAACTATTAAGTGTTGTCAGTGCATGCATGGTTTTTAACTTTTCCTTGTCAACAATACACGATTGATGAGCATAAAGCACTTTTTGCATTTTAAATTATCTTTGTCATTGCGTAAGTTTTATGTACGTAATTGAAGTGTACTTTAATCGTTTTAGTATATGTTCAGATTTTGTAGTTGAAAACATCTTAACCGTTTTCATTGTCCAGAATGCAACAGGGCATTTTGAGGTGTGCAATGTTGCATTTTATTAGCATTGAATAAAATTTGTCAATGCCTGAAGAGCATTTCAGTTCTGTATTGTACATTTTTTAATGTGTTTATACATTTTGCAGTGACTCCTTTAGATCCATACAGGTCATCATGTGCTTATTAAGAGGTCATTGCAAGTATATCACTCACAAAAGTGTTTTCTGCAACAACATTGAGAGCTGAAAATGCTGTCAAAGTTATAACTAAAATTTAGTAACGAATGAGAAATTAATTTTGACCAATGCTTTTTCTGTGTTCCTATTTTTAATCCATTTAGTTTTTCCGCTTTTTTCACCTTTGTGCAGGAAATTTTGTGAGGGTATACAACCTTCCAGGAACATGCAGCGAGAAGCAGGACGAGTGTTGTGGGATGGGGCTGAGATGAAGGGGAGAGAGGAGAGGGTGGGGTAATCCCTATAGACCCATGAGCTAATGATGACACACTGCCCATGCAAAACCCATTTGGTCCCAAGTGGGACCCGGTTATGATAACTTAAAACATGTGTTCAACCCAAATGGGGCCTATTATAGAACCTGAATATTTAGCCCATAACGGGCTAGCCCATTTTGAGATCTAAGTGACTCAGACTGATAAATCTTTGTGGGGCTATATGGGCGGGTTTGCACGCCCAGATGGTACCTGTGCACAGTGGCGCACCCAAGGGGGGGGGGGGCTTGGGGGGGCTCGAGCCCCCCCCCCCCCCGGGCCGGCTGATGTTTTATTTATTTTTAAAGAAGGAGCCAGGAAAGAGAGCAAAATCTGAGCCCAAGTCTTGTCTACAGAGGAGTTCGGCAAGGAGTATAGGGCAGTGGTACAAGGGATGGGGACTCAGGAGACTCAAGCTCCCCTCCAAAAGTTTTCCATTTATTCCACTCGCTATTATATTTTACGGCGTTGCGTATGCATGTGCATGTAAGCTTGAAGGGCCACCAGTATATATAACAAGAGTAGTAAGGAGAGGAGCAGGAGACACCCCGTTTGGTGGGTAAATGTGGGGTAAATTGAGGGTGGGTGCCGGTGGGTAAATGTGGGGTAAATTGAGGGTGGGTGCCGGTGGGGAAATGTGGAATTGAGGTTAAGCCGGTAAATGGCAAATTGAGGTGGTGGTCGGTGGGGAAATTGAGGGTAAATTGGGGAAATTGAGGGTGGGGGACCGATGGTGAAATGTGACGGTGAGGGTGGTTTACAGTACATATTTTGAACTGTTATGTTCTTTTCAGCAACGATTCAGCGGTTTGATATACAACGAGATTTGTAATAAATTTCAACAAAACGAACGAGCAACACGCAACAAAAACAAATGTATAAATTCTCAGCAGCATCACCCAGTTACATCACCACACTTTGCATGGAATCACCGAACAGACGGCGGATTCAGGCCCTCCATTGACGGCACACTGATCTCACGCCATTCCGACACAACAACACAACAGCCGAACGAAAACACCGATATTGCACCGAAGATTTATCGTACAAACGATCGAGCGCCATTCAACATTTAATCTTGATAAGACACATCATGACTTTCGACGACCGATCGGTCAGTCGTCCTTGGTACGGTCAGCGTAGCACGTCATTGTTTGGCTAGAGTCGACACGCCGTGAACATCCCATGAACGAAAGGTTACTAGCTCAACGTTCAGAATGCAGCATTTTCATCCGACCGCAGCCAACCACTAACCTTCAGCTTTAGGATTTGGTTCATTTACCGCCCAGTTATAAACAGTGCCGTTTATCAGATGATCAACACGAACATGATTATAGCACCTTCACCATTTACGCAACGTTGCCTACTTTATTTTATTTTATTTTGAACTCCAGGTTATTTCATGCCATTTATATTTTATGTGCGTGCGCACCATTTGCAGCCAGGTTCATTTAATTCCACCCACCCATAACGGAATGAACAGCAAGAGGACCAACGACACACGTAAACGAAACAAACAACAACACTTTGCATTATTGATTACGCCAACTCCGGTCAGCCAGGAAACGTTGCCGAACGAAACGGAGTCGCGTGAATGAGCAGCGCAGAGCAGTTACAGAGTGAACATAACGGTCTGAACACAAAATCGTCGAATACCGACGTCATGGCGCAGTCACGCCACCGAGTAGTCGTTGAAGAAGTCTGATGGATGGCCCATGACGTCCGGTATCATTTTTACAATGACACGCTTGGCGCTTATTATTGTCGTATCGAGCCAGTAATAGATGATTGATGATGAACAGCTCTTGAGATATCTTGATTGAACAGTATTGTTGTGAAATCGTTAGGCGACACAGTCGCCCCTAACGATTTCACACAACAAACTTGCAATAAACTGGTTCAATGGAAACATCTCAAAGGAGACGATGCATTATGCATCCAACAGTATTTGGTACAGTAAATCTCATCCCCTGTATACTATCGATAATTAACTGTCCAAACATTGTACTAGGGACAATAATAAATGGCTCAAGAGTTCATTGATCGAAATGATTACGGACGTCTAGGATTACATCTACATCAAGGACTTTACACTAACGACTCTCGGTATGTCTTTAACGTGGCTGGGGATGCCAGGACAATGCTGCCATGACTTGAAAATATTTGATCAGCTGACGATCTGTTTACATGTGTTCATGGTTATTTGTTATTGATTTTATTTATTAGTGATACCAATAGATTACATTATACCCCCCATATACTCATATAACTGCTCTAGCTCTCATTCGCATGACTCCGATTTCGTTCGAAAAAGAAGCAACATTTTTCTAATGTACTGTTATTGCAATTTGGGCATGAAGTATCGAGAGAAATAATGGCGTAATTCAATTTAATAGTAAAAATTATGTATTTGTTTTGTTTGTTTCGTTTAACGGGTAGTGTTTTTGTTGTGTTCAATTCTGTTTTCTTCCTCCATGGTTCAATTTACTTACTTTTGTTGATTCCATAAATATATAAGAATTTAAATTAACGAACCTTATTTTAATAGCACCCCAACTAATCCTAAAATGAATTACCAAATTTTAGCACGCACGACCTAAAAATATAATAAAATAAAACATAGAATAATACAAATTTCAAAATAAAATGCTAAATAGAAATATAAAAAATAAAAACAACGTTATAATACAAATGTAAAATTGAAGAATACTTGAACAATTATTACTCTTAATCATGTGTTTCGATGTTATTGTGGGATAATCCCATCTACAGTATAAAGCAGCACTGTTTATAACTAAACTGAGTAAATGAAGTATCAACCAAAATTCTAACTCGGCGGCGATGTATCTGATGTTAGCGTAAAAACAGAGTTGAAATTAATTCGACAAGACAACCTCGTCTCTAAAATATGGATGAAGACGCAGTCAGTTTTATTATAGAAAATACTGTATTAATTTTGTTGAAACGTTGAAGCATTAAAAGTAACACGAACTTTACATTAAGTTCATGGGATGTTTCATTCAGCATTGGAAAATCGACTCTAAGCCCGAAAACCAACTGTGAACGTGTACCGGTAGTATTATACGACTAAATCCTTTACAAAAAGAGGACTGACCACCGATCGATTCGTCAACAAAGGGGGTCCGTGACGCAATGGCCAAATTTGTCTTATCCAAAGATTAAATGTTGCGGGTAGGCATAATTATAGCAACTCGATCGTTTGTGTATGTGTATAAATCTTGGTACAATGTCCGAATGTGTTTTTCGTTCGAAAAAGAAGCAACATTTTTCTAATGTATTGTTATTGCAAATTGGGTATGAAGTATCGAGAGAAATAATGGCGTAAGAGGGATCGAGGAAATTACAATGCCGTCAATGGAGGGGCCCACGGAAACATGTTGGATCCCGCGCCATCTGATTTCGGTGAGTTTATTTCCATGCAAAGTGTGGTGATGTATAACCAACTAGATGAGGCTTGCTGTAGAATTTATACATTGGTTTTTTTATTGCGTGTTTGCTCGTTCGTTTTGTTTTAAAGAAATTTATTACAAATCTCATTGTATTATACTATAAACCGCTGAATCATGTTACTGAAAAGGAACACACTAACGGGTTCAAAGAAATATGTGTCCCAATATGAAAAAACATAAACTACACAAAAAACCCACCCTCCATTTACCTCACATTTCACCATCGGCCCCCACCCTCAATTTCCCCACATTTCACCATCGGCCCCCACCCTCAATTTCCCCACCGACCACCACCCTCAATTTACCCCACATTTACCCACCGGCACCCAACCTCAATTCCACATTTCCCCACCGGCACCCACCCTCAATTTACCCCACATTTACCCACCGGCACCCACCCTCAATTTACCCCACATTTACCCACCAAACGGGGTGTCTCCTGCTCCTCTCCTTACTACTAACAAGCATTTTTACACATCCCCCCCCCCTGCCATGGTGCACCCTGATCAGGGAGCAGCTTTACTTATTTTTTTTTTCATTTTCTGTTGTCCGTTTCTCTTGTTGAGGTCGTTGAGGTCGTTGACTGTCGTTGAGGTTACTCGTAAAATTTAAACACGCCCGCATTATAATCAACTCCTTTCCAGTTTGTACACAATGGCCCAGGATTGGGTTTTAATTTACAAAGATTATGTGACACTCTTTTAGCAAACACCGATTGGATAATATTGGGATTTGGTTTTGCCGCCAAATTCGTGTTTGAAAAAATTTAGCTCCGCCCGGAATGATCACAAACTTTACGTCCACGCAATGAAAGTATTTAACTATAGAAATCTTGCAGACGAAACAAGCTCAAGTTCTTTACATCAAGAGGAGGAAATTATATGGAAGGTAAAACCCTACGAGTCCGAATCATGCCATAATGTCTTCTTTTTATGACTAGAAACCACCAGGAAACATTTAACATGTGCCGTAGGTTCACTGACGAGCACGACTAGGGACATGGCTGCAGCCGCGCCAGCGGTTATGGTTTGGGTCAGCCATGTCTCTCCCCCATATTGGATTTCAAATAAAAATATTTTGAGCCCCCCCCCCCCCCAATCAAATCCTGGGTGCGCCACTGCCTGTGCAAAGCCAAACAGGGCCCATAGAACCCACATTTAATATGTTATGCATGGGCGGCTCCAGAACATTTTTAGGGGGGGGGGGGCTGAGAATCAAAAACAATTATTTGTCAGTACTACAAAAATTACAATGAAATAATCAAAGGGAGGGAAAAACAAAGCACACTGTGGGAATGGGAGTGCGTTCTCCCCTCCCCTCCCCCTCTCTCTCTCTTTTTTTCTCTCCCTTTTTTTTAATTTTTTTTTTTACGATTATTTTTTTTTGGGGGGGGCTACATCCTAAATAGGACCCATATATAACCCACATTTAACACATGTGGGCTACCCAAGTGGGACCTAAGTGGCGCCAGCGGACAAAACTTTGTGGGGCTCATGTGGGCTACCAAGACGGGGCCCTGACAGTTGCCTACTTGGGGCCCACTTAGGCTTGTTGGCTGGCTCAGTGGGTTTGCGAAGTGGAACGCCATCCAAACTTTAGGTGTCGTCTTATAGTTGGGAAAAGTCAGACCCTATGGCGGGTAAAAAATGTATCTCTTTGGAATTCCTTGCCTGGTGAATGTTTTCCTCCATCTATCCTGTTTCAAGAGGAATCTCAATTTCCACCTTCAGCTCCTGTTTTCTCGTTTGTCCTACCTTTGTTTCTTTGTATTATGTCATAATATTATTGTGTGCGTTTTGTCTGCCCACAGGGAAGGGTACAAAAGCTCTGCTTCCCCATTTCCCCTACATGTCAACATTATATAAATTATTTTGATTGTTTTGTATAAATTAGTCTATAGCTGTTGCATCTATCTTATTGTATGTATACTTAACAAATGATGTAAATTTTTTATTTATGATGCCGACATGAAATAAATGTTTCTAAATGTTGTTTACTTTTTATTTTTCTTCTATTGTAACATAGCTTTGTACCTTGAGAGTGGCTTTTAGCCTTGTTCAGGGCGAATATGACATAAAACACAATAAAGGGGGCCACTTTGCATCCGTCACGTTAGCAGTTTTTCCAATGGTTGTTATTTATTTTTAAGTACCTGAAACCGACCAAAAAGTGTTTCAACATGTGAATGGACATGCAGGCTTATACTAGAACTAATTTGAGTTGATTTATTTTTTATTTAAAAAAAAAAAATTTTTTTTACCCTCAAATTTCCATAAAAATTGGACGGAAAAAGTTACCTCACTTTTCCGTCCATTTGTTGATGGAAATTTTAGGGTAATTAAAAAAATAATAGTAATAATCAACTCAAATTATCTTTAGGATGAGCATGCATGTCTATTCAAATGTTGAAATTCTTTTTGGGTGGTTTCAGATATTAAAAAAAAAATTACAACCATAAGAAAAACTGCTAACGTGACGGTAGGAAAGTGGCCCCCTTTATTGTGTTTTATGTCATATGCATTTTTTTTTTAAATCTGTTCTTCGCTATTTTAACTGCAACTTTCGCTACTTTAACAGATATTTTATTGTTCATCTACACATTGCTATTTTACTTGAGGAAGTGAATAAAAATGCTGTAAAATAACACATTTCTCAAAATAAACGTGAGAAAAATGTTTTTACAATAAATAATGTACCGAAATAAATTATGGTGGGTCCCGTCATAAACTAATTTTGTCACCCTCCGACGAGGGAGGTACCCACGACTTTATTCGAAGGCGGTACCTCTCCTCTTTTCAGTGGCATCCCTATTAATGATATTAAAATTATTATCTATGCATTCCCAATTAATTTTTTACATCCAAATAACTTCCACACATGCCCTGCTATATGGAATTCCATATCTGCCATTCTAAACGTCGCCCGTCGCCCTTCTAAACGTCGCCCGTCGACCGTCGCCCTTCTAAACGTCGCACGTCGCGCGTCGCCCGTCGACCGTCGCCCTTCTAAACGTCGCGCGTCTCCCGTCGCCCGTCACCCTTCTAAACGTCGCGCGTCGCCCGTCGCGCGTCGCCCGTCGACCGTCGCCTTCAATGTGATATACCTTCGCTGTATTTTTTGTAATGAAATAGAAGCATCATAAAATTTACAAAAAAACAATAGTCTTCCTTCCAAGTTCCAATGTGAATTTTTCCAATATTCCTAGCAAAATGGAACAGAGATATGTTTGTTTAGGAAATTGTGATTTTGATTTGTCTCTAGGAATATAATTGTTAGTGAAACTTATTATATATTTAGTATTGTAGGCCTATAAATGGGTAATAAACTGGTCCAACCACTCTGAAAGATATAACAATATTGCTTTCCCTGTGACACTGAAAGGAACATGAACAGAAATCATTTGACACTAATACATTTGAAAGTAACCCAAGTGTCCGCAAAAAATGATACTAAATCTCGGGCTTCTGACAGCTGATAAAATGAAACTGGGCTTTGACGCTAGGTCACAAAACACGAGACTGGTCAAATTTCACGGGGGCGTGTTATGCACCCGATACTCCAAATTTGTGTCAGTAGATAACGTCTCAAAAGGATCAATTTCATCTTGCTATTAACAAGCACAGATTATAATCTGGTAGTCTGGATTACAATTGGTGTCGTTAAGTCAGTCAGTCGTTATAATCTGGGTGGCACATGCATAATCGCATGCTAGTACTGTTGAGTAACGGCAATTGGCAAGCGTCACAGATTGGTTGACGGGTTGACGACGATCGTTTCATGAATAGTCAAATTGTTTCTGTACCAGTCCGTTAATGTACATGTACAGTGTACATGTATATCGTGTAAAAGTAGTAGCAACGTTCTAATTAGTCTAAAACTATTTTATGTTCTTCTTTAAATTGAATGTGCTCGACGAAAATATTTCAGATGAAATAGTCACGGGGCCACCGATCCAGAGTGCGCTAGCTGCGCTTGCGCTGATCATAAATTAAAAATGGCCCCTTTTGCATTTTGTCACGTTGGGTGAAGCAGTTTTCCGTGAAATGTATTCCTTCCTCGTAATACTAATAGCCTAGTTCGTCACTGATTCTAACTAACATGTATGGTATTATTAAAGTTAACGTTAGATAAGTGATTAACGTTAGCGATTGCACGATGATGAGACGACTCACAGTGGCACAGTGGTAGGCCTACTGCCTACTGTACTACAAGTTGAACACGTCCGAGTAACGTTAACGTTGATAAGTCAATTAACCTTAAGGCCATGAGAATGAAAGTCATAGATTTGCGTCCACCGCCCGCATGTCCCGAAAGCTACCGCCTAAATTTTTCATTATTTGCACAAAAAAGGTATTTCCACCAAACAAATTTAGTTCCAAATCATCCACATCAGTAAAACGAAGTTTTTACCAAATTTCCACCAGTATGTGCGCTATAAATCATTAGTACATGTACATGTTCTCTTATTTTTACAGTCTTAGTCCCGCGTACGTCGTTCACAAAAAAGGTCGCATCGCGCTAAAACTGTATGGTAAACTCCGATCCGCACCTGCAACTGTACCGCCTTCACATGCACAACACGTTCGCTGTTGAGCCTTTCCATTGTATCTTATGCCTGTGTGTGCGGCCTGCACGTATAATGATGCACGTACGTACACAGATTAGAAGAAACATCTTGTGATTGCGCTGTAGTGTTATTAATGATCAATGGAAATAAATTAATGAATAATGAATAATGAAAAAAAGCCTCATGTGTTTTCGAAATTTCCCGGACGCAAATCTATGACTTTCATTCTCTTGGCCTAAGTAAGACTAATTGCGGTGACACCATGTGGATTCTCAATTGAGTAGTAATTAGTTCTGAAAAGAACTGGTGGTAGGCCTACAACTCGACGTTTCTATCAGTATGCTCTGATCGTCCTCAGGAGAATGAGGACGATCAGAGCATACTGATCGAAATGTCGAGTTGTAGGCCTACCACCAGTTCTTTTCAGAACTAATTACTACTCAATTGAGATTCCACATGGTGTCACCGCAATTCCACATGGTGTCACCGCAATTCCACATGGTGTCACCGCAATTAGTCTTACCATAGAGCTACATAGCATCCTCACCATGCAAAGCTACAAGTTTTACTTAATTAACGTTAGAATGGGGAAGATTGTCGTATCCAACCGCCTCTTTTTCTCATTCAATATAACCAATAATGTAATCTTACCTACCCAGTAAGGTGGAGAATATATGGATGATGATGGACATATACTTCAAATTATTCCAGGATATTTACATGTAGGCCTATTTCAATCATGAAAATCAGGCATTTTTGGCCTACGATGACTTCAGTCATGTCAGTCTGATCGGTCTTGTCAATTCCCCTGTTAAGTGACCAACACGGTCATTGTACATGCGCAGTGGCAACTATAATAGGATTCTACTATTTTCAGAAGGGGAGGATTTTTTTAGAAGGAAAATAAAGTCCGAAAACCATCATAAAAGTGGATTTTAAAGATAGTTTTCGCTTTCTGTACCTCCAAACAAATAAAAAAAAACATTTTAAAAGTGGTGGGCGGGCGGATACGACATTTTTTCCAAAGAATGTAATGTTAGAATACAACCGCCATTTTTTCTAACCAAATATGACAAATAGGCACAGACTTTGCTTTAAAAGATGATAGAGGACACACTAAAGGGGAAAGGAGAGGAAATTGTAGTCAAGTGAGGATAGGAAATGATATTTTGGGAGATTTTGAGCAATGAATGTCAAGTCTGTTAACACGTTAGGCTATGCACATCCAAGGAGATGTTGGCCATTTTGTCGTCTGCTAAAAACACATGCTTAGACATGTTATGTTAGACATTGTGGCTGTTGAGTTCTACATTCTTTCCATAAGTTAACTGTTATTTTATTAAGTTTTAAATTTTTTAATGGGTCATAAATTGTCCGAATGCCTCTTCCGCGCACAGTATCCTATTTTTAAAATAATGATGTAATTGTCGCTGTTTCATCTTTATTAAAAGAAATATGGAACTGTGAGCGGAAGATAGCCCCATTCTAGCGCCAATACACTAGACTCCCTCTGATACGGAGTGAGTCCAGTGTATCGGTTCTAGATATTAATATTTATTTATCACATTAATGCTTCCTCTAGGTGTTTAATAATTATTCCTGCCTGGCTGGTTGTTGCCCCACAA
Organism: Zoroaster sp. YZ-2022; assembly: GCA_029582265.1. Taxonomy (NCBI): domain Eukaryota; kingdom Metazoa; phylum Echinodermata; class Asteroidea; order Forcipulatida; family Zoroasteridae; genus Zoroaster; species Zoroaster sp. YZ-2022. The sequence goes on along the minus strand of CM055817.1, from coordinate 37,899,543 downwards.
CAACTATGACATTCCAATTATTGTTTCTTCATTTATTAGTTAATGGCCTTACGTTTCGAACCTAGCAGTTTGTCAAAGGAACCAATTATTTTGTTATTATTTTTATTAGGCCATATAAAAAATATAATTGTTTAGCATCCTTCCTGTTCAATTTCTACAGGGAGGGAGTTTTTTTCCCCTTTTTTCCCCTCTATTTTTCCCCTCAGCACTCATCCAGCACTTCATGAATCAATGTGATGAACTAAATTCAGATAACATGTAGGTGATTTTTTAAGCCTCTCCATTCAGAGTAAAAACCACGTACTATGATCCATTCCTGGCTTTTATAAGAAAACAGAAAAGGTATTTATTTCTGTCAAACAAATGCAATAAATGATTTAACTAGCCTAGACAAACATGTTGATCAAGTCAGTTTAGTCCTTGGCAGTGAATTTTCGGCCATGCCTTTGAACCCTCTCCTTTGTACTGCAGTCTTCACAATATGGATTGTAGCATTCATTTTTCATGAGACTGTCAACTGTGTCGCAATGAATACATCCTCATACCCAGCAGAATAATAGGTCAGTTCTATTCATAATCTACAGTCCAGATTAGCACGCACATGAATGGTACTAAAAACGGAGTCGGGCCCAAAGGTTCGTGACATTCCTTGTTCATTATTCTCAATACATCGCCAACACACATAGCACTATCGCACACACACAGCTATTTACACACACACTGCACTGCTAAGGAGCGTCGCGAACCAAGACTATTCTTTGTGACGTATAGCGAGCGCCTGCAAAACAGGCTGGCATCCAGACTACCACAACAGAAAGAAAAGTGTAGTCAGGTGCTGACCAACTGGCAGCAATACCATGCCCGATAATGGGTATCGCATCGCTGGTAAACACAACTTGCCGGAAGATTTTTTTCCCCAGTACCACACGATTGGCTATGGGGCCAACAGTGAAGGGATAGGAATTCTCTACTGTTATTGGCCCCATACATCGTGTGGTACAGGGAAAAAACTTGCGGTCGGTTGAGTTCGGTATCACACCGCAATATGCGGACGATGAAATTGACAAGTAAACCGTCAATTTAAGCTTCTACATTGCAGTGCCATTTTTAAAATAGTTTCTACGGTAAGGGTTTAACAGGTTTATAAAAAAATTAAAAAGGTCGGGGGCTTTTTTGATGGCGGGTGGGGATGCGAAACAACTATTTTTTTTTTACATGGCCTTAACATCATTTTTGTCTCCTTTGTTTTCCCTGATTAGGTATAAGTAGGCACTTTCATGACGTCATACAATTCGTTGACCAGCCACGTAAACGCACACACAGTGCTGACCCAAAAAGTAATGACGGTTTTTTTTTAAATCATAACTAAAAAAATAAAGCATGAATAATTCTGATCTTTCGTAATCGGCATCAACAATATATATTCTCTATATATCCGAAAAATCTCCGCTAACAGATAAATACTTTTCGAGATATCCCTTACAATCCGACGCAGTTGGGGCCGTGGAATCGCCGCTTGTGAGAAAAATCTGCTCGGTCGATCGCCGCGGCACGGCGTTTTTTACTGATCGCTCAGTAATGATCGGAGGGACCCTCGTTTTTTTTGGGCAAATCCGGAAGCCCCCTTGTATGGAATTCCATATCTGCCATTCTAAACGTCGCCCGTCGCCCTTCTAAACGTCGCGCGTCGCCCGTCGCCCGTCGCCCGTCGCCCGTCGCCCGTCGCCCGTCGCCCGTCGCCTTCTAAACGTCGCGCGTCGCGCGTCGCCCGTCGCCCGTCGCCCGTCGCCCGTCGCCCGTCGCCCGTCGCCCGTCGCCCGTCGCCCTTCTAAACGTCGCCCGTCGCCCGTCGCCCTTCTAAATGTCGCCCGTCGCCCGTCGCCCGTCGCCCGTCGCCCGTCGCCCTCTTTGCCTTCGCGGGGTGAAGACGCATGCGCATGTAAACAAACTCATTTCATGCAGCTTGCAGTGTATGCTTGTATGTAGAACTACATGGCTGTAGAACTACATGGGTATGGGCGGCCAAAAGGGCCAAAATTAAAATAAATATCCAACATATACATTAAGAAGCCTACAAAGGACAAAACAACAGCCAATAAAGAACAAATTAATTTTTGTCAATAGAAAGACAAACACAAACAAAGGACAAAACACAAAGAGTACAAAATGATCAATAGAAAGACAAATTAAAATGGCAAGAGGACAAATTTTTAGAAAGACAAAGACAAAATCAAACAAAGGACAAAACGACAAGAGGACAAATTTACAAAAGACAAAGTCAAAATCAAGCAAAGGCCGAAACGACATCAAGAGGACAAATTTACAAAAGACCAAGTCAAAACTAAACAACAGAAAGACTAACGCTAGTCGAATACAGACATTGTGTGGCAAACCATAAAGGACAGTCACACACACACGCAAGGACGTTTTCCCAATCGAACAAAGGTCAATCGCGAAAGGACAAACTTTTTATGTCTTTGTGTTTTGTCCTTTGTTTGTGTTTGTCTTTCTATTGACAAAAATTAATTTGTTCTTTATTGGCTGTTGTTTTGTCCTTTGTAGGCTTCTTAATGTATATGTTGGATATTTATTTTAATTTTGGCCCTTTTGGCCGCCCATACCCATGTAGTTCTACAGCCATGTAGTTCTACATATACAAGCATACACTGCAAGCTGCATGAAATGAGTTTGTTTACATGCGCATGCGTCTTCACCCCGCGAAGGCAAAGAGGGCGACGGGCGACGGGCGACGTTTAGAAGGGCGACGTTTAGAAGGGCGACGGGCGACGTTTAGAAGGGCGACGTTTAGAAGGGCGACGGGCGACGGGCGACGGGCGACGCGCGACGTTTAGAAGGGCGACGTTTAGAAGGGCGACGGGCGACGGGCGACGCGCGACGTTTAGAAGGCGACGGGCGACGGGCGACGCGCGACGTTTAGAAGGGCGACGGGCGACGTTTAGAATGGCAGATATGGAATTCCATACCCTTGGGACCACGTGATGCCCTTTCGGGTTTTTCCGGATGAATGGAAGTTTATAGTAAATCTCCGTGAGTTGCATGTAAATCGGTTAAGCCGTTACGAAATGGTGCAGTTTTTAAGATTTTGATCAAAACATTCCACTTGAAGTTTGCCGAGTTTGGGTGGGCAACTTAGTAAGTATTAAGATTAAACACTTTTCTTTTAAATAAACAACATTTCAGTTGATTTTGCTTTAAAACGGCCCCCGGAAATCACTTTTTTCAAGACGCCTTTTCACTGATTTAAGAGTGCTACGGCGTGGGTTTTACATAGACTGGTTCCCATTTGTCGTGGTGCGTGCATTGCGCTGCGAAGCGCATAGGAACGCGACCAAACTGCGAAACTCCGCTTTATGTGATGACAATTTCAATTACATTTACAATATTTTTATCTGTAAATCTTTTTAAATGACAGAAACAAGCATTCTGATTGGTATTTATATATTTCAAGTATTTTAATTTGGTTTAAATACGCTCCATAAATCAAGGTGGTCCTCTGAAAATGATCGGAAAAAACTTTCTGAATCTATTTCGTGAAAACCTTAAGCCATGCTTTTAAATAGGAATATTAATTTTACTTTTTGGTTGGTTTCATACTCATAGTTTTTTTCAGATCTTTATGAGGGATTTAAAGATGACTGTTTATTGATTACTTTTCAGTTATTTAATTTCATGTTTTTAGGAGTTTGGTGCATAATTTTAGTGTTTTTTAAAATTGTGTTTAAATTAAAATAATTGCTTAAATTAAAATAAACCCCATTTTGGTATGAATGATGTTAAGAAAATAACATTCCTCAAATTCAATGGGCTCACGCCCACAGCGGAAGCTATGTGCATTTTTGTTTTAATTGTTTAAATGCAATATTACATTTTTTGTGGTTTGTTTTTAAGGGATTGCTAACCCATGTATGGATTATGGAGTCAAGTCCATCTTCTGCCTTGCTGTCAGATTCAGATGAAGCACAGGGACCAGACTATATTTCCTTCCAGCCTCGGTTTCGTAACATTGCTTTCAATAGTAAGACAGTATAAATATGGCTGCAACATGATAATCATAAAAAATATTGAATCCTCAACAAAGTAGAACATTAAGCTACTTCATTTTGTTCATGATTGTCTCATATTGATCTTTTCTGTTTAAGTGAATCTTTCAATGTCTGTACATGAATTTAATTAACTTATTTAATTAATGAAGTAATTAATTAAGACAGACCATTAATCTACATTATTTTTGCTTGGTTAAATTAAAATATTAACATGTAATAATAAAAAATATTCCAGGTGTAGGCCTACTATGCAGCTCTTTTAAATTTAGGAAACAAATATCTCAAGAACTGTAATGAGGTATGCCTGTAATTAATATGCAAATAAGTGTAATCTAATTAATTATGAAAATTCATATGATTGTGCTAGGAAATATTGAATCTTGGCCAATTGGTCGTATTATTGTTTCATTGCCAGTGCAAAAATAATATAACCATATAAGCACAGATAATGCTTCAAAATCCTTGATAATTCAACTAATTAATTATGCAAATTAGAATGGCATCATAAATCTTTAGAACTGAAAACAAAAATATCTTTGTGAATGGTCTAGGGGTGATTTGACATTACAAAATCATTCAAGGAACACTTACAACTATTTAAAAACCATTAAAAAGATGTCATATTTGCTAATTTATTAATTAATTATGCAAATTAGGGTTAAAACTTGGTTAGAAAAATTTCAATTTTTTTAAATGATATGTACAATGTGTTAACTATGAGTGTGCCGAAAATAAAAGAATTCGAATAAACCATTACAGAGATATGGTAGAAAATGTTGTAATTGTGGCTAATTCCTGGTGCCGTTTTGTTTATAAAGAAAAACAAAAGAATTACCCTTAACATTTGGTCAAATTTTCGTGACATTTTTCATCATTCAAACTCATAACTTAACAAGTAGGTGGCCGATTTAAAAAAGAAAAAAGTTCCTAAATGTTTAAGTCATGCCCTTCAATATAAGTTATAGTTTGAAGCTCTACTTGCAGCATAAAAAAATTGATGGAAAATGCCTAGTATAAGATGTAACTGTGTATATTTAAGGTGTGATTACTGGTGACTGTGATGTTGCTCTCCAGAAAAATGTATCAGCTAGTGTGGTGCAGAAAGTTGGGTAATTATTTCTAAAAATAAACTCTATAATATAAATGAATACAACCAGAAATCTATTACTAACAGTAAGCCAGCCCACTATAGAGGCAGCATTGGTGGCATATCAGGCATTCCACATTGCGCACATACATGAGCCATTGCGAGCACTGCGTGCATGGGCGTCCATCAGTGGGTGCCTGAGGGACCCCTTTTAGAGTGGGGGTACAGTATATCAAAAGGCCCCTCCCCACTTTTCGATGGCCCAAAATAATTAAAAAGTAAATAAATATGTCAGCCTATCCTACCGTTTTGTCCAAAATATGAACAGCGGGGGGAAGCTGGGCGACTTGGGTTGTGCCCCAATATAGGCTAAATCCTGGATCCGACACTCCCCCACCCACTTCTAAGAAGCAATTGATGCAGATGCATGTATCCCATGATGCATTTTACCGAATTGCTGTGAGAAGCTTTGTTATTTTTGGATAAAGCCAAATATTTCGAATGTCTGAGGCGGCTTGTAAAGCAGTACTTTGCAGTAGCCTAACTTACAGGAGACTGGCATACTTGATACTTTATGTTAGTAATAGGCTTCTAATGCAACTTATATATTGCACTATTTGTGCGTGTCCAATTTAAATCACTGGCCACCATTTTTCAGCTGTCTGTATATCCATGATGAAAACAGTAATAAGGCACTTTGACAAGATGAAGATGCCTGTGTTAGGCATTGTTTTAAACTGAAGGACACACTTGTGTCAGGCATTTCAACTAAAAGATCAATTGTGTCAGGCATTACATGTGTAAACAAAAAGACATTGTAATATAAGAAGACCACTTCAGCCAGTCAAGATATCATGCAGAACACTTGTGCTAGTCATTGTAACTTGAACAATAATAGTGCTAACCTGGTGTTTTTAGAAATAAATTAATACTGTTCATTTCAAAATTTTCATATTTGTTTTTCGTGTTATTTTTGTTATTTTATTTTCCTGATAGGCATGAAGGCTGGTATCTATTGAAGATGTGATAACCCGGGACTGTGATGTTTCTGCTGTCCATAAAAATTGATAATCCATAGAATTGTATGTAAATAAAGTAAGCATAATTAGCATTTTGCCTTTGAGAAAGAACCTGATAGATTCGAAATGTATGGCCATTACCAACTATTTTGCATAATTACATCCCTAACAAATTGAAAAACAATAACTGGCACATTATGAACAAAGCTTATGTTTTGACAGATTCCTTATGCCCTAAGACTTGTTACTACAAGGTGACACTGTGTGTGTATGTGTTTGTGTGTGTTGTGGGTGGGGGGGGGGGGGGTTGACATGTCAGTTGGATCTAATCTTACACCTTGCATACATGTAAACACCCCCCCACATAAACATCAATAAATAAATAAACTGTTCAGTTTGTATAACTCCTTTTTGCAAATTTAATGTCTGCTTTTAAAATTACATGCATTTTCTTATGTACATGTATGGTTGGATTCCTGTTACATTTAAAGGGAACTTAACAGACCAAAAGGTTATTCCATTAAAGTTTTTGGATTTGTTACAGCTCTTTCATGATTAAAATACAGTGTATTACAAAGTAACAACAAATGATCACAAACAACTCCCTGGGAAAATGTGTAGCTCTAGGTTTGCCAACTGAAAATTGATTCTGGATCAACCCTTGTTCTAGTACCTTTGATGCTTTATTTGCCGACTGAGGCTCTAAATGCTGACTGAGAAAAATTATTGGGGGGGGTGTCACACCCCTGCTTGCTACAGCTCTGGTAATGACCCAATTACAATACTGAAACATATTTACATAAAAGCTGACTTGGTCTGAAGATGTATCAATCATCTTGAGAAATTACACCATGTTATGGATTTTCATTGATTTCTCAACAACGTGACCACCTATTTTGATGAAATTTTCAGGGTTAGTTAATAATTATTTGCAAAAGTAAGCACACTCATAGTGACTGTTTGCTGTCATCACCAAATCTGTCCGTTATCTTTAATTTGAATGGAGTGCTGTGTTGGGGTTACAATAATTAATAGCATCACATTTTTTGCCTGGATTTATTATAATTTTTCAAGATAAATTTGGGCACATAGATTAGATTGACCAATTGTAGTGTCCTAGGCTTGTGTTTTTCTATAATATTGTTTATTTTATTGTACTTTTTAACACACTATGAAGGCACTGTAATTTGAGTTTAATGTTCATTAAATTTCCTGGTGGAAAAGCTTATTGAAATAAATTGTTTACATCCTCATTTAATAAATTTGTTCTTGTCAAGTGACTTGGAGCTTGCCATTGACTGTATACATGAACACGTACATGAACACGTACATGAACAATTTATTACACACAGTACATGTATATATGTATATTTTATTTTGAAACACCTTGACACTACTGGTATTTAAAAAAAACTGATAAGAGTTTGACATCAAACTAAGTTGTTGTAAAGTTGATGGTGGTATTATTAACCATGAGATTTTTAAATGGATCACGCAGCGTGATCAGTTTCAACTTTATAATGCATACAAATATCAAGCCCCAATTTTACACTACTGTATAATGTATGTTAATACTTATATACTTTATGAATCAACAGATAAAGAGATTGAATCAAGAGATTCTCAGAATACCCAAAGATATATATTAGTTGATAAGTCTGGTCAGGGAGAAAGTTATGAATCTAGAATTCAAGTAATATAGTGGTACTGTAGCAGTAAGGGATGGATTTTGTTAGCTCAATATTAAACTATATTGGTGTAATCAACATATTTTATTCTGTATACAAACCAGAACAAAAATGTAAACTATGCTTATATATAGTCCATTGGAAACAAATTTGTAATAATTTCTCAAAAACTATAATACATAGATCGGGCAAACAGTATTTGTTTTATAAAATTATCGACTTTGTAAAGCAGATTTATATTTTTCAAATGGACTATTATATTAAAGTATAGTTTACATTTTATCTGGATTGTATACGGAATAAAATATGTTGATTACACCAATATAGTTTCATATTGAGCTAACAAAATCCATCCCTTACTGCTATAGTACCACTTTATTACTTGAATTCTAGATTCATAACTTTCTATCTCCCTGACCAGACTTTTCAACTATATCTTTGAGTATTCCAACAATCTCTTAACAGTACATTCAACTTCAAGTATTCTTATATCAAAAACCATACAACACAATTTCACCAAACTTAGAATACTCATAAACGACATAAAAAGAAATACATCTGTGAAGTTAAATACATTCATCAAACTGAAATGGAAGTTATGACCTTCTTAATATATATGACAGAGCTGGGAAAGAGTTCACCCTTGTATGCTCTGATACAGGGTTTTCCCTTAACTTTTTTTTTCACTCGCCGGCCGGGCTAGTAAACCAAACTTTTCACTCGCCCGCAAGCCTTTTCACTCGCCCGTATGTTTTTTTAAATAAAGTAATCAAATCACTGTTTTTAGTAATTTAGTCATTTTGCATCAGAACGTGCATTATAAACAAGAGTTGTCAGTTACCTTATTATTATGTGCATATTTGTTTCTGAAGCAATACTAATGTTTCTTTAATTAATAACGGATTCTATTCTAATAACAGAGGAAAAGATCAGGCACATTAGTGTACAGTAATGCTTTTGCTTTAATTCTGAAATGAAGAAGGCTCATTTCATATTTTATTTCTAACCAACTGAACACAACAATAATGAAAACATTAAAAAAAATCAGGGCACCAAGGCAATTTTTTAGATTTTCAAAGAGCGCATCACGGCAATGATAAAAAAAACGTAAAGGGCACCAAGGCAATCTTTAAAAAAATTTTTTTTTAAACAATGAAAAATTAACACACTCCAATTCAGCACATCCACATGCCAATAAGACTAAAGTTTCCTTTATCTGTCTCCGTTTGGGTTTTATTTTATTACATGTGATGTAGGCCTACATGAAAACAGTATTGCAACACTTACAGTTTATGTCACCAATTAAAAATATATAAAAAACACAATGTTAACCCGAAAAAAACATCAAGTTTTATGCATTTGGATGTGGCAGTATTCAGTTCATTCTTTTTTTATTTGCTAGTCGACCCTTTGACAGCATGTTGACGACCACCGAATTGCGAAAGCCCTGGCGATGATCGATACGTCGATGCTATATCCGATATGCTCACGCACACGCTGCATGCATGTCTAGGTATAGACTCGGCATGTATTATTTACGTTGCATGCGCCCCAACGCCGCGCCATGCTATTTTTAGCTGGTACCCGCGAATGCCTGGCGTAGTGTTTATGTTGTGGGTACTGTTGACACCAACCAAAGTATTAGCAAGGGCCAAGTTCGTACAACGACCAAGCGGCCGATATTGCCTGGTAACCGCTGTATCATTTTGGTCACGAGTACCAGGTAATTTTGACTATTTTGTTCCCAAATGGTCGTTGCGTGAACTTGGTCTTAGCAGCGTGAAAATGTACATGTACATGTACATGTACATTGTAAATACTATGTGTAAACAAGTTAAGTGGGCACAACAGCATGGCAATGCAGGGAAAAAGCACAGCAACTCGTTGCCGTGAAAAGTGGCATTTTTAAAGGGCATCACGGCAGACTCGGGGTGAGAGCATTGACGGCAATTGCCGTCGATGCCGTCGTGTAATTTCAGGGCTGATATAGGCCTATCGGTGACAATATTTTGACTCGCCCAGCGGGCTACTGAAGGAAGGGTTTTGACTCGCCCGCCGCCGTTTTCACTCGCATTTGGCGAGCGGGCTACCGCTAAGGTCGAACCCTGTGATATGAAGCAGACACTTCATTACATGACCTTAAAATTAACTGATGTGACCTTTACTTCCGGTCCAAACAGGAAGTTCAAATTCAACACATTCTACAATACAAAATAATTGAAAGTTCTTTTGAAGGTGAATTTGATATTATTATAATAAAAGATGTTAGACATTTTCAAAAAAATATGATTGTCACGTCATCGATGACCATTTCATTGAACCGGAAGTTAACCTGAACACCTAGTGTTTGTTCCAACAAACACTTGAGCTCTAGTTTAAATCTGTTAAATCTTTAATCATAACTTTCACTGTCCTCTGAAAAGTACTCTGTGTCAGTGATTTCTTCACTGTCAATATCTTCACTACGTAAACCACTGAAATTTTGCACTGGAGTTACCGAAGGAGCTACAACATAACTTGAAAATTTATTAACAAGTATTTGATAGCGCTGCTCAGTCTGTAAAACCTTGTCTACCAATATAAGTGAAGCCTTTTGCTTGCTTTGAAAATTGTTTAGGTGGGTCTGGAATTGGAGGTCGCAATTCAACCAGCGCTGAAGACCATGCTTCTGTTCTATCCTCTTTAGATCTCTGTCCAAGCTGCCATGAAAATGGAAAACATAATTTCTTAATATATCTGAATGTAATTTCATAGCTATAATTTAATTATGTTGTGAAAGTTTTTTTTATTGTGTTGTGTTTACGAGATTTTAGAAACACATTTTTCTTTGTACATGTATGCATTATAATAGTAACTTGAATGTTTTTCACATCTGTTTAAAAATGGCAATCTTTTTTTGGGTGACAAATTTACAAGTTAGTTAAAACTATTACAATATTTAATTCCAGTTGCTGGTGGTGTAACTTAGTTTATATATTTAAAGCCACCATATAATATTGGTAAAACATACAAAATGTGACACATGGAAATTTCGGCTCATTCCGTTGTATCAACATATTTGTATTCCTGTTATAAGTTGAATTTATGTCTTGTTGAGACATAAAAATCGTTTTGTGAACTTATTTCAATAAGTTATCAAGAGTGATAGCACATCAGGCAGAAATATTTCAAGGGATGTTTTCTACCATCTACACACTGAAAGTTTATTATATTCTTCTGTGATCTTTTCCATTTTTCAACCTTACAAATAGTGTAGCTGAAGGTGTTGTTGTCATCTATACTATCTTTTCCTTTCTTCCAACTGGAACCCTTAGCTCCAAATGAAGATACAATGTACCCTTACTGGGAAAGCCTCAAGTGACAACAACACCTTCTGCAAAAGTTTGTAGGGTTTTTACATGCAATAAGTTTAATTTCACTTACTGCTGACACTGTGTAGCAAGCACTCCTGCCCTGTTGTCATCAGTACAGTCTCAATTGGTCCCTAAGTAAATACAAATTTTCATGTTACATACAGTATTGTTAAAAATAAGCCATGACACACCATATGGCATCAGATGTACATCAGATCACATTGTTTATTTGTATTTTTGTCATAAATTTGTCTGAAAAGTGGGACCTTTTAAATAAATCTCAAAATAAATTTATTATATCAGAAATTAATATCTCCAGACCAAACGAGCAAATAATTAAAAAAACCTATAAAATATTTTGAACCTATCAAGTTTTTAGGGTTTAAAGGCCACAACTTACATACGCATGTTGTAGTTCATCAGCTTCTCTACATACATCTCTTGCCAAGGTGTTGGTTCTAAGAAATATAAATTCATCTTACATATTAATTATATGACTTACTTTTTTAAACTACTGAAAGCAGTAAAAATAAATTGAACTGAAATTGATGATTTCTCATAAACAGACGCATTCCAAAAAATGTTTGATACTGGTACCATCTTTAGACCAAAACAAGCAGAATACTAGAATTACCAATGTGTTATGATTGTGGCAGAAGCATATAGGCCAACAGGCCATGGCATATCATATGGCTTATCAAAGTCCATTATGCAGATCACACACAAGCGATTTATTTTGGATTGATATCAAAGTGTAGAATTATACCTTTGGACATGCAGGGCACTGAAATCCATCATCAACTAAGGTAGAACAGACGGAAAGAAAGTTATCGCATCGATAACGGAAATGTCTATATTCATCAAACGAGTCATTTACGAGACTACGATAAAGTTTGTGCCTGCAAATATAAATGTACATTATAGTACTCAGATTTAAACTCTAACCAGGGTCTCACAAAGCTTGGCCATTTGTATTTAAGTAAACACTTTTTGTCTGTATCCATTATCATGTACATGTATGCTTTGTGTATGTTCTGGTAATTAGCACCGAATACTCAAAAGTAATGCATGCTTGTATGTCCGTCCGCCATTGCAGTTTCCTGTCTTTTCTTTTGTCTGTCTGTCTGTCTGTCTGTCAATAGGTTTAGAAACGAGGCATTTGCTTCTCATTATATATTCAGTGTATCAACAATCAAATTACAATTTGTACTTTATAAAACATGTATATGGACTGTGATAACTGCTATACACAATATTTGTTGTTTTAAATTGAATGTGTAAACTGTAGGATAGAAACGGCAGCTTGTAAAATAATCTAAGTAAATTCAATGTACCTCGTGCGCTTTCATTGAATTCCTCCATCTTAAACTCTGGCAAGCTGCCTTCAGGGACATGTGTCCCTCTAACAATAACATTTCAAGCATGTTCATGACATCAAAATGAAAGGCCACATTGGGTTGATACGGGGTGGATGGCCACAACCGCAGCCTGATAAGGGTGACCGTCTCTGGTTCACAAGGGCAACATGTGAAAAAAGAGTCATGAAGCCGACCTGTATAAAAGAAGCAGAGAGAGAGGTGGGGGGTGGGGAGGTGGGAGGGAGTAATGGAAAGAGATGGCATAGGACAGGATGGAAAATAAACAGGAAATTATTACTTTATCCAAATTGACATTGGTAAAAAAAAAATTATATTGCAGCTAATGACAAAAAACAGGTCTCTGGTCTCCATACGCAGACCTGCGCGTCAGCATTTAAAATGTTTTTTGCCTATGAAATGATGCCCAATGATGATGCCTAAACATAGAGATATGAATGTTTGCCTGATTTGTGAGGCCTCTCTATAGGCACCGTACTTTGTTTATGTGAAATTTGGTCTGATTCCAATAACCACATATACATGTTAGCATGGATAACTTAAAAATAATTAGGCAAACCTATAATCAGAAACCAGATCCTTTTTTTGTTGGCCTTTATAACATGCATGCTTTTGTTACATTGGACGTAGACTTGATAATTCAAATTTATGCTATTGCATTTTTTAAATACAGTTTTACAGCTATGCAATTTTTTTTACACTACTGGTAAAGATTAATGCAAAATGCTTGCCAAGATTTTAAAAAACATTATTATGTGTACTTACTTTTGTCCTCGAGAAACTTATTCATAGTCTTCAGTAAAAAAAAAAGATAAAAAAAAGTGGCCTATTTCTTATTGTCTAACGCTGGCAAACTTTTAAAAAACAAACAGTATCATTATTTTTTTTCTCCATGAGAGAGTAACTTTTATAATGATACAATTTTGTACCACTTTTAGAGCATTTAGGTTAATATGTTTCAGCTATAACTATAACTATGTGCTGTGACGTTATCACAATTGTAACAAATTAGGTTGAACCCTTTTTCATACAAGCTTACCCTTCTCATCAACTACCTGGATGGGTTTCTTGTTGTAATTCACACTCATGATCCTTCCTAGAGAAATCTGGATTGAGTTCATATGGCGCAGCAATTTTTCCCTGAATAAATTAATTAAAAAAACAAATATTGTAGATTCAAAGCGGTTGATATTTTAGCAAAACATACACCGTAGATCTACCTTTACCACAATTGGGGAATGTATGATGAACAAAAATGAAGTGGGACACTAAAAAGGTTTGTCATCATCCTTGTAGCACTTCAGTGTGCATGAAGCAAGAAAGTGTATAATTTTTTTTTAATACGGTATCATTTATAACGGTATAAACATTCACCAACATTTTTTAAATATTTATAAAAAATTTTCAGGTGGTCTGGTTATTTTTATGTAATATATAATTTAAATTTGTTACAATTTCATGTAATATCTGTAATGAAGACAGTATTGTCAAGAACGAAATTGAACATCATGTGAATTTGTGAGTCTAAAAGAAGAAAAACTAACCCCTTTAAAACCAAATTGGGGTCATGGATATAGGGCCAAGTTTATATTTCATTCTTCTTAAACATTCGCGATTGGGGCGAGGGGTGTTGATGCCACATAACAGAATGTACACTGAGCAAAAATATAAACGCCCCATGTTTCAACCTGACCCCCACCGTGTCCACATGCATGTCCATGATTGCCAGACGCCACTATCGTGTTCTAACGGACAGTAATCTGTAGCATATTGAACAACAAAATGAATTTTGTATGATTTTGCAACCTCTAAGGCTAATAAAAGTTTCAAAGTGCCACAGTATATGTCACGCCCCAACTGTGTGAATTGTCCAAACAAAATTGGGCCTTCCCAACTACATGTATAGAAGGGGACAACTTAGTTGGGACAATTACACAGTAGGGGCATAACATAAAAATGTAATTCTTACCAACATTATCTCGGGCTTGTGAAGCATGTTGTTTGATGTGTGAAAACACAAAGTACAATGCAAGCAACGAATAATATTTGGTCCACAATCAAGGCACCGGATAACTTCACCCTCGGTATCTTAGCAGACACAGCAAGCATTTTTCACAGGTATTTGACTCTCAAAAAAGGCATCATCAAATAATACATGTTTGTCTTGCCAGCTGCTACATTCCTGTAACTTTCTTGCTGTGTGGCTGCGGGAGTTGGATAAATATTCTTGCTTGGATGGCTCAACATTTGTTTGCCCATGTACTGCATTGACTTTTATAAAAATAATAAATAATAAACATATTAACCAGTGTTAATACATGACTTAACAGTAAGGGAACACATGTCGCACGCAGGCTTAATAGAATGGCTGGCAAACAGCTGGCACATACACGTTGCTCTGATTTTGATATACCATGTCTTTACCGTCTGTTAATACACACCCCATGTGATTATGTTTTGTCCAATCAGATTGTCTAAACTGTCTTGGGCATTTATGAATGTTAAATGAAGTACAAAATTATGAATAAAAACAAAATCTTGGTCCGACATATGTGCAAGAGATGAGTTACATTTGGTTCACACATGGTACCCTTTGTTCACACATTAAATATTAATAAGGAGATGACTTTCTTCAAAACAAAAAAGGACTGAGCACTGTTATTCAACATACATAACTTGTCCATCTACTTGACATTTTTACAATAGGGCATTTTAAACTTAAAATTGGTGAGTAATCCCTTTTAATTAAAAAAAAAAAATGTTATAACAGAGGGAATATAAACTCAAAGGTAACTCAAGATCATTACAAATGGTGTACAGTTAACCCTCCTATGTATTACAAGGAAATTTTTTATGAAATTGTGAGGTTAGTCAAAAGTGTTTTTCTTGACTGGGGAACGAGCTCAAATTTTGTACCTTTAAATTCCTTTAAAAAAAAAAGACATATATAATATCAGAAGTCTATTACTTACAAAAAGTGTGCCACCCTGCTATAACCCACAGTCACCATGGCATTGTACTCCCAATGCGTGCAGTGGCGTAACTATGGGGGGACACGTGCCCCCCCCCGCCGAGGTCTGTGCCCCCCCCCCCCCCCATTCAGAGTTTTGAAACAAATAGGTCCCTATTTGAGGCTGCAGAATGAAGTATTGACATGCCCCCCTAGAAAAAGTGGTGCACCCCCTAGTGCTCCCCTGAAAATTGGACCCTAGTTACGCCACTGAATGTGCGTACAACGAGCTTGGTGACAACAAGCTTGGTTACGTATTTTGCTCCACCTGCCGTGGGGGAACATGGGATAGGCGTTTCCACACGAAGCTAGTTCATGGAGAACTCAACGCAATCTTAAACTATAGAAGCAGGCGAACCAATCTGTGTGGCGATCGAACAATGGGCGCGTTCAATTAACACGCTGGGTAAGTCTCCCAGACTGCACTGCTTTTTGAGACCTTGTACATCAGTCTGAGGAACATAACTTTATGAATATGCCAAATCTATTGCTCTTGGAGTACTATGCTGTGGACTAGGTTAGTAGATGAGTGGCACACTTCATGTAGATAATAGACTTCTGATAATATACAATGTACCCCTCTCTAGATTTCATGACTACCCTACGTCCCTCAAGCTTTTGCAACTACCCCCTCCCCCCACAAACTTTCCAAAGTTTCTGGTAAAAACTAGCGGGGTACATGACATATAAATGTACAATCTTACCTGTGAAGATGTTGCATGTTGACTAGTTGGCTGATATACATCGGCAAGTAACACCTCCTTGGTGTGAAAGTGGCTACCCTCGCCCCGCTGCAAATTTTGTATCTTATGTAAAGTAAATTGTTCGGGAGGTTTACGGTTAGGCATCTGTAAGAACAATTGTAAGTGTGAGAAAAAATATATAAATAACTTTTTAAGAGAATTTTCATGTGAGGATCAATTCACTTAACATGTTCCATGATACAAATATGGATTTAAAAAACACAATTATCTAAGGCCACAGGTTAGGCTTGGCCAGTTTCAATGTTTGGCTAACTGGTTTACCGCCCGGGAAAAAAAAAGCATTTTTTGGTTTTAACTTATCAGTTAACGTTAGGAGAGGAAAGTGGGAGATTTTGAATTTTGTCGTCTGCTAACACATGCTAACTGTTAATGTTACATTATACATTGTGCACAAGTGGCGATTGGGTTTGACATTCTTCCAAAGTTTTCATGGCCGCATTCGATAGATCGTATCAAACAGAAAATATCTACGAAGTTTCGTGAAAATCGGCGTAGAATAATACAGAAAACATTAATGTAACTCATGGCCGTCCTACCACTAGACTTTCTTCTGATCCTTATATGTTAACTGTTCCTAGGTATAAAACTGAATCACATAAATATTTTTATTTTCAGCGGATTGTTCCAATCTGGAATCAACTTCCTTTGGCAGCAAGATCTGCCACTTCACTTTCGTCGTTTAAATCTCAAATATCTCAGTTTTACAGAACAAAATTTTCTTCCAGTTTTTCGGTAGATAATATTTGCACACGGATGTCCTTTTGCCCTTGCTCTCTCTGTCGGCGTATTTAATTTGTTGCTTAATGTTGTCTTTTTCGTTCTTTTCCGTCCTAACTTGCTTCAGCGGCCCTCTAGTGGTGTAACGGGGCGGGGAGGGGTGGGGGGTGTAAAGAGGTATATAATGTTTAGTGAGTTTCTTGTGGTAGGATGGCCTTGTAGAGGTGCTGGTCACCTGTTCTATCTTACCATTCACTGGCTTTGTTTAAAATGAATTTTTGTGTATTTGTAGTTTATTAGGGTTTGGTTTTATATTTAATTGATGTAATCTGATTGCCAGTGTAAAATGTAATAAAATAAAATAAAATAAAACAGGGCACATTGAGCCCCGCCCCCCCCCCCCCTCCAGCCCCATTCTAGGGCCAATACACTGGACTCCCTCCGTATCATTGGCCCTAACTCCACATGCACAAAAATGGAGAAATATTTCTTTTTTCATCGTTTTGATCTGCTATTGAGTGCTAACGTTAGGCCAAGTAAAACAAACCAGTTGATTGTCCCCCCGCGCATCCTTTTTTGGAGCCGCATCCTTTTTTTAAATTATTATTTTTTATTTTTTCCACCCCCCCAAACTACTAGGCCCTATGTAGGCCTATAGCTATGTGACAAAAATTTTCAAAATCAACAGATTCCAGTACAACTAGTATCATTGTCAAGGTCTTGAATAGACGATTACATTGATATAAGGATCATCTTCCTGTGACCAAAAATAAGGAAGTTATGACATGTTGAATCCGGCAATTTTAGGCCCGTAAATGGCAATTATTTTATAAGGAAAAACCAAAGAAATGTAAATTTGACTTGTGACCCGTTTCCTAGATTTTCTCAGATTCCATATCATAACTTTCTTAATTCTTGTCCGATTTTCAAAAGGTTGGTATCACTGGAATGCTTGGGAAAAGAGGAAGAATAATAACCTATTTCCAGGCTAATTCAATGATTAGTTTGTTTTGTAGTGCTGATTTACAAATAAGAAATACAAAAAAAATGTGTTAACAAAAAAAACAAAAAAATAAAAAAAATAATGAAAAAAAATAAATTACTCAAATCTGAGGATTGTTTTCATATTTTTACACTAAAATCTTCGAAAGCCTCTCATCCCTGATTTAATTTAATATTAAAACAATTTATAAATTATATTGGACTGGAAATATAAAACAAAATAATGAAAATAGATTTTAAAAAATAGAGAAAAAAAATCACTCAAATCTGAGAATTTTTAATATTTATACTGAAATCCGCGAGAAATTCTTATCCCTGATTTAATTAAACATTATAAAAAACAATAAATGATATTGGACTGGAAATATGAAGAAAAAAAATGAAATAAGTTCATGAAAACTAATATTTAATATTGTGTTACGCCGATGTATATTACTTATTAGGTTTAAACGGACGATTTATCGGACTGAAAATTGGTAGGTCTATAGCGCGCTGAACGCGGCGCAATACAATCTTTGGTTGACATCGATGTTTGGGGAGTCCAAAAAACATAACTGGGAGACGTTCAATCGCCGTCAAAATTGGCCAAGAGGTAGAAAACAAGTATAGAAAAATGATATTTGTGGTTTTGATAAGTGATATTACTCACCTTTTGGTAAATCGTCGATGGTTTTGATGAGCAAGAGCGAACCCAAATTTCGAGAATATTTTTTGGAAACTTCTAGATGCCGCATTCAGAAAATTTGAGAACGAGGTTGAAGTAGAATATTTGATCTACGTCTTCGAAAAAAAATCTCCTGGGTACGTCAAAAAGAACGGCCTCAGCGAAACGTTACAAAGCGCTATCTCCACGGTGTCTTCGCCACGGCGATTCAACCCGAGATTGAGGCCGCGGCCGAAAAGATTTGCGACAATGCGTGGGATACGCACATACCTATATCATATTATGTACTAGATTTTCCATGAATTTTCGCTTCATCTTGGCACCATTCTTTCGATGATCGATTTCAAAATACATAGAAGTTTTTTTAGAACATTGTTTTATAGATATTTTGACTCAAATTACTTGTAGAATAGCTATAAATAAAAAGCTGGCGGTCATTTTGAACTGAAAAGTTGGTGGCCATTTTTAATTTAAATGCTTGGCAGCCATCTTGGAAAAAAATAATAGGAAAATAAAAAATAAAAAGGCCCTCATCCTCCTCGATCAACTGTTTTATTTTTACTTAAGGCCTTAATTATTACAACCTAACAAAACTTAGTGATCAGAACCATGCCCAAGCAGACACATTGGCATAACATTTGTTATTCTAGGATAGTTCACTTTTCCTTCCTCCATGGTTCACTTTCATGAAATTTTTGAAACATTTTTTAAAACAAAATAACAGTAAGGCCTAGGCCTAGCCCTAGGCTACATGTAGGTTATTAAAATTTCACCAAAATTACCAATCTCACAATAGCAAACTTATTCATAGGCCTAACACGTTCGATTGTAATAATTAGCTGATCAAAAGTTGAAAAAATCGCTCCTTTTTTGTACATGTAGGGCTACGGCCAAGGATACGGAGGGAGTCCTAAATTTAGAATTAGCCAGGTGGTCCGATTGAAAAAAAAATGATAGGACGAGTAGGCCTAGGCCTTGCCCCACCAGTGTGGCACGGACCTGTATCCTTAGCCACACGTTGGTCTCATTGCCGCTAACGGCGGGGTTTTCTAGGAATTTTCTAAATTCCAGGCGCTGAAATTGACGATATTTGCAACTATTTTGACAGGCTAGATACGTTCCTTAGATGTTGAACTATCTAGGCGCCCCCCAAAAAATTGTTATTTTACTTACATTTCGTCTCATATAGGCCCGAAAAGATAACAAGACGATCGGCATTGTGTTTCAACGAGGACGGCCATTTTGAATGAAGAGTGTGTGAATGGGAAAACAACTTTACGACGGTTGTTTTATGTGTGCACAGACAAATTGCAAAGATGGTTCAAGCGGGGTTTGGGTCTATTTGGGGGCGTGAATTTCTTAATAAAATTCCTGGGCTACAGGGAATGGGCCCAATTATTAACATTTTGGCCATCCATCATTATCAATAATACTGATAATATTATTACTATTATTATTTTGTTAAACAACAATATGCTATCTAGTATCAGCGATATCCTCAAACATGAAATACTTCATTGATTCGATCATTATTGCCTGTCAATGAATGGTGTTTTAAACATTTTTCTTTTGCTGAATTATATTGTGGACACAAACAAAATAAAATTAATAAGGTAAATATACAATTGATTTAATTTTGCCCAAACACCGTCATGTGTATAGCACTGTACATGTATACTCAGTGCTTTCCGAGTCTCTGTGAAAAACTACACAGGCAGGACTCGGGCGGGATTCGAACCCGCAACATCCTGCTTACTAGTGCAGACGTCTTAACCTCTCGACCACCGAGCTTGCCCGATGACGATTGGCTGGCTAGAATCCTATATAGCAGTGGGTTCTGCGATATATGGTAAATATATGCCCTACTTATTGTAGTAAAAGTAAATAATTGAATCCGGGAACTGGGCATGTTTTATTTATTTATTAATATTTAATTTTAATTATACACAGGCTTATATTAGTTATATCACATTTTATATCACATTTTAGCACATAAAAATGCTCTGACTACCGACAACACGTGCAACCCCGAAACGGAATACTTCGCACGCTAAAATATGAGCAAGTATGTGGATCTGGATCTGGATCTGGATTGTTTACTCCGTAAAAGCGGTAAACCGCATCACTACAGAGCGTTGACTTGACCGACTAGTTTGAGTTGTGGGTTGTGATTTCGCTCAGGTGTTTAACAAGTCCGGTTTTGAAGCTGGTTAGCTTTGTTTGATCGAGTAGATGGTGTGGTAAATCGTTCCAAATTTTAGTAGTCCATGGAAAACAATTAAATTCAAGAGTTTTGGTCTTTGTTTGCGGTCGTTGATAAGGAGAGGTCGTGGGTCTTTTTTAATCTTTTTTAATCTGCGTTGAGGCTTAGTGAGGTAATCCTGCCATTTAATATCAACGAGGTTATGGGTTATTTTGAATAGCATGGTGAGCCTAGTAGTAGTAATCTTCCTCCTGGTGTCTAAGCTTGGCCAGCTCAAAGAACTTAGCATGTGCACACATAAAACAGCCGTCGTAAAGTTGTTTTCCCATTCACACATCTTCAGACATTCAAAATGGCCGTCCTCGTTGAAACACAATGCCGATCGTCTTGTAATTTTTTCGGGCCCTATATGAGACGAAATGTAAGTAAAATAACCATTTTTATGGGGGGGGGGGGCGCCTAGATAGTTCAACATGTAACGAACATATCTAGCCTGTTAAAATAGTTGTAAATATCGTCAATTTCAGCGCCTGGAATTTAGAAAATTCCTAGAAAACCCCGCCGTTAGCGGCAATGAGACCAACGTGTGGCTAAGGATACAGGTCCGTGCCACACTGGTGGGGTTAGCCTAGGCCACGTTAGGTGCATACATTAAAATGTCAAACTTACCATTCAGCGATGTCTGATATAACGTTAATAATTACATGTAACGTTAGTGTACGAAAGGTGATCCAATGACTCCAAAAATCAATCGCTAAAAACATAATAACATTAACTAACGTTAGAAAAAATAGAAAGAATCAGGGAGGAAAAGTTCCCGCGTCGCGATCGGCCAGCCCCGTGACTATTTTATCTTAAATATTTTCGTCGTTAACATTTAATTTAAAGAAGAACATAAAATAGTTATAGCCTAATTAGAACGTTGATACGACTGTTACACGATTATACAGAAACAATATGATTATTCATGAAACGATCGTCGTCAACCCGTCAACCAACCTGTACTGTGACGTCCGTGTGAATTACGCGATATGCATGTGCCACTCACTTAAAACGACACCAATTGTAATCCAGACTACCAGATTATAATCTGTGCTCGTTAATAGCAAGATGAAATTGATCCTTTTGAGACGTTATCTACTGACACAAATTTGGAGTATCGGGTGTGTTATTAGTCGTATTATACGAAATCTCCAGGTTATTTCGGGGTTAACGACAAGTCTTAGCAACGAAACGAAAATACATACACCCGGGCAACTAATCTCCAGGTTAATAAGCAGCTTGGAGTGAAAGAACAGTATTACAAATTACATATTTTCCTGACTGCATAAATATTTTACGCTCGTCTGATATGCCTATTATTGGTTCAAAGCTACAATCCCTTGGTATTGCAATATTTTTACTTCACGTTTACTTCACGTTTCTGATGTTGTCAATATTAAATATAATTATATCATATTATCTGAATGATTATGTTTAGATGATTTGGGGGTGAGAATTGAACTGAATGTGGATTTTGTTGGATTTATTTCTTTGAGAGTGGTTGGACCAGTTTATTACCCATTTATAGGCCTACATACTAAATAGATAATAAGTTTCACTAACAATTATATTCCTGGGACAAAATCACATCAAAATCACAATTTCATAAACAAACATATCTCTGTTCCATTTTGCTAGGAATATTGGAAAAATTCTCATAGGAACTTGAAAGGAAGACTGTTGTTTTTTTGCAAATTTTATTTGATGCTTCTATTTCATTACCAAAAATACAGCGAAGGTCAATCACACTGAAGGCGACGCGCGACGGTCGACGGGCGACGCGCGACGTTTAGAAGGGCGACGGGCGACGGGCGACGGGCGACGCGCGACGTTTAGAAGGGCGACGGTCGACGGGCGACGCGCGACGTTTAGAAGGGCGACGGGCGACGTTTAGAATGGCAGATATGGAATTCCATACTGCTATAGCATGGTCTAGTATTATTTTCAATTCCAGATGGTTATGCCTGGCACTGGCATGTCGCAAGACATCAAAGAGCACAGCCTGATGCCAAACAGAATGGTTCCACTTATCAGAGGGTTAGATCTGGGTAGGTCTTTATGTGTACACAATGGATGGTTGATTTTGTGCACAGATATAGGGCAGCAATTTCTTTTCCAGCCCAGAAAAAAAACTACACAGCTCTGGGAACTGACACCCCTTCTAAGATATGTGGAATGGTTAAACCAAGTTTCTGACAACTATTTCGTGAAATATCTCATTTCAAAGTATTTGTATTCCTTTCTATATTCGTAAATCATCGATGTTCTAACGAATGGAGTTGGACGTCTCTCATCTAAGAGTGGTGATGACCTTGATAATCTATTTGTAGTCTGGTTTACAATTCTCTCACTCATGCAATATGAAAATGTGATGGTTGCACTGAGTACTTGTGCCATGCACACTTCCTCTATTAAAGGTCCTATATATGAAATAGGTATTTTTTTTCATTGTATACAATAAAGTATGCCTACTGGAACATATATTTGTCATTTGTAATTTTTTCACCTCAAGTTTATACCATAAAAATATTAATTTTTAAATTTAGGGGGTGCTTTTCGACACGCCCATATCCCCTCATTAGCATAAAATTCGTGACGTACACTCAGGCGATTCCCGATCACGTATATTTTTTTTACACCGCAGCGACGGGTTTTGTGCAGTAAAAGTGCCAAATCCGGTCTTGAGAGAGAGACTACGAAACCCTAGGCGCGCGACGATAGAAAACTCCAAGCTGCAGTCGACCATGGCGCTTCTCAGTGGAACTCATGGAGCCATTCCCTCTCCGTTGATGGTAGGTTTTTTTTGCGTGTCGAAATTCCCTTCGCGCGCATGCGTGCTGAATGGGTTCATAGTCTTGACACAAGGGCGAAATGCGCACAAAACCCGTCGCTGCGGTGTAAAAAAAAAAAACGCTTCCCGATCCGCGATCCACAGCACTTGCCCAAGTATGCGTCGTATACATGTATACAGCGCACCACTGCATGCAGAGTGTTGCTAGAGAAAAAGTTTCCTCAAGTTTTCTGTCAGGTTTGAAGCTTATTATTTTCGATAATGCCATCGAGGTGTGTCGCTACAGGTTGCAGCAACACCACCAAAGACGGTGTTAGTCTACACCGATTTCCGTCTGATCCAAAATACAGACGTATTTGGACGGCTAAAGTCAAGCTGACCAGAGCGAAGTCGTCGGGACCGACGGAACACTCATTCTTATAAACTGCAGTGATGTAGTGCCTTGATGCTGAGTCTTAGCCTTAAGGCTGCCTTAAGGCTTGAGGGTCAAAGCCTTGGCCTTGAGGATCAAAGCCTTTGCTCCAACACTGGTGCACTTTATATTATAAAGTGCACACTTCGAGCAGACATGCTTTGAACGGGGCCTTCACAGCCAGTTCGGTATGGCTTATAAGGCCATGCTGCTACCAGATGCAATTCCAACGATATTCCCGCTAAGTAAGAAGGCTGGGAAGGCTCCAACGAAGAAGAGAGGTGTTTTTTTAAAGCGAGAAAGACTCAGGGTAAGTGGCCATTTAATTATACTCCCATGCATAACCCAGTCCACTTCCGTGGGGGTTGCGCTGCGTTTCAACGGTACATCCGTGGCTGGGTTATCGCTGTTCGAGTGCATGTTTATATTACGCAAGTCTTGTGTAAACACGTTGCCAGCATGTTGTAAAGCTTAAATCCTTCAGGTCAATATGAGTTATGTCTAATTTCCATACAATCTATGATACAATGGGGCTTAGTGTTTATTACCCGATCAAAGTCTGGCACCAAACCACATACCGCCTAGCTCCGCGAGAATGTATAGAAATTCTCTGCCTTTGTGTACGTCACGAACGTTTCGTTAAAACTTCGACAATTGGGGGAGTCAATTTTTGATTATTAGATAAACCATTAATAATCCACTCGATTAAAAAAAAACATTTAAAATTGTTTTTAATTCATACCAATCAATATAACAGCACCAAAAAATAAAGTTTGGTAAATACACTCTTCACAGGACCTTTAAAGGAAAGAGACGGAAAACAGACTTCCTTCCTCCATGCTATTGTCCACTAGATCGTTTGAATTTTACACCGATTTATCACATTAAGGGGGAAAAAATAGCAGTAGAATACATACATATTGTGTAAATATATTAATTGCCCAATTGATTTAATTTTGCTCTACACCGACGTGTATACTCACTGAAACCATCACGTATTCATATTTGTAGAACCAGAGAATTGTAGAACCAGACTACATACTCCGTGCTTTCCGAATGTCTGTGAAAAAAAATACACGGGCGACTCGGGCGGGATTCGAAACCACGACCTCCTGTTTACTAGTGCAGACGTCTTAAACCTCTCGACCACCGAGCTTGCCCGATGACGATTGGCTGGCTAGGATCCTATTATAGCAGCGGGTTCCGCGATAAGCATAGGTTGATGAATCCCGCCACGTCGGGTGATAAATAATTGATTTAATTTTGCCCTACACCGTGGGTTCGAATCCCGCCCGAGTTGCCCGTGTAATTTTTTTTCACAGACATTATTAGGAAAGCACTGAGCATGCAGTGCTATACACACGTCGGTGTAGGGCAAAATTAAATCAATTGTTTATCACCCGACGCAAGAATTTCACCAACCTATATATCGCAGAACCCGCTGCAATATAGGATTCTAGCCGGCCAATCGACATTGGGCAAGCTCGGTGTTTGAGAGGGTTAAAACGTCTACACTAGTAAGCAGGAGGTCGTGGGTTTGAATCCCGCCCGAGGTGCCTGTGTATTTTGTTCACAGACACTCGGAAAGCACTGAATGTGCGTGCAGTATACACACGTCGGTTTATGGCAAAATTAAATCAATTGTTTATCCAGCTTCCGACGCAAGAATTTCATCAACCTATATTAATTGCCTATTTTCGCAAAAATATAAAGAATTGGCACCCCTTATAAACTTCCTTCACAGAGTTAAATACATAATACTAGTTTTTAAAGATGCTGTATATGGGGTGGCAATCGCCATGTATTAAGAAACACTGGTATTACTATTATGCATGTAATAACATGTCATGCATATTCATGAGTTGGATGTCCGCTATAGCTTACAGCACGTCTGTACACGTGTTCAAGCACAGCTAAAATTCCCTCATTGCTTTAAACGACTTTTTTTTTCACATACAGAGGTATGAACGTTTGCCCGATTTGTGTGGCCTCTCTTACTAGCCACCATACTTTGTGTATGGGAAATTTGGTCTGGTTCCAATAACCGCGTATGCATGTATCACGTATTTCGCTAATTGGCAAACAAAAACAATTACAAAACGCGTCACCCCATCTTGAAGGCGAGTTACGGACCAAAAACCGGAGACTATTTTTGTCATTTAAGTAGGATGACTTTGTATAAATATGACTTAATATCTCAGTAATTAAGTCATGTAAGTCATAATTTTGATTTATACTGTGTAATGTTTTTAAGTCATAATTATGACTTATGACACTCAAGTTCTCGTGTTAGCAGCAGAATGTGGGTTCGAATCCCGGCCGTGACACTTGTGTCCTTGAGCAAGACACTTAACCATAATTGCTTCTCTCCACCCAGAGGTAAAAATGGGTACCTGTGAGGGCAGAGTTGGTTGTTGTGTTTGTTTGATTAGCCCTATATGTGCCGAAATAGCAGCAATTGAGCTGTATACTCCCAAGGGAGCTGAGATGGTTTCAGTAATGATTTATGAGCCTGATGAGCAGGGGTAATAATGTAATGCACTTTGAGCACCAGTTTGGTGGATACGTGCGCTATATAAGTCTAAATTATTATTATTATTATTATTATTATTATTATTATTATTATTATTATTATTATTATTATTATTATTATTATTATTATTATTATTATTATTATTATTATTATTATTATTATTATTATTATTATTATTATTATTATTATTATTATTATTATTATTATTATTATTATTATTATTATTATTATTATTATTATTATTATTATTATTATTATTATTATTAATTGTTAACCCCTTGCGTACGGTTGACGGCTATAGCTGCGCCGAAATGGCAGCAAATGGTTTCAGGAATGATTTATGAGCCTGGTGAGCAGGGGTAATAATGTAATGCGCCTTGAGCACCAGTTTGGTGGATACGTGCGCCATATAAGTCCACATTATTATTAGGTCTGTTCTATGCGCACTACTGTACGCATTATACCCCTAACACACCAATTAAATATACCGTACTACCCTTGCCCCCGATACTCCAATTATTAATTACATACAAAAACATAACTGCATGAAGCCTGCCAAACTAGCTAGGGACGGCTTGTTTATTCATCGCTTATTAACAATCATTACTTTCTTATTAAACAAACTTCCATCTTTATTTGTATTAATTCTTATTAATGGGTACGTATATTGAGACGCAATAGAAACTTACCACTTGTTTTGGAATAGCATAAAATTGTAATGGTTCAAAATAAGACAACACAACAATTTGGATTAGAAATGGATTAGGCATTTTATTGAGGAAATGTCCACGTTTTGTCCACTGTACTCGATCCCATCTGTATCCACTTCACCGCAAGTGCATATATTACATTTGTGCATTGTGATTACTGATAATTAAGGTCGAAAAAGTGGTAAGTTTCTATTGCGTCTCAGTATACTTCCATTTCTTGTCTTAAAATATGAAACGGCCTCTGTGTTTTCCTTATTACTGCTTAAATATGTTGGCATAACATAACGCTTCCTGCCCAGGGTAAAAAACCAGAGATAAAACACAATGAGCTGAAAACTCTGGAAAACCTTGTGGCTGACTTCTGGAGGCCTACGCCGTTATTAGGTGTTATTTGTTACCTCTTGTGGTGTTAAACTAATTTTTTATTTGTAATTCTTGCGACTTTTAAGAAACTTATTTGTTCGGGAATATACCGACCTATAGCAGTTTGATGTCGCAGGCTAGAATGCCCACCCTATCTGTACCCACACATCACCTGGTTACAGCATACCTAAGCCCTTAATAACATTCCATTCAAATTTGGTTATACCTAATTACAGGTTATGCATATTCATAACCGGTCACGCTTGCTTGTACCGGACAGACAAATATTTCCTGCTATACTGCGTACCACAGGAAAATAAACGTCAGTATGATTCTCATCAACGCTTTCGTTTTATGGAAATACGTGTTGAATGGAATTGCATTGAATTTAACTGAATGTTCTCTTTCAAGTGAGGCGACAAAAAAGCGTTGGCAAATCACAGTGAAGACTTCACTTTAATGGTTGCCTTGTGATCAAAGGTCTAAGCTAGCTCACTGGACTGTGGCACTGTCCCGCTCTGTGTACACAAGCCAAAAATATAGTGGTTGATGTTGATTCACTATGATTAGATACAGCCTGTAATCATTTGTTGCTTTCAGACAAACTGTTGGGCTATCGTGAAAAGAATGCTGGACCTCGTTATGACAGGTGGGTTGTTCTGTCGAAAAGTGTCTACCTGTTGGTATTTAATATCAGTTTTGATCGTTGCAGATCCATTCAAATGATAGAACAAATACAGGTGCATTCTGTGAAGAGGAAAGCTATAAGTAATTGGTACATATTTAAAAAAAAAAAAAAAAAAAAAAAAAAAAAGGAGCCAATATTTCCAATGTGCAAGTCTGTAGCTTTTCGGTTTGATATGGGTTAACCATATCATGCCTTTTTCCACTACGGAAAAAAAATCCGTGTTGGACATGGGTCCGACCAGAGTGTTCTGGACTGACCTTTTCACACTGTAACATTTCAACACGGCGTTGACCCTTGGAGAGGGCTCAATCCATGTCGAAACCAACCCTGCTCGGGAGGTGGGTTCGGCAGCGGCACAGGACTTTATCAGTGGGGGCGGGAGCAGGCGGTATTGTTTTCCCGTTTCTTTTTCTTTTCTGTTTTAGGGCACTATGAGGATTTTTCGTGGGTACGCCGTACCCCCGTGGCTACGCCGTACCCCCGTGGCTACGCCGCTGGGGTACGGAGCTCTGAAAGTGCCATCCGACTTGTTGAAATCCTGAGATAATTTATCTCAGGACGACGACATCATCAACGTAAGATAATTACGACATCCCGACATAACTTATCTCAGGATGTCGACATCCTGAAGTAGGATGTCGTCATCCTGAGATAAGTTATCGCATGATTTCAATATGTCGGATGACACTTCCAGAGCTCCGCAGTTCGAGAGCTCTCGACTAGCTGCAGTTACTGCAAGGCGAATGAGACATTAGGGCTATGTACAGACAATAGACACAATCGGCGACCGGAGTCACGTGACTCATAGTGGGTATAAAATGTAAACAAACCAAGCAAGCTACGCGTAGTGTATGGAAAAGCATGGCTTCTTCCGAGTGCTTCTGCTGTACAAGGCACATAATAGATGTTGCATTTGTTGGTTGGAACACGAGTTTAAGTTCTCTAAACCGATCGGAGATGTTCCCAATTTTAATTTCCAAACATTACGCACATTATCAATGCGCGAAGAAGTTTTTATCTGGAACTATAGCTAGCATGAGGGCAATTAGGCCGCGGCCACCACTCATTTTGGGGCGATCTTCAATGTTTGTTATATAAAAATACACCACAGACTATAAACAAAAATGAAATTTTCACAACTTTAGAAAAATTCATTGTTGAAAAACGTAACTACATTTTCCAGTCGGCAGCAAAGAACGTCAATGTCGCTTTTTGGGGACCTTCGTATTTTAACATTTTCGACTTGGTGTTCAACCGAGTTTGTGTCACTAAATGATCGATATCTTCACAACGATCGCAGTTTAGTGGATGCAAATTACACATTAGATAGTTCATTAGTAATTCCTCACCTCAGTAAAGTATCAATTTTCTATCTGAAGCGATGTGGATTAAACAGATTTTTTAATTTGCAGCTGTCCAGAACCGGGAAAATCCGAAACTGGGAAAACGACTGTTAGTAAATACAGTATAGTAGTACGCCAGTCTCCTACGACTTTGACAAAGTCACAAAGCATTACGTGAATTCCAGAGCCTAAATTGCACAGAGATTCTAGAATGAATATCCCTAACTCCCTATTAAGCATTGTTACTAAACAATAAAAATCTTTTTAATCCTCCAATTGCTTTTGTTGTCTAGGGAGTTAGGGATATAACATGATTTTGAACATTCAGTTTGCCTTCCCTTGCCATTCAGCTATCAATGGGTCGTTGTATGTTTTAAAACCCTCCATGCAGCTCCCTATGTTTGTACACTACACAGCACACTGCTGGTTTGTTGTTATGTACCCACTATAGATCACGTGACCACTACTAGCTTGGAGTCGCCGATATTGTGTCTATTATAGGAATTGTGGGAGACCCATTCTTTCTGTACACTAGCCAAAATAGAGTGGTTAATATACACAGATTGATTCATATATTAGTGTAATAGATACAGTACGTGGTTTCAGTCGTTGTTGACCCATTCAAATGATAGAGTTATTCGGAAATATTTAGGTGCATTTAACAGTACTAATTTCTTCTTCCAGCATTGTCCAGCCTGTAGACAAAAGATGGGATGTGTTTCTAAGAAGAGAATAATACCCAGTTTCATTTCGGAGTCGATTCAAGATGGCGGCTACCTTGGCTGGGTAGCAGTTCTGGGTACATTTTCAACGTGGATGTCCTGGGTCGGCACAACGAAATGCCTGGCCATAATGCTACCGACCCTACAAGATCAGTTCAACACGTCTACGTGGATAATGGGCTGGATGATTGCTATTGTAGACGCAAGCGCAGAATTAGTAGGTAGGCTTAAATGCAAGCAAATTACCTTTGCCAATCTCGCCCACTGAATGCTGATCTCTGGTTGCCTGCTGGGGTGAGGTCACGCTTGGTCACTGGACGCCATTTTTGTTCCTCGCACAAAACACGCTATGCACATTAACCCTCCTGCTATAGGTTTAACACTCAAAGACACTCAAAATTTGTATGTCTCTCTTAACCCATTGACTTTGTGCAGTGCACTCAAATACATGCAAGCACATATAATGTGGCTGTGATAGGAGGTCAAACCCAAAGACACTCAAAATTTGTATGTAACTCCCAACCCATTGACTTTGTGCAGTGCACAAAGGTCAAACCAAAACCACTGACAGTACACTGTACATACACAGCTCTGTGCGACTCTGTGGTTTGACCTACCAATTGGCAATGCAACCAAAAATACTCAAGTGACTCTCTGTGGGTGCCGTGCTAACTGGGCCAAATTTCAGCCTGGGCATATTAACAGGGCTCTCAAAAGTAGCCGGTCACCGGCGGCAAATCGCCGCCGGCTACTTTTCACCGGATGACCAAAAATATTTTTGAACTTCTGTGAACTTCTCTGCAAAAAACTGATTCGCACGCGGTGCGATACGAAGTTTTATTTACCTGAAATCACGTCAAAACTAGTAAGTTTTCTCAGCGACACGGCCGCAGCCATTATGTATACGCTCCCTTGCGCTTTGTGTAATATCCTGATTGGTTAACGATGTTTCCTGTACTGTGATTCCATACACTTTTGTCAAACTGTTTGGGATACATTGTATCCATTCATTATTAAAGACTCAATAGACCGGCTGCGGCACGTACATGTATGTTTTCTTCCTCCATGCTACAAACAAGTATCAAACTAGCTGCTCAGGATGGAATGTTTGCCTATTGTTAACAGTAATTGGATTAGTGGGACTTTAAGTGCTGCTTTATGTCTGCACTGGAGTGTGCACCACGATGTGTATAAAAAAAGAGGATTTTATTTATAGGGGATGTCCACATTAATTGTTGTCCTAATAAAAAAGTGGTGTTGAAATTGGTTTTGTTGTGTAATTATTTTGATGTGTCACCGACCATCCCTCAGCATATCGCCAACATTAACATTTATTTACCCACCGATACCAAGCTTTCTTGTGTATTACATAAATTTGCCGACAAGGTGACAGTTTGTTTCAAAAGAAATACATAAAAAGGGAGGTGTTAAGTCGGTCATTGTCGAGTTCTGTAATGATCATGTCATTGGTGGCTGTCAATTTCCGATCAGTTCAGTCGCAAGGATCGGCAAGAAATATCTTGATATTCCGGCAACGTCAGTGCCGTACAAACGCGGTTTTCTGCACCGCGGGAAATGTCGTCACGGCAAAGCGGAGCCGCTTACGGCCTGATAACATGAACATGTTGGTATTCCTGGCAATGAATGCTCGCAAAACTCCCACCCAGTGAACATGATTTATAACTTATCATTAAGTAACAATCAGTACACCGCAACCGATTTTGAACGAGAAATATTGGGTTCTGAAAATAATCTTAATTCTTGAAATCGTTGTTTAGTAATAGCAGTTGTTGTTTTTAATTATTCCTAGCTAGGTCTCTTATAAATTCATTCTTTCAGGAAACACGGTTTATTGAAATTTAACTAAAGTTCATTGTGATAGAAACAAATTAACATTCAAGTTCTGGTTTTATATTCGTAATATTTTGCAGTTTGTTAGTTTCGTAATATTAAAAAAAAAAAAAAATTACTACATGTACGCAAAGTCATGTCCTTATCCAAAGCCAACATAACTTACGGATATGTTATTTAGAAGGCAGGGGCGCGGCATGCACAAAGAGTTAGTTCCGCCCACATCGCCTTTGATCGACCAATGATATTCTTCAACACGTGTTTTGTGACATGAACGTCCATGTCAACTTGCTACGCATGCGCTCTGATCACACACGTACCTGTACTTCTGACACGTACAGTGGACCGCTGAATGTAGCTCGCTGTATGATGCACCAGCCGTGCGTGCAGAAATGGCGACGAAGCGACAGAGAGGCACGCTAGATGCGTGGATTACGGGGAAAAGGCCGAATACTCAGATGAATACTCAGATTTGTCAGATTTTTCACATACAGACTCGAGTGTTGAATAAAAGTACCAGTACGATCAATAATTCTGCTATTTAAGTCAGAGGGATTAGATGATCTCAAGAGTTAGATACATGTAAGGCCTATCTTCAGATTTACGTTTTTTTTTATTCAAACTGATTTTGTTGAGTTCTTAAAAATATTTTCAGAGACTGAAGTGAACATGTTGAGTGTGTTGAAACTTTTTAATCCAAGGTTCATCAGAGACTGGCCCCATACATTCATCCCATTAGCCTAGGCATACCAAATTTACTTTACTACAGGGGGCATCCCAGGAGGAAGCTTAGCATCTTGGGATGCCCCTGTAGTACAAGTTTTTGACCAATTACCATTTAACCAAGATTTGATTAAATGGAAAAGAAGAGTTGAAATAGAAATAATAAAACAATAAAACATTTATTTTAACAACGGAACTAAAATTACCAGTGTGTCTTCTTGTGATTCTAGTCTACTGTTCACTATACTACAATAAAGATACAGTTTTTCATGGAATTGATTTAGTTGAGATTGTTTTTTTCTCATTTTGTCTTATTCTTGCCTCAGTCTGGAAAGTGTACTTCAGACTCTTCATTTTTTCTGTTTTCCATGGGTTGGAAATAACCCTCCAAATGCCTCTTGAGGGCCTCAAACATGCACCTCAGAGAGTACAATTTTCAAATTTTTCCGGGGGAGGGCCGCCGGACCCCGCCTTTCCCGGAACGCCTTGCGCCTGCGCCGCTCGGCAAATGGGTTTTGCCCATTTGTCTGCACCCTCCTACTTCCTTTCTTGTACCCTCCTACTCCTCTAAACTTTGAGAGCCCTGCATATAGGAGGGTTAATTAATCATTATTGTCATGCATGTTCTGTAATTTCAACGTTCATCTGCCAGTAAAATGCCAGCTTGTGCGTTGCTAAACTGCACAAACGGACAATTCCGTGGATGTGGAAGGACATTCCATGTGTAAGTCTTTAATTTGTTGGTTTCCTATGTTTGTAATATCATGGAGGAAGGAAGTTAGAATAGGCCTATATAAAGGTTGAACCAAAAAAAAATCGAACTATGTCAGTAACGTTAACGTTTGACAGTATAGTGTCAAGACTGTTGTGTTGTAAGTTAAGTATGGAAAGAATGCTAATGCTAGAAGTACAATACAGCCACCAATTCTCTATCCAAATATGACAAATATCACAGATTTGCCTTTAAACGATGATAGAAGATACATTAATTATTGACTTAAGGAGAGGAAAGTGTCGTGAGGATTGGAAAGTAGGCCCTTGTAGATTTTGAGAAATGAATGTGCAATCCAGTGTCACTGCTAAAAACAGACCTAACTGTCCAACGGCCATAAAATACATTTTAAAAAATCCGAAAAAGGGCAACGTTTTTTTAAATTTGTATCAAGCAGTTTTTTTGTATGCATTATTACAGTGTCACATAAAAGTAGTCAGTGTATATGGCCCATGTATTTGTTTCTTCCCTGGCTACTTGTATTTCCCTTGTAGTGAGGAAGTTAATAATGTTGAGACATTTCCCCAAATTTATTGTTAGAAGTAGTACAATATGCTAGAAGTGCTTGGCCACTTCTATTTCCCTTGTAGTGAGGTACCGGGTAGTTAATTACTTTAAAATGAGACATTTTCCCAAATTTATTTTTAGAAGTACATGTGTATGCTAGAAGTGCCAGAGCCATGATGGAGTGCCATGTTCGAGCAGTTTAGTTAGTGCACCAGATGTGTGTTCTGATGGCGGAGTCGTCAGAATGTGGGTTCGAATCCCGACCGTGGTGCTCGTGTCCTTGAGCAAGACACTTGACCATAATTGCTTCTCTCCACCCAGGAGTAAATGGGTACCTGTGAGGGCAGAGTTGGGGATGCATTCATCTAGTTCATGATCATTGTAACTGTTTTCTGCGGATTTTCTGGGCATAATGTAGATGGATGTTCTGTGTTTTAACTGCAAATTGCTCACTGAAAAGTGTGCTTTCATGATGCAAAAGATGTTTGGCTTTTGTTGTAATAATTTTTTCCAAAAGCAACAGGAGTTTGTAAGTTTGTAACATTTAGAGTATTACAGTAATGGATATGGTGCTCCTATAATTTTTTTTTTAAATATTTTAATTTTTTTGTTTTTGTTTTGTTTTAAATGTTTGTTCCTTTTTATTTATTTGATGAAATGTGTTTGTTTCAAGTCTATTTAGGACAAAATTATTATTTATTGGGTAGTTTAGTCCGAAATTTATCCTGGCAGGCCTCATACATGTAATTGATGCTTGCAGGGGAAAGGCAGTTCAAGGCAAATTGTCAACAAAAACTAAATGTCTATGGGTCAGTACGCACCAAGGTAATGGTCCAGGAGCGTGTCTCTGTGAGGTATCAGGACTATCCTGGGATACATAAGGCCCACTTTTTGATGAAAAATTTGTAAATCAACTCGGTATATTTAGCAAAATGGTTAGAGCAAAATGGCCAGTTCAGTGGAATTCCCATGCAATGCCAGTAATCTCCTCACCATTCACCTCAGAATTTTAAGTATAGTACTTAAAAAATGTAAAAATTCATACAACTTTTAATATGTACATATGTACATGTATTTAATGTTATGCATAATTTATTAACCAGGATTAAATTGTTTAAAGTATTTTTGTGGTTTTGTTACAGGTTTTCTTCCAAAATTACCATACATGTACTTTTTGTTGAATACATTTAGTTGTCTTTCAAGGTTTTGAACAACTTTTGATTTGTGGTCTGGTACCAGTTCTAAATTAACATGCGAGTGTATTTTGTGCCAGAACGGCAAAGAGACTTCAGCATAATGGGTCTGTATTGTATATCTGGTTTATGGTGAAGCAAAACTAATTGTACTCAATCATAATTTTGAAGCCAAAACAAATTGTCGCCTTATCTTGAACCATTCACCTCACATTTGTGTTAAGCTTTAACATTTTAAACATGCACTTATACAGATTTTGTAAACAGAAACCAAATCGTCTTTCATAAAGTTTCTAAAGCTTTTCTCTTGTAAGTGGTCATGTGAGTGCAAGACAAGAATCTTTTGTTTCTATCTACAGTGTAAATAACTACAGAAGATTTGTATGACAAATGAATACATTCAGACAGTTCATTTCCTCTTGTATTCAGTGGTCATTTTGTTTTCCTTCATTAAATTTTTTTATAATCCAGGCTTTCCTTATTAAAAATTAATTTACATGTACTTGAAGTTATAAAAAAAAATGGCTGACTGACAAATTTATAATATTCATTGTGCTAATCAGTATGAAGTTATGGGGTTGTTTGAATGATGGCAATAATTATGCTCAAATCTCTAGCAGGGAACCAATTATTAGCATAAATGAAATCTAGCCTTTGAATCGGGGTGGTGGTGGTGTATTTTTGTTTCCCCCAAAAATGGACATCTCTTAGGGGTGGGGGTATGTACTAATTATATTGGTGACTGAGCTAAATTCTTCTGGCCAGGTGGAGTAATTCCCGCTTAAAACAACACTTTTTATTATTATTTATTTAATTTTATTATTTATTGTTATTTTTATTTTACACTATTAACCCTCCTACAATCAGTGCAATTTTTGAAACAACCCATTCAGGCCACTCCAAGCCATTAGCTGTTGCCAGTGGCCTCCTATGGTTACCCTTCTGTGCACTGTCACACTACTGAAATTGCAGGCCATACTAACATGTTCAAACATTTACAGTGGCCTTGGGTGGCACACAGTTGATTTTGTAAGATTACTTGGAAAGGACAGCAGGCTTGTACATGTATGTACTGAAGGTTGCTCAAGAGCAGAATTTTGTGGATCGGAGTGGCCTCCATGTGTAGGAGGGTTAAAATAATAATTGGAAGGCACATGGGGTGGGGGATCCCCGAACCTCCGCCACTGCTTTGAATACATACTTTTGAAAATGATTTAAGAAATTGCCGTCCAGAATCTTTTGGGAAAATCACTGGTCACAATTTTACATAACTACCGTTTTACTTGTTATGAAGTTGGTATTAAAAATCACCATAAATGGAATGTATATACCGTCACACAAACTTGGCTGAACAGATTATCAAATTAACGAATTATTATATACAAACTTGTTTTAAAGTATCAGTTATACTCTCTTAATGTACAAGAGTGAAAACCACTCTTTTAAAGAGCTATATGGCGGACAAGTCTTTTTTGGAGTGAAACTCACTCTGATTCGAGTGAAAAATACAGTAAAAGACTCAATTGACTCTTTATACACACTGTAAAAATAAATTCCGTTATTTTATGGAAAAAGTTCCGGCAGCAAAATTACCGGAACTTTTTTAATGTTCCGTAAATTTTTACGGATTCTTTTTTAACGGAATTATGTTAAAATTACGGAGTAAAACTGTATCTTTTTAACGGGAATAACACAAAATTAATTCCGTACAAATACGGCAAAACATTTTGTCCGTAAAAATAAAATCCGTATATTTACGGATTAAATTGTATTTTAACGGGATTAACACAAAATTGATTCCGTACAAATTACGGCAACAAATTTTGTCCGTAAAAATAAAATCCATATATTTACGGATTGAATTGTATTTTAACGGGATTAACACAAAATTAGTTCCGTACAAATACGGCAAAAAATTTTGTCCGTAAAAAAGAAATCCCAAAATTTACGGATAAAATTAACAAAAAATTAAGACTTTTCCAAAAATTCCGTATTTTTAATGTTTTCCATAAAAAGATGTGTAAATTCAACGAACATAATGTTAAAGTCTATCAGAACTGCATGTCTATGGACATGAAAACTTGAGTTCCATTATGTTTCAATTCTGTGGTGATATGGGGAACATCATAAACTTCAAAGCACGGATATCTTCCTGTACAGGGTAAAGAAATCTAAAGTGATGGTTATAAACTGAAGGTACTAACTGTAGCATATTTATTTTAGCACAAGGAAGGATGAAATCTCTAACTTCACAGACACTTACATTGTACAAATGATTTCAGAACAACTGAGGTTTAGGTAGGCAGATCTTGAACATCAAGAATTTAATAAATGGAACAAATTGCCCACAACAATGAGTTTTCAATAGCAATTAACAGCTTTTACATTTACATCTGAAGACCTAACACCAGTTTTTCCTGAGAAAGAAAATCCAAAGGATGTGCTCAGGTGTGGATCCAGAGGATGTTGCCCCCCCCCCCTCCCCGCACTCTGGATCCGCCCCTGGTGCTCAGACTCAATCCATGATTGCCTGCAAAGTGCAACCGGGCCGAATTTCATGGCACCACTTAACGTGGAATTCTGTGCTTACACCCTTCTGTGGCAAATAAATGTACGCACTTTACAGGGTGCCATAAGCACAGAAGTCTGCGGAAAGCATCACCTTGAAATAGACCCCTGTACTGATGACGTCATGGTTTCCTCGTTGCAGAAGAATGGGAAACTATTGTGTCTCCGCACAGCTGTCGGAAATGCAGTACTCAGTTACAGCACTGTAATAAACAAACAATGTGATAAACAAACCATGATGTCATCAGTACATGTCTATTTAGCCCTGGCCATCAAGTTTGTCATCTGGTCTATGCATGCAATCGGTGTATGAGCTGCTATTTTGGAATTCAATTGGCCAGGCTAGGTTTAGTAAACAGGAAGTTTTCAGTTTGAGTCCTGCACGCCTGTAATTTTGTTTCTCTAATGAACAATAAACATGCATTACTAAACATTACTAAACATACCACAAAAAGAAACTCTTTTCAAGTGACCATTATTCTAAAACAAAAAGTTATGCTAAGTTATGTTACCCGCATTTTGACACCTCATTTGTTTCAATATTTTTGATACAGCAGTCATTTGAATGCAAATAAGGGCAAATCAAAAGTTGCACTCAAAAGCTGTTGAATTGACATTTGTGCCATGTTTTTGAGTTGGTGTGTGTAACCAATCTGTGTGAATTTGCACTAATCAATAGCTTTTGAGTACAACTTTTGATTTGCAATGATTTAAATGATTTAACCCTCCTACTACTACAAAGGTCAAAATCAGTCAAAATCTTGATATACTTGCCAAGGTATATCTAGTGCACATAAACGTCAAACACTGTCAAACTTTACGCGTAGTAAGTACATTTACAGGTCAAAATGATTCAACCGTTTTTGACTGGTAAAAGCATTGTCTGGTATTGTTCAAAATGACAGTAAAAACCAATCAAAAATGCCCCCGTGTGCACATTTAGGTCAACAGTCCAAAGCAGGCAGTTGACTGGTTTTGACCTCTATAGCTACTTGCCACTAGAGTGCAGTTACAATGGGAGGGTAAATGATTTAAAATATTTACACTGGCCAATGCAAATGGGCAATTCCACACTAATGGGCACAAAAGTGTGACATGGGAGGGCAACATGGGATAGTAATAACAAAATGAAGTATATGTTGCCATGTATTTTTGTCTGTGTACATTCAAAGGCGCATGAGAATAATGTTTGAGCATTTAAGAAACTGGAGGAGATAAATCTTCAAGATTTATACGTATGTAACAGGAACAAAAATTTTTGTTATCATTTGGTAGAAATTATACTGAAATAAATTGATTGACCCAACATTGTCCAATAACAATTCTACAGACCCTTAGGGATAGTTACTAGCCAAAATTAAGAAAGCCCCACCCCTGGTGAGGAATTATAAGTTAAAAACAAATTGTTATGTACAAACGGGGACAGACTTTTGTCACAAAATATCTGTCCAATGTTCGTACGCGACTTATTTCCCATTGTTATTTCCTTAATACCCATGACAATATCCCAGTTTTACTGCTTACAATCTTAAAGGGTTAGGAATGTTACTGGCACAATATTTGGTATTTTTTTATTTATTATTTCTTCACTTATTAGGCCATATGTCTGTCTTTTGTTACATACGTAACACTTTTCAAATGACCTTGTAATTTCTAAAGGTCACGGATTAATTTATTATTTTTTTGCTATGAACAATCATGAACAGCTTTGGAATGTACAGGAAAAGACTGGGACAAAATAGTTACTTTTGTCTCACTCTCCAATGCCTCTCTTACAAAGTTTTCTTTTTGGCCCATTAGTGTGGAATTGCCCAAATCAATATTAGGCCGTATCCGAATTGGCAGCTACAGCTACAGCTACGATTGTTGCTAAGGGTGTTGCCAAGGACGTCCGATACTTCATCGCCTGATGACGCAGCGATCCAGCCGTAGCCACAGCTATAGCCGCCAATTTGGACATTAATTTACTGCTCATTTGTCCAATCACTCTCAAAGAGAGCCACTGCATTGGCCAGTGCAAAGACTTTACCACTGACTTGGCCTTCCCGCTTCTTCAAGCCAGTCTTGGATCCTGTACTTGGATTTATTCCCATGAAGAATCTGTAATAGAAAAAGATCATTAAAATTACTCACCCCTTTGACCAACAAAATCAACCTCATAAATACTGAATGACAATGGGATGGTTCAACATTGTTTTTTTGACGAGTACAGTATATATTATTTGTTTTATTGTCCATGATGCAATTATTACATCTATTGAAATTGTTTGTGGTGCCCTCTGCTGATAATTATAGGATTCGCTCGGTTGTCTAGTAGTTAAGACATCTGGTCTAGAATGCGGGGAGTCGTGGGTTCGAATCCCACCCAATTAGTTAACCTGTAGATTTTTTTTGCAGGTCTCGGAGAGCAGTGAGGTGTAGGGTAAAACCAAAAAATGTTATTCATTATCCCGAATGCAATTTAAAACAAGAGTACAATATTATTCCATCCTCTAGGTGTCAAGAAACATCAAACAGATAGCCTGGTCAAATGGCAATTCAAGTCAAAGTGCACCTTTAAATCTTTCCTTTTAATCAAAATTGACCAACATTAAATGTTTCACAATCACATTGTTTTGAGTGTTAAGACTGTCACATTCCAGTCAAATTCAACTTACCTCTGAACAAAATCAAGGGTGCAGGATGCCTCCTTAGCATAATGTATGTTAAAAACATAGTAGGCCGCAAACATTAAGGTTAGAGCTTATCTCCCTTCACTGAGTTGATGATATTGCCATCAATTGCAAGGTATTGCTCCGCCTTAGGTGAGTACATGTTTCCTGCAACAAATTATTTGAAATTTTAAGTAGTGTACCTCAATTTTAAAGGGATGGTATAGCATGGATTTTTGGATGAGTACACTCAATCAAATTACCTAGTTTTCAAAAAACAAATCATAAAACCAACCTGTGAAAATTTCATTCAAAGAGATATTGGCATGTAACAGTCATATTTTTTGTCATGCTTTGAATATGACAGCAATTCAGAAGGAACTAGATGGAAGTGTTTGTGATATTACAAACACATAGGTGTTCGAGTTTTGTCAGGGGCAGTGATGATGACGTCAGAATGTTTTTTAAAGAAACTTTGCATTATTATTTTTTTCATATTAAAGAGTACCCTGTAAAATATGATGTGGTTTGATGATTTGTTTGAAGTCCATTTCAATGATTTGAACTTAATCACATTATTTATTCTTGAAAAAACAGTTCAAATGTGAAAACAACTGTTCTGCTACATAAGGGTCAATTTTGGTACTGAAATTCTTTGAGATAATGCATTTATTCCTTTGGCGAGTTTTTACAACCCGTTTTCGTGTAGTTCCAGATACGAATTGTGATTTTGACGAAACCGTCGTCCTCGCTAATAATGTACGATTTTGAAAATATTTTTTCAATATTAAACTTTGACTTCCGGTTGGGACAGGAATAAGGTCAAATTAGGGTCACCTTTGTGTTAATATTTTTCGACAATTATTAACAATCTATACAATGGTGGAAAGATTGTGAATTTACCCCTTGTGGTTGTTGAGATATATTTTTAATATTAAAATTTGACTTCCGGTTTGGACAGGAAGTAAAGGTCAAATTGGGGTCATGTTTTTGTAAATATTTTTGACAATTAACAATCTGTGCAATGGTGCAAAAACTGTGAATTTACCTCTTGTAGTTGTTGAGATATGATTTTTTTAAATAATAAATTTTGACTTCCGGTTTGGACAGGAAGTAAGGTCAAATTGGGGTCTTTGTGTAATTTTTTTCGACAATTAATAATCTATACAATGGTGCAAAAATGTCAATTTACCTCTTGTAGTTGTTGAGACATGATTTTTTTAATATTAAACTTTGACTTCCGGTTTGGACAGGAAGTAAGGTCAGACTGGGGTCACGTCTGTGTACGAAAAATCACATAATTCAAGATCTACAACATGGTGTAAATATTGTGAAAATATCTTTTGTGGTTCATGAGATATAAGTTTTTGAAATATTAAACTTTAATTGAGTGTAATTCGATATCTGATGACCTCACTATGACGTCACAACTTAAGATACAACTACATGTTAAGGTCTAACTATGTGTGAAGTTTTAAAGTTCTGTGAACTCTGCAACTATGATTTTTGCTCTGGATATTTACCGAGAAGAAGAGGAAAAAGTTTTAAAAAAACCTAAAAACTAGAGGTATTGAGTTTGTTAAAAACAAACTCAGGGTGTTCGAGTGTGCATCATATGTGATGACGTCATCACCTAAAGTTATTAAAAAACAAGCTTTAGTTCGGGAGATAAGAGTTTTCATAATATATAATTTAAAAAAAACATTTAATGTGCTATACTGAATAACTTCCGGTTCATCCCATATAATTTTAAATTCTTCCAACCGTAAGTTCCAGTTCAATCATGTGACGTCATTCATACTTCACAAAATCTTTCCTCATAATATGGGTGTCAATTGTGCCAAATTTGGTAAAATTCCATCTAATATTTTCTTGAGATAGCACAAAGTGATTTTTAAGAGCAATGACGTCACCAAATATATTTTGAAAAAGCAGATCCCACTTAACATATATACCCAAAATGTTATTTCGAATACCCTTTCAGATTTGAGTCAATTTATAAAGAACGTGAACTCCCAATTTGGACCGGAAGTAAGGTTCAATAAGGTCATGTCTTTGTATCAAATGTCGAGTCCTCCATGTTCTGTATGATTGTGAAGGAATCAAGATATTATCTATTGTGGTTCACGAGATATAAAATATATTGTTTTAATTATAATTAATTACGTAATAATTCATTAGATGACCTCACCAGACGTCACAACGTTACCTGGAACTATGTTAAGGTCTAACTATTTGTTGCTTTAAAGTTCTTTGAACTCCGCAACTATGTTTTGGCTGTACAAATACATTTACAGATTATTATACAGTCCATTTTCGTAGTTTACAGAGCGCCTACGTTCGTACAGAAAAGGTATAACAGTGAAATGTAACATGGTGGACATATACTGAGACGCAATAGAAACTTACCACTTTTTCGACCTTAAATTATCAGTAATCACAATGCACAAATGTAATATGTGCACTCGCGGTGAAGTGGATACAGATGGGATCGAGTACAGTGGACAAAACGTGGGCATTTCCTCAATAAAATGCCAACATTTCGAATCCAAATTGTTGTGTTGTCTTATTTTGAACCATTACAATTTTATGCTATTCCAAAACAAGTGTTATTGCGTCTCAGTATATATTGCGATGTATTATATTCTAATTAGATACTGTCGTGTACACTGTACAGTGACTGTAATAGTTTATACAGTGTATTATACACTGTATGCCTCTTGTCTGTGTGTGTCAAGGCCGTTCACACGCGGAATGGGCTGTGTGCTTATTTTTATTATAAATAAACATAAGGTTTATTTAGCCCTAAACATATCTCACGATATGCAAGAACGTTAATTCTATCACCGTGGACAAATGGATTAAAACTATTCCAAGAAGTGCGTAGAATGAGAGTGACGACTGATTATAAAGATTCAGACTTTGTCAAACTCGGCACGAAAGGAAGAAAATTTATACAAAAAAATAGAGGGTTGTGGATATGAATATTAGATGCTAGATGTGATGTGTGATTTATTATAAGAAATAGAAATTATTAAATGTTATAAACGAAAATAGTAAGGGTTAAGAGGAGGTTAAAGCCGGCAATAAGAGTTCTTAAACAGCCTTTTTTTTAAATTTGTTTTTAATTTTTAGCATGACTCGTCAGGTGCAGTATGCTATGAGGCTATTGGCAGGTTTCGTCTCATGAGACTGCACGACCTGCCTGTTAAGTACCCTTTTTAAGTATTAGTAGGGGAAATGAATAAAATTATATATAAAAGAAAAAAAAAAAATAATAATAATATAAAATAATAATTAAAAAAGAAAAGAAAATCTCACCTATTTTGTGACGAAAAAATAAAATATGGATGAGGAACTAGGAGGGTCTATCAATTAACGTTGATGCATCTGAAAATTTATAAAATATTTTTTTGTTGACGGAATGCAGTAAAGTTAAAAGTTTTTTTTATTTTTTTAAATTTTTATATAAGATGGAGGTAAATAAAATCAATTTTATTTTTTAAACAATTTTTTCATAAATATGAGCTTACCGTAAGATGAATAAACAAAGTCAGTAGAAATATGATGACAAACAGGAACAAAGGATAACAGAATAATGTAGAAATATGATGCAGTAATGTAACAAAATTTATGAAGTAGAAAAATACGTCTACTACGTTTGAAGGTAAATAGTGTAATAATAATACAAGGCTATTTAAAATACAAATAAAAAATCGTACATTGCGTTTGTTATTAACAAAGAACACATAAACATTTTAATAGGTTGGTAGAGCGTTAAATGTGTGCGTAAACGCGCG
Source organism: Zoroaster sp. YZ-2022 (assembly GCA_029582265.1). Classification (NCBI taxonomy): domain Eukaryota; kingdom Metazoa; phylum Echinodermata; class Asteroidea; order Forcipulatida; family Zoroasteridae; genus Zoroaster; species Zoroaster sp. YZ-2022. The sequence continues at coordinate 37,854,927 of CM055817.1, read as the reverse complement.
CGTGAAAAATATTTACATAATATAAAAGGATGAGACATGATAGGAAGATGAGTAACAGTAGGTAAATAATACATAAAAAAGAGATTAAAAATACTTTTATACTTTTTTTCTATCTAATTATTTTAAATAATTAAATAATTTATTTTTTAGTGTAAATGATAAGGGGGAATAGGCAGTTTGAAATAGAAAGAAAGAATAAGAAGAAAATTAAGAATTGGATAGTAATAAGTGAATGAAAGCGAATAGTTTCCAAAATCTCGGTGACAAGAAAGAACGCTGTCAAACTAGTACATTGTTTTTATTATAAATAAACATAAGGTTTATTTAGCCCTAAACATATCTCACGATATGCAAGAACGTTAATTCTATCACCGTGGACAAATGGATTAAAACTATTCCAAGAAGTGCGTAGAATGAGAGTGACGACTGATTATAAAGATTCAGACTTTGTCAAACTCGGCACGAAAGGAAGAAAATTTATACAAAAAAATAGAGGGTTGTGGATATGAATATTAGATGCTAGATGTGATGTGTGATTTATTATAAGAAATAGAAATTATTAAATGTTATAAACGAAAATAGTAAGGGTTAAGAGGAGGTGAAAGCCGGCAATAAGAGTTCTTAAACAGCCTTTTTTATTTTTTTTTATTTATTTTTTATTTTTATAAAAATAGCATGACTCGTCAGGTGCAGTATGCTATAAGGCTATTGGCAGGTTTCGTCTCATGAGACTGCACGACCTGCCTGTTAAGTACTCTTTTTAAGTATTAGTAGGGGAAATGAATAAAATTATATATAAAAGAAAAAAAAATAATAATAATAATAAAAAATAATAATTAAAAAAAAAAAAAAACTCACCTATTTTGTGACGAAAAAATAAAATATGGATGAGGAACTAGGAGGGTCTATCAATTAACGTTGATGCATCTGAAAATTTATAAAATATTTTTTTGTTGACGGAATGCAGTAAAGTTAAAAGTTTTTTTTATTTTTTTTAAATTTTTTATAAGATGGAGGTAAATAAAATCAATTTTATTTTTTAAACAATTTTTTCATAAATATGAGCTTACCGTAAGATGAATAAACAAAGTCAGTAGAAATATGATGACAAACAGGAACAAAGGATAACAGAATAATGTAGAAATATGATGCAGTAATGTAACAAAATTTATGAAGTAGAAAAATACGTCTACTACGTTTGAAGGTAAATAGTGTAATAATAATACAAGGCTATTTAAAATACAAATAAAAAATCGTACATTGCGTTTGTTATTAACAAAGAACACATAAACATTTTAATAGGTTGGTAGAGCGTTAAATGTGTGCGTAAACGCGCGCGTGAAAAATATTTACATAATATAAAAGGATGAGACATGATAGGAAGATGAGTAACAGTAGGTAAATAATACATAAAAAAGAGATAAAAAATACTTTTATACTTTTTTTCTATCTAATTATTTTAAATAATTAAATTATTTATTTTTTAGTGTAAATGATAAGGGGGAATAGGCAGTTTGAAATAGAAAGAAAGAATAAGAAGAAAATTAAGAATTGGATAGTAATAAGTGAATGAAAGCGAATAGTTTCCAAAATCTCGGTGACAAGAAAGAACGCTGTCAAAATAGTACATTGTTTTTATTATAAATAAACATAAGGTTTATTTAGCCCTAAACATATCTCACGATATGCAAGAACGTTAATTCTATCACCGTGGACAAATGGATTAAAACTATTCCAAGAAGTGCGTAGAATGAGAGTGACGACTAATTATAAAGATTCAGACTTTGTCAAACTCGGCACGAAAGGAAGAAAATTTATACCAAAAAAATAGAGGGTTGTGGATATGAATATTAGATGCTAGATGTGATGTGTGATTTATTATAAGAAATAGAAATTATTAAATGTTATAAACGAAAATAGTAAGGGTTAAGAGGAGGTGAAAGCCGGCAATAAGAGTTAAACAGCCTTTTTTATTTTTTTAAATTTATTTTTTATTTTTATAAAAATAGCATGACTCGTCAGGTGCAGTATAATATGGGTGTCAATTGTGCCAAATTTGGTAAAATTCCATCTAATATTTTCTTGAGATAGCACAAAGTGATTTTTAAGAGCAATGACGTCACCAAATATATTTTTGAAAAAAGCAGATCCCACTTAACATATATACCCAAAATGTTATTTCGAATACCCTTTCAGATTTGAGTCAATTTATAAAGAACGTGAACTCCCAATTTGGACCGGAAGTAAGGTTCAATAAGGTCATGTCTTTGTATCAAATGTCGAGTCCTCCATGTTCTGTATGATTGTGAAGGAATCAAGATATTATCTATTGTGGTTCACGAGATATAAAATATATTGTTTTAATTATAATTAATTACGTAATAATTCATTAGATGACCTCACCAGACGTCACAACGTTACCTGGAACTATGTTAAGGTCTAACTATTTGTTGCTTTAAAGTTCTTTGAACTCCGCAACTATGTTTTGGCTGTACAAATACATTTACAGATTATTATACAGTCCATTTTCATAGTTTACAGAGCGCCTACGTTCGTACAGAAAAGGTATAACAGTGAAATGTAACATGGTGGACATATACTGAGACGCAATAGAAACTTACCACTTTTTCGACCTTAAATTATCAGTAATCACAATGCACAAATGTAATATGTGCACTCGCGGTGAAGTGGATACAGATGGGATCGAGTACAGTGGACAAAACGTGGGCATTTCCTCAATAAAATGCCAACATTTCGAATCCAAATTGTTGTGTTGTCTTATTTTGAACCATTACAATTTTATGCTATTCCAAAACAAGTGTTATTGCGTCTCAGTATATATTGCGATGTATTATATTATAATTAGATACTGTCGTGTACACAGTCCAGTGACTGTAATAGTTTATACAGTGTATTATACACTGTATGCCTCTTGTCTGTGTGTGTCAAGGCCGTTCACACGCGGAATGGGCTGTGTGCTTATTATACAGTACATATACTTCTGAATGGTTGTTCACTTAAACTTCCGTGTTCGGCCAGAAGGAGAGGTCAAATTGAGGTCATGTCTGTGAAAGAAATGTGACATAGTTCAAGGTCTTTCAGATGATGCAAAGATTGTGAAAATATCTTCTGTGGTTCATGAGATATGATTTAAAAAAAAAAAAAATCAACTTCCGGTTTCGAGCGGAAGGGAGGTCGGATTGGGGTCATGTCTGTGTACGAACAATCACATAATTAAAGATCTATAACATGGTGCAAAGATTGTGAAAATATCGTTTGTGGTTCATGAGATATGATTTTTTGAAATATTAAACTGTTTTTTGAAAAATATTAAACTTTGATTTAGTGTAATTTGATATCTGATGACCTCACTATGACGTCACAACTTAAGGTACAACTACATGTTATTGTTAAGGTCTAACTATGTGTTAAGATTTAAGGTTCTGTGAACTCCGCAACTATGTTTTTGGCTCTGGATATGTTTCAAGAAGGAGAAGAAAAAGCAAAAAAAAAACACCGAACAATAACAAGAGGTGTTCGCGCTATAGCTCGAACACCTAAAAAACCGAACAATATCAAGAGGTGTTCGCGCTGTCGCTCGAACACCTAAAAAGCAACAACAAAAAACGAACAATAACAAGAGTATATAGTTCCTTTTTAAAAACAAACCATATTAAGAATGTGTTTGCAGATATCTCAAAATATCGATCAGCATTTATGGTTTATTGTCATACACCAGTGTACATTTGGTGACATATTCTGTTAAAAACCAGACATATTCAAAGTTAAACCCAGACATCATTAATCATCCGTCCAGTTGAAGTTTGAAAGCTATTAGTATGCTTTTTGAAATCCATCAGAGCGCAACGGCTCATTTCAATACATTTCATAAGACTAAAAATACAGGAATTGATGTGCACTTTTTTCTTTCACGCCAAAATAATTCAATGGGTAGGCCCAGGTTGTTTGTGTTAGTGTCTTTCCAAACATCAGTGTAGGCTATTTACATGGTTTATTGTCATACACCAGTGTACATTTGCTGACATATTCTATTAAAAACCAGACATATTCAAAGTTAAACCCATACATCTTTAATCATCCGTCCAGTTGAAGTTTGAAAGCTAAGTATGCTTTTTGAAAGCCATCCGAGCGCAACGGCTCATTTCAATACATTTCATAAGACTAAAAATACAAGAATTTATGTGCACTTTTTTCTTTCACGCAAAAATAATTCAATGGGTAGGCCCAGGTTGTTTGTGTTAGTGCCTTTCCAAACATCGGTGTAGGCTATACATCACGTGTACATGACTTCAATTAAGATCCGAAACCAGTGAAAAAGACGAAAGCGCACCACAATTTACTGCCCGTTTAGATAACGCGCTGTGAAAAATGGAAAAATAAACAAAAGTATGACTCCAAAAATATGACTCCCAAAGTGGATCTCAAAAGTGCTTTGTAATGGTTGTAATGGGGTCGTTGCTTATCTGGATGATTTTCTCATCAAAATTGAAAATGCACGGGAGGCTTGTAAATTGCATTTTAATTACTTGTTTTACTTTAAGGTTAGTATTTAATATAAATTGGTCAAAGATGGATAGCCCTTCCCAAACAATCATTTGTCTTTGTATCTTAATTTATACCAATGCTCGAACTCTTATATAAAAATACCACAGGAAAAACTTAATTGTTCATTGAACTACTTCAGGAGTGTTCACAACCATCTAACTCTGCATATTCTATTTAAAAAACCAGACATATTCAAAGTTATTCATCCGTCCAGTTGCAGTTTGAAAGCTAGCTATGCTTTTTGCAAATCACCTGAGCGCAACCCTAATTTGACTCATTTCAATACGTTTCATATGACTAAAAATACAAGAAAGGTTCTGCACTTTTTTCTTTCACACCAACATGTTTGTGTGGCTTTACAAAATATGCGTCTATAGTATACTGTGAGTGTTCACAGCCAAGAGCCAGTGATTTCGAAAACATAATATGATGAGACCCACGTAGGGCCAATGTAATATGTACTTGGGCTAACTCATATGGGAACACAGTGTCAGATTGTTCTCTGTTTTTTATTGAAACTCATTCTATTTGATTAAAACAAGTGACAGATCTTTCGAAGTTTGTTCCTAGGTTTTCAATCTAAAAGTTTAAGAGAATGTGGAATCAGATTGTATGACATGAACACAAGAGATCACTGATGATCATGAGGCAGATGGACCAGTGCTGTTAGCTTGGAACGAATAAATAAGTTCTTATTCAGTGTACAAAAGTGTATTTAATTCGGAATTCAGTAGAAATATATTGGAATAAGGAACTGGAGTTAATTCTTATCTCTTAATGAGTTGCCAGTTATATCCATGTCAGTACTTTGAAATCAGAATAGTGGTTTATAGCTGTACTCTACCACTTATTGCCCACTCATTGTGTACTAATTGTAAACAACTAACTCAATAACAATGGCAGTCAGTGTACCTTCAGACATGGTGTCACTCTTGATTGAACTTCAAAGATATATTTCAGACATTTTCTAACCACAAGATTCTGACACTCTGGGTAGAATGTCTTAAATGTCTTAAACATTATCCCTACTTAGGTTTAAAACATTTAAATTGCTGAAACGTAAGCTGTATTACATTTCAGACATTTAAATGTCTTAAACCTAAGCCCCATTGTACTGTTTAAGACATTTTGTCCCTATCAACAGCGTTTAAGACATTTCCCTGTTCATAGTGTCAAGAGAGAAACATTATAGGGAAGACTAGTATATTCATGATCTTAATCTCTTTGCATTATTTCAAGCATGGAAATTTTCTCTCAAAAATTCTTACCACTGATTTCCTGGGATTTGTCCATCAGCTGTTGCTCTAAGCTTTCCACATCCACGGGTTTTACAACTCTGTATTAATGAATGAAAATAACCAGCGCCCTCACTAAACCGAGCGCAGCTTCCCATTGGCTAGCACGGACCGTTGGTGACGTCACATATTAAAAGCCACCTTGAACCAATAGTGTATTAAAGCGCTCTGCACAAATCACAATGCACAAATGTAATATGTGCACTCGCGGTGAAGTGGATACAGATGGGATCGAGTACAGCGGACAAAACGTGGGCATTTCCTCAATAAAATGCCAACATTTCTAATCCAAATTGTTGTGTTGTCTTATTTTGAACCATTACAATTTTATGCTATTCCAAAACAAGTGTTAAGTTTCTATTGCGTCTCAGTATATATTGCGATGTATTATATTCTAATTAGATACTGTCGTGTACACTGTACAGTGACTGTAATAGTTTATACAGTGTATTATACACTGTATGCCTCTTGTCTGTGTGTGTCAAGGCTGTTCACACGCGGAATGGGCTGTGTGCTTATGATATAGTACATATACTTCTGAATGGTTGTTCACTTAAACTTCCGTGTTCGGCCAGAAGGAGAGGTCAAATTGGGGTCATGTCTGTGAAAGAAATGTGACAGTTCAAGGTCTTTAAGATGATGCAAAGATTGTGAAAATATCTTCTGTGGTTCATGAGATATTATTTTTTTTAAATATTCAACTTCCGGTTTCGACCGGAAGGAGAGGTCGGATTGGGGTCACGTCTGTGTACGAACAATCACATAATTAAAGATCTATAACATGGTGCAAAGATTGTGAAAATATCGTTTGTGGTTCATGAGATATGATTTTTTGAAATATTAAACTGTTTTTTGAAAAATATTAAACTTTGATTTAGTGTAATTTGATATCTGATGACATCACAACTTAAGGTACAACTACATGTTAAGGTCTAACTATGTGTTAAGTTTTAAGGTTCTGTGAACTCCGCAACTATGTTTTTGGCTCTGGATATGTTTCAAGAAGAAGGAGAAGAAAAAGCAAAAAAAAACCGAACAATAACAAGAGGTGTTCGCGCTATAGCTCGAACACCTAAAAAAAAACGAACAATATCAAGGTGTTCGCTCGAACACCTAAAAAGTAAAAAAAAACTAGATGGAAGTGTTTGTGATATTACAAACACATAGGTGTTCGAGTTTTGTCAGGGCAGTGATGATGACGTCAGAATGTTTTTAAAGAAACTTTGCATTATTATGTTTTCATATTAAAGAGTACCCTGTAAAATATGATGTGGTTACCAACGATGATTTGTTTGAAGTCCATTTCAATGATTTGAACTTGTAAAGATTGTAAATTTACCCTTGTGGTTGTTGAGATATTTTTTTTTTTTAATATTAAACTTTGACTTCCGGTTTGGACAGGAAGTAAAGGTCAAATTGGGGTCATGTTTTTGAAAACATTTTTGACAATTAATAATCTGTACAAAGGTGCAAAAACTGTGAATTTACCTCTTGTGGTTGTTGAGATAGGATTTTTTCAATATTAAACTTTGACTTCCGGTTGGGACAGGAAGTAAAGTCAAATTAATCACCTTTGTGTAAATATTTTCGACAATTATTAACAATCTATACAATGGTGGAAAGATTGTGAATTTACCCCTGGTGGTTGTTGAGCTATGATATTTTTAATATTAAAATTTGACTTCCGGTTTGGCAGGAAGTAAAGGTCAAATTGGGGTCATGTTTTTGAAAATATTTTTGACAATTAACAATCTGTACAAAGGTGCAAAAACTGTGAATTTACCTCTTGCGGTTGTTGATATGATTTTTTTTAAATATTAAACTTTGACTTCCGGTTTGGACAGGAAGTAAGGTCAAATTGGGGTCACCTTTGTGTAATTTTTTTCGGCAATTAACAATCTATACAATGGTGCAAAAAATTTCAATTTACCTCTTGTAGTTGTTGAGATATGATTTTTTTAAATATTAAACTTTGACTTCCGGTTTGTACAGGAAGTAAAGGTCAAATTAGGGTCATGTTTTTGTAAATATTTTTGACAATTAACAATCTGTACATTGGTGCAAAAACTGTGAATTTACCTCTTGTGGTTGTTGAGATATGATTTTTTTAAATATTAAATTTTGACTTCCGGTTTGGACAGGAAGTAAGGTTAAATTGGGGTCACCTTTGTGTAAATATTTTTCGACAATTAACAATCTGTACAATGGTGCAAAGATTGTGAATTTACCCCTTGTGGTTGTTGAGATATGATTTTTTTAAATATTAAACTTTGACTTCCGGTTTGTACAGGAAGTAAGGTCAAATTGGGGTCACCTTTGTGTAATTTTTTTTTGACAATTAACAATCTATACAATGGTGGAAAGATTGTGAATTTACCCATTGTGGTTGTTGAGATATGATTTTTTAAATATTAAACTTTGACTTCCGGTTTGGACAGGAAGTAAGGTCAGATTGGGGTCACGTCTGTGTACAAAAAATCACATAATTCAAGATCTATAACATGGTGCAAAGATTGTGAAAATATCTTTTGTGGTTCATGAGATATAATTTTTTTTAAATATTAACTTTGATTGAGTGTAATTCGATATCTGATGACCTCACTATGACGTCACATCTTAAGGTATAACTACATGTTAAGGTCTAACTATGTGTGAAGTTTTAAGGTTCTGTGAACTCCGCAACTATGTTTTTGTCTCTGGATATGTTTCACTGAGAAGAAGAAGAAAAAGTCTTTTAAAAAAACGAACAATATCAAGAGGTGTTCGCGCTGTGGCTCGAACACCTAAAAAACCGAACAATATCAAGGTGTTCGCGCTGTCGCTCGAACACCTAAATATTTCTCAGAACAAATGGTACCAATACAAAATTTATACCAGTAAGCATTTTATTAAAAATTCAAAAACATTTTACATTTTGTATTTTAGTAAAATATTTCGCAGTGTGTAATTTTGAAGTTTAAGGGTTTTATAGTCCCCAATTCTCACACCCCATCCACCCAAACTTTTGGGAGTTTTTTTTATTTTTTTATTTTTTTTAAAAACCTTACCGATAACAGCAATGCAGGGTGTAGTTAGAAGGTCACGGATGTCATCCCTTGTCACCATGTCCTGTAAGTGTATGATTAAGTTAGTAAATAAATTAACCCTTATGACCAAAAACTTGCAAACACTCAAACAGCAGGTTTGGTTTGATTCTGGTTGACTGATTAATTCTCTAGCTAACTGAAAATGCTTACCAACCTTTTCCATGAATCAGCACCTCGGAATAGATATTATTAGGAAGATTGTTACCCTTACTTGGCTTGGCATAGTTCTTTGATAACATATAGTTCTTTGTTAAGTCATCATATGCTGGCCTGGTTTGGACTATTGTTGGTTGGACTGTGTTAGATATAGGAAGGATCCCAGGCTTGATACTTCAAGGAGGCAACGGAGGCAATTGCCTCTATTGCCCCTGGTCATTGCCTTGGTGCCCCTTGGGAGAATTGAAGTTAATGAATTTTACTTGTGTCTGCTACATGTTGCATTTACACGTCTGCTGCAATTACATATATTTTTATACAACACCAACTTTCAAATAATGTTTGATGTAAGCTTTTTGTCATCTGAACCTTAAAGCCCAACACGACGGCGAATGTGAAGCAAATTTGACGTCATTAATTCGCAACAAAATATTTGCAAAACATTTGCCCAAGTTGAGCTGTGCTCCACTTTTGCTAATGTTTCGTGCGAATCTGCAATCTTGACATCACAATTCGCTTTGCGTTGCCATTTGCACGAAGTTTGAACCGGGCTTAAATCTTGCAGGAATACTTATTAAAATGTAAGATAGCATTGCTATGATCCAGCAACCACGTGATCATTATTCCTTTTGTAAAGCAACTTCAAATGAGACATGTACGTTCTACACCTGTGCTGTACTTACATCATAACATCGGATGATAACAGATATGTCTTCTTTGAAATATGCAGCAAGAAGACAGGGTAGACACTGGATAACTGCCAAGCTCTCAAAACTTTTATTCTTGAAAGACCAATAAAAATGGAAGGTGGTTAAATTTTTTTGCAAAAGGTAGCTACTTTAAAACTTTGAAATGTGTAAAATTGCTGTTAACATTTTGTCAAATAAAAATTAAAAGATTTCTTTTCATAACCGTCCATGATATTGATGTTTCATTTTGTCAATAATTTTCCACTAGGCCTACCGTCAAAATAAACACCAACAAGTTAGTCTTCATTCGCTTGTTATATAAGGAATGTGTCCAATTTGAGGATCAGTATTTCTTTAAAAAATCATTGCAAATGCAAAACATTCATAGGCCTATTTTGGTTTCCACAGTCACCATGGTCACAGACAACAGCTTGTTGACGGCATTAACTGTTAGAACAATAACAGAATAAGATCACAGATGTTCGTGAAAACAGATTGAGGTCATGTAAATCTCTTAGGCCTACTATTTTTTATCTCGTAAAATCAGTGGTTAAACAACTTTTTCCACTTTCACAAGCACTAACTTTCCAGTAAATCATACAATTTCACTATACTTTTTATTTCTGTAACAAGCACGACTTAGATAAGTTTATGCAATTAGTAATCATGGTAATACACCATAATTTTGTAAGTTTTCCGAGAAATGCTAAGCCAAATGTAGGTGCGTCATTTCACGAGTGCGGCGAATTACGTACATGGACGATACAGTCATGTACATGTATGTGTGTTACGCTGTAATAATAGTTATGACTCGAGTCGCCGCCAGTGTCACTGTCAGTAAACTCATTCTGTCTCTGAGTCTGATATTATAATTCTGAAATTTCTCAAAAACAATTCAGGCCAACATGTTTACATCTAGGCCTATATTGTGTGTTATTTTTATTTTACATACCTTTCAGTTTCAGATGAGGTTCAGATGTCAGGTTCAGGTTGCGTTGAGAGACGACCGAGGAGGTTTTTTGTGAATGTCACTCATTTGTCAGATGTTTTCACTTTTCCAACTTTTCTTCAGCCCGCGGTCCGGTTAATTTTGTTTCGATCGGCCAATCGTCTGCATGCTGAGACTGCGAGTAGTCTGTGCACGACCCTGCCGGCACACGCGTGTTATTATGGAAAATTGGCATATGGGGTCGAATCCTAGACATTTATACCCGTCATGCAATGGTAAAACTTTCCATCCACGTCCAAGTAAAAGCAAAATAAACACGAATAAAATAATAAAACTAGGGGTCAAATTTAAACTTAAATGCTCACACAAATTAAAATTTACCATCGTATTTATTTTTATATTTGGGAAAAGTGTAAGAGGTAATTTGAAAATGAATTGTTTATAATTGTTGTGTTTAAAAGTGTAAACTACAACTTTTTTTTTACGGAACAGATCCGTTTCTTCTAAAACAATCTGCTCCTCGTTCAAACGGTATTATACCAAAAAATAATTGTTTCCTTTTGTTTATAAATACTGTGTATTTTCTTTTGCACAAAAAATACAATTGCATTAAAAAGTTTATACTTAAAATTACTCTACGATTTAAAATGGTCATTATTGGAAAATATGTCAACCAAGCAAAAAATTACTGGTTGAAAAACGGACGATGGAACTTTCCCCGTAGAAATACGGACTCCGTGCAACTTTTCCCGTACTTCACTTTTTACGGACCAGTTTCCGTAAAATTTTCCCGTAAAAATACGGATATTTCTTACAGTGCACTACTAATTTTACTCTTTATCCACTCCAAAAAGACTTGTCCGCCATATAGCTCTTTGAAAGAGTGGTTTTCACTCTTTTACATTAAGAGAGTACTGAGAAACTATTTCACCTGATTCGCATTCACCATAGAGAGAGAGAGAGAGAGAGAGAAATAATTCTATAAGAAAGAACTTACAAAACGAAATATATAGCCCTAAATGCGCAAAATATAACCCCGCGGTCTCAAAAAAAAAAACAGGTCTTGGCCCGGTCTTAAATTAGCCCGATGTGTCTCGTGACAGCTCTCGGTTATTCAAGCGGATACCAGTCAACTCGCCCCCTGGCAAACTCGCCCCCTAACAAACTAACAAACTCGCCCCCGACAAACTCGCCCCCTGTAATTTTTGGACGCATCTCACACTATTGAGACTGTTCATATAAGAGAGTAAATAAAACATAATAAAGGCAGGATGTATGGGGATATAATTATTTTAATGAATCCAATTATTAATTTTAAGTCTTATAACTCTGTGGTAAATTATTTCATCATGGCGCTAGTGAGACTGCCGAGTGTAAATCAAACATCATTTCAATTGACGTTTTATTTAACGAAAACAAATATTACAAGAAATAATTTATTTACAGTTACAATTAAATAGAATAAATAGGAAACTAGCTAAACAAAATACCGAGTAAAATAAATAAGAAAAAATAAAAATAAATAAGTAATTACATACAAAATACAGAATTAAATCAAACAAAATAACTGTAAATTTTTCATAGTATATACATAATACATAGAGTATACATCGTATAAATCATAACTGTTTTGTTTAGCTAGTTTTCTATGTATTCTATTTTAGTTGTAACTGTTGAATTATTTCATGTAATATTTATTGTTGTTAAATTATAGTCTCAATAGCGTGAGATGCGTCACAAAATTACAGGGGGCGAGTTTGTTAGGGGTCGAGTTTGTACCTGCAGGGGGCGAGTTTGTAAGGGGCGAGTTGAATGGCATACATTCAAGCGTATCGCTGGGCTCGTTCTGGTCACTGATCTCCGATCTCTATTATACCGTCGGGGTATAATAGAGAACAATGGTTCTGGTCCGCGGCTCTGAGGTCGGACAAAACTGAGTCTGCCTGTAATCCGATAAGTGGCTATTGTTAAAGGATTATTCGCTGACTAGAGTTTTTGGAGCTTGGAAGAGATGCCAATTACGACTATATAGGTGTAATTTAAACGATTTCTTCACTCTGTTAACGACTTTTCGCAGTAATTTGCATTGAAAGAAATAAAGTTATATATATACCATGCACACTATATTGTGCATCTTGGGTCTTGAGTCCTAATTATTAAATAAATATTCATTAATGTCTCACTGTTAAACGGTGAGACGTTAAATAATATTTGTTTTAGTGTATGCAAGAGCATACCTGCCAACCATTCCGATTTTGGCGGAATTATTACGATTTTTTAATGTAGATTCCGCATTACGAATGTGTGTCATTAAAGTCCGATTTTCCGATATTCTCAATATAAAATAAAGGCTGGAGCAGAGGTTAACATGTACCCACTGATCGTAACGTAAAATTGAACATGCTTGCACGCACGCGCTCAGTTATCACACGTTAATCAATGTAAAACGTAATGCCTGCCCCGCACGCGTTCTTTTTACTGTACCACTAAACCGTCCATGTACTAGTCTCACGTTAAGACCTGTTTTCAATATCGCGTCCATAGACTTAACACGCGCCTTGGACGGGTTAGTGGTATGGTAAAAATAATCTCGCCCCACACACACGGTTTCCAAGATCGGTGTCGCAGCGCTCTCGCTCGTATCGCTATAATATGACATAAAACACAATAAAGGGGGCCACTTTCCTACCGTCATGTTAGCAGTTTTTCTAATGGTTGTAATATTTGTTTAAATATCTGAAACCACCAAAAAAGAATTTCAACATTTGAATAGACATGCATGCTTATCCTAAAGATAATTTGAGTTGATTATTACTATTATTTTTTTAATTACCCTAAAATTTCCATCAACAAATGGACGGAAAAGTGAGGTAACTTTTTCCGTCCAATTTTTATGGAAATTTGAGGGTAAAAAATTAAAATAAAAAAAATAAAAAATAAATCAACTCAAATTAGTTCTGGTATAAGCCTGCATGTCCATTCACATATTGAAACACTTTTTGGTCGGTTTCAGGTGCTTAAAAATAAATAACAACCATTGGAAAAACTGCTAACGTGACGGTAGGAAAGTGGCCCCCTTTATTGTGTTTTATGTCATATGCACAGGATAGGAAGCCTTGATTTTTGTGGTGGTAATATCCGGTCACCGATGCAGTTCGGCGATATGTGTTTTATTCACTTTACATTGGATTGTTGTTAGTAATTGTAGCTTTAAACGTGTGAGTAAAGTTAATCGTTTTTATCAATAATTCAAAGCCAGATATGATCAAAAAATTATATACAATACATTACAATGTATGCCTTGACTTATGCCTACTTTAAATTAAACTTGACAAAACTATAAATAAAATGGTTCTTACAAACGAAACCCTGCAGTGCAAGCTTCAACCAGGTAAATAGTTTCGTAAAGTATTTTATTGGACTGCAGGTAAGAGCTCTATTTCAAGTCCACAGTTATTGTGTAAACAAAAAAAAGCTCAGCGAAGTTTTAAAATAAAACATAGGCCAACTGTAAAGATGCCTTAGAATTATCCTGGCTACAGTCTGTTCAAAGTATTTTAAAAGAAAAAGAAACAAGACAACCGGCAACCAAAAAGACACAATTTCTGGGTCACAAGTTCATATTAAAGAACTGTCTGCCGACTGGAATGTTGAATGTATCAATTTGTGATTAGAGCCAAGACAAAAGTTGGGGCTATTGTTCAGTTGACAATGAATGACAGGTTGTGGTTTTACACTCCCAGACCAGGTGACATTAACCTCTGGGACCTAGTTCTTGGCTGGTTTCCAAGACGTGGGTACCCCACTCATCTGGTTTTTGCCTAAGCAGTGTGGCAGGGAACCAGTATCAATGTGTTTAACATTGAATGTCATAAATAGATCGCGGCAGGCCACATACACTGTAAAAAAAAACTCGTTTTTTTACGGGATTTTCCTGGAAGTTTGGACGCCAGGAAAATCCCGTAAAATTACGGTTACCGTGGTTTTTACTGAAACTTTACGTTATTTTACGTATAATATTTACATTTTTTACTGGTACCGTATATGGACGCCTTCCTCCATGGTTTACGTCCATGGGGGAACGCTGCATCTACTATAGGATGGATCTGCAGATGCTGGAGTTAATCAATGCAACTGTTTATTGTAAACAATGTCTTTCACTTATCTATACGTACGCGTAGTCTGGTTCCTTTTTCAATCACTCCTCTCCAGTTACTAATAAATGGAACATGTATTCTTTATATATACTGTCTTTTCGAAACTCTTTTTAGTCATGGTGGCATGCAATTATAATCTATATTTCAATATTTCTATATTTCATAAATTTTGAATGTACTTTTTTACATCAACATAGAAGACAACATTAAAATATTACCTTTTCAATCATAAAATTAACAGTAAATTATTTGAAAATCATCCATTTTCAAATATTTAAACCTTGAAAATGATTCGAGCGCAAAGCTAGGACAAATTAAGGTCAGTCATTTACATATTGGATATATCCCAGAGTGCAATGGGAGCGGCCATAATACGGGTTTCGGCCGTAAAACACTGAGAAATGGATGATTACGGTAATTCACCGTAGAATTTACAAACTTTTCGCCGTAAAATTACGGTAATTTTTTACAGTGTAGTTGCAAATGCGGCGCATCAAACACATTCTTGTGAAAAGAAACAAAGTTGCCGGCCAATTAAAATTTATCAATAAAGCTTCCCACAAGGTGAAATAAATCACTGGTGGCAACAAATTATTGTTCACAATTAGTTCTGGAACTGAACAAAGGAAATTTTGTGGCCTTTTTTTTTACCATGGAATAAATTATAGCGTATCGATACTGTATCGGCCGATGTATAGCATTCAAACATTCAACTGTGCTGCTCAGAAGAGCCAAGCAGGCCACTTCTTCAGGCCTTAGAGCTTAGGAGCCCATAAATTTTAATGCTAAAATAGGTAAGAGCATTATTATTTTTATTTATTTTTTCAGCGGGGTGCTCAGATATCAAACATAGAAAGACCTAACATGTACTTCATTTATCATTAGGCCTATGCAGTCAAGATTCATGAGTCACTCATGATTGACTCATGACTCTTGAATCAACCAAAATTATATCTGAAATATTGGTCATAAATTTTTTGCAAAAATGTTCCAAAATAAGGCTCAGATTGCACCAGAGAGCATCTAAAACCCCTGAGCTTCCAGGGCCCTGGAACCCGGCCGTGAGGGACTTCGCGCTCGTCATGTGCGCTTCGCGCACATAATTTCACAGTCCCCGCTTCACTCATTCTGAATTTCTGCCCTTTCATGTTGGCATGTATGCACGAGTCCACCAAGGCCCTATGTCGGACTATTCATCATATGTGTTATGATTTTGTTTGCTATAATTAGGTCCATTTGCTTCACCGCTGAAAGAGAGATTCGGATTGAGGGTTGTTGTCATGGTGAGTGGATTATTTGCTGGTGCTGCGTTCATCGTGTCTTCATTTGCATCCAGATTGCCTGTTATGACTGTACTCCTGGCTCTCTTTGCAGGTGGGTATAGTGTTACGTACGACCAACTGATCCAGCGAATAGCCATCAAAGCCGGTGCGCACGGCAGACGATAAACAAATGAATAACCAAAATGATAAATGAATAGGGACAACCAGCCACTGATGACAAAGGACATAGGTTGAGACATTCTGTATAATATAACAATAATTAAATGAATTTATTTATACAAATCTCAACAGATGACTATACTGTGAATTACATTAGTAAGACTAATTGCGGTGACACCATGTGGAATCTCAATTGAGATTCCACATGGTGTCACCGCAATTAGTCTTACTTATCGTCCTCACCATGCAAAGCTACAAGTTTTACCTATGAATTACATTAATTTAGGATACATTTAATCAAGACATGGAATGGTTTACAGCACAAATAAATCAACGAATAAATATTCGGCCGAATGTTAAATCATTACCAGAAAGAAATTGGAATGCCAGCTTGCTCGGTCAACTCGGGCATTTGGGAATGCGGGGGCCCTGCGCTTACCACCAGGCACCTTGTTGAACAAAGTGGGTAGCCCTCTGGGGAACATCACAGCCCATCAGTACCGCTCAAGGTAGGTAGTCACAGGGTAGACAGACAAGGTAGGCACGTTAACCACGCCCAAGGATCGTCCATTGAGGCGAGTAGTAAGGGGAAAGGGGAGAGAAAAAAAAATCCCGACCGACCGACCCCTTCAAATATTTTCACTGGAGGGCAACTCAACATTTTTTATTACCCCTGCTCATCAGGCGCATAAATCATTCCTGAAACCATCTCAGCTCCCTGGGGAGTATACAGCTCAATTGCTGCCATTACAGCGCATATAGGACTAATCAAACACAACAACCAACTCTGCCCTCACAGGTACCCATTTACCCCTGGGTGGAGAGAAGAAATTATGGTAAAGTGTCTTGCTCAAGGACACAAGCTCCCCGGTTGTGGCTGGGATTCGAACCCACATTCTGACGACTCAGCCATCAGAACACAAATCCGATGCACTAAACCGGTCGACCATGGCACTCCATGTAGTTCTCAACATAAAATCAATTTTTACCAGATGAATAAGATTGGAGCTGTAATGTTAGGGCCTTATTAAAAATTAATAATCAAATTAATAATATTCTGCTGATATCTAGAAAATATCAGATTTAATGGTTTCTTGTCATAGACCAGTGTACGTTTTCTGCCCGGAGCGGTTCGACCTTTTGGGCTCGATCTTTTTTAAACATGTGATATCATAGTACACATCGTCTATACATGACTTGTAGTAGGGAAGGGCCGTTACCATGAGGTAAGGGTGCGCGTTTTTGGATTTTTTTGGAACCTGATACCCGAAATCAGGAAACATCGGATACCCAGATACCCGTTTTCATTTTTTGTTGAAAACATGCCTCCGGTGGTGTACAAATACATGTACTGTAAATGGTAACAAAATTGACCTTTATAATACAGAGGATACCATACTTAAAGGGGGACTGACATCCTTTACTACGCCTTAAGTTAAGGTGTTTTGTAATAAAATATTATTTTTGAGACCCACCTGTGTCTATTTAATCATTGATTTCTGAGTACAAGTATTTTAAAACAATGTTTGAAGTGTTTGGGGGAGGCAACCCCGCCCCATGGTGGAAGCTTCATTTGCATAAGATATGTGACGTAAGGTCGGGAAGATCCGATGTGTACATGATGTACATGTACATACAAACGTTTCACACATAGCGTCGATTTCATTTCTTCCGTGATTTTTGTTTCCTGAACTAATAAAATGCCGGGAAGATGTGTTTCTGCAGGATGCAGCAACACCACCAAAGACGGTGTTAGCCTTCATCTGTTCCCAAGTGACCCAAAAATCGCCGTATTTGGACGAGCAAAGTTCGACTGACAAGAGTGGTCAGGTCCATCGGCTCACATAGTTTTGTGCAGCGATCATTTTGAGCCGAGTTTCTCTTCCCGACATGACGTCACGAACAGCTCCTCCGTGCAGGGCGGGAACAACTAGTAAAAGTGGGGGCATTTTTACAATGGTAAAATAACACTCTCAAAAACAATAAAAACACAAAACAAAAATTTTATTGATCTTTTACTGATATAAAAGAATAAAACGATCACATATTTAACTGTTTGATTTAAATCCACGTCAGTCCCCCTTTAAATCGACCTTTTCTTTACTGTGTTGTTTTTATTAAAGTAAAACAATTAGGCAAACAATTAGGCAAACATTCCCTCCTGTGCTGCCAGGCCGTTTAAAGTCTTAACGATTCGATATAATGTATCACAAACAGTTGAAATGTGTATGGAAAATCTCTGTAAAATACTACAAAGGCTTTATTGGAGTGTAATCTCTTGAATTTAAAGATAACTGTCTGTAAAAGTGTAAACATTACATTGTTCAAGAGTGACAGATTTCTGTTCACTCCGCTCAAATGTTAAGTCCGAATTTTAAAAAGTCGTTTACGGGTAATTGGAACTGAAAAATGGAACCGGGTAATGACAGTTTCGATCGGAATACCCTGCACAGCTCTACAATGACTGGGGGTTCACACCCTCGCTCTCTGTGGCTATGTTCGGCCATTGCCACTGAGGGTATTGGGTGTGATAGCCCCAATATTTGTCACATTCGACATTTAGAGCATCCGGCGACAAATAAAACACAATAAAGACAAGCTTGTAGGCTTGATTTAATATCAGAGGTTCCTCACTCCTATACCCCGTCACACCTCCAGCACATTATGGTGTAAGAAACCGAGGACCCTTTTTCCCCCTTTATTGTTTGACTTTTTTTTTAGGTATGTCCCATTTCATTTGTACACGTATTTCAACCGATAATTTGCAAATCAATAACCGCCAACCTATGACCCATTGTTCCCTCTTGTTATAAGTTTACACCATTATCCCTAACTCCCTAGGCCCATTTGCTTACACATAACCTGAATCCTCCAAAATCCTTCATACATGTACATGGCCAGGGACCCTCCCTGCATGCATGGAGCAATAAACAGTATCCCCTGACCCAAGCACTGACCTTGCAATCACTACAACAAACATGGATGTACATGTACCATGGAAAGGCAAGTATATATGCCTAATAACCAGAATTCTCCAAAATCCTTCACTTTAGCAAAGAGCATGTAGCATGTAACCTCAATCCTTCACTTTAGCAAAGAGGATTTTGGAGGATTTGGGAAGGTTAGGGTTAAACAAACGCTCCTTTTTGAAGGCGAATTTAAGATATGAAATTTCTTAAAGTCGCTGATGTAAGTCGGCAAATTGGCCCCCACAACCCCCAAAGAATATGCCTTCGCTACGGCCCAGTAGCCGATCACGAAACCAAATGGTTTTACTTGGGATGTTAATTAAATAAGCAATTTGTTCACCTTAATCGGAGAAACTTGTTATAAAATAAACAATATGGCTTGTTATTTGTCCACAGGACCTGCTTTCGGGGTGTCTAACATTGTAACAAGAGAGATGATAGGTCGCTCCTTCAGCAATTCATACACGATGGCATTTGGCATAGCCGGGTTTGGTAGTTCTCTTGCATTCCTTACCTTCGCACCACTGTCGCAGTTCTTTTTGGACCTTTATGGTTGGAGGGGAACACTCATGCTCATTGGCGCTATAGTGCTACATCTTGCTGTGTGCGGGGCTCTGTTAAAACCAGCAGCTACGCCAGCAGGTCGAACTGGAGATTATCAGGCAGTTGCCATGGTTGCCGAGGGAGCCGGGGCCGAGGGAGCCGGGGCCGAGGGAGCCGAGGCCGAGGGAGCCGAGAACGAGGGAGCCGAGGCCGAGGGAGCCGCCGCCGAGGGAGCTATAGAAACCTGCAGTCGATGCCCATGTTTTAGTTCAGTCTTTGTATCCATCGGCCGCACCGTCCATTTTGAATTATTTACTTCAATATCCTATTGGCTTGTAGTTTTTATATCCGTCTTATCAATGACAATGCACAGCGCATGGGTGATATACTTTGTCCCTTACACTTATATCTCTAAAGGATTCCCACTCAGCGACTGCACCAACTTCGTCATTGTTTATGGAATTGGAAAGCTAATTGGGAATTTCACCGTCGGAATCCTAGCTCGAACACTTGGAGCGACCGGCACTAACGTATTAATGGGCATGTCGATTATAGTACCATCCATAAATTTAATTGTCGATCCATGGTTGGTGTCGATTGTGTCGATTAAGGCGAATGCATTCATTTATGGATTTTTCGTCACCTGTTTCTACATATTGCTTGACGTTATTACAAAAGAAGCCGTTGGTGTCGAGCTATTGGGAAATGCTTTAGGATGGATCGCACTGAAAGCTGGAACCGTTCGATTTCTATTCTTATTTTTTCCAGGTAAGTGATGAGTTTCTTATTTCCGTCTCCTATTCAAGGTATTATTTCGTTACTCCTTCCTTTTCAATTTGCTCTAACTTGTTCACAACAAGTCTTATATTTTGCATCATTGTCCTCCTTTTTCATGAGTACCGGTACTCCAACTATTCGCCCCGTCCATCCATGACCATATGGTGAGCGCCATCACATAAGATACACGAGTTCGCGGAGGGCATTTTGTATTGTAAGCATTGAACGCCATTTTATATGGACGGCCATCAGTGATCAAACATTTTAAACATGGTTAGCAAGAGATTCTGCCCACAATTAAACATTTTACACCGGAGGTATTTAAGAGGAATATATCTTGGTAAAGTACCAGTACCGGTATGTTGATTGTTATGAGTGTTTTTCACTAATTACAGTATCTAAAACAAACATTGAATTTCCGGTTTTATTTTTCACTGGCAGCCGCCCATAGTTTGGCAACCGTAACTATGGCTGTGACGTAAGAAAACTATTATATCACTGGTTAACTGTTAGCTTGCGATACTGGCTCCATTATAGTACTAACGGTTACCAGGGAAGAGTTTTCACTTTGAAGACAAAATGGCCGCTGAGATCTCCTTTTTCAGGTAGAAAAACTCTTCATACTTAATGATAAGTAATTAATGATAAGTGCAGGTTAAAAGTATGAGATTTGGAAAGTACTGGATGAGAGGGTGGAATTCAGCAGTGAGAATTTCTGGTTTGCATATAAAATGACTTATTTAATCATTCAAGCGACGCCGCCGCGACCGTACTGTACTGATATGTTTGTACAGTAAAGAGGATGTAAATGCAACCGCGTAAAACGTGGAGCTCGCAGCTGAAGTACATTTCACCGCTAGAGGGCTACAATGTGCACGAGGCGAATAGGCGTAGTCGAGTTTATTTTCATGAGTACGACGACTCGGTACAGAAAAATGTATTCGAGTATGAGTAAGATTACTCCAACTCTATACATGTGGTTGCAGTCGAGTACTTTTTCACGAGTACGAGTACAAAAAAGTACACGTTGTAGTCGAGTACTTTTTCATGATTACGAACGAGCACAAGGAGAATAAGAAGTGCGAGTACTACAACTTTGATTGGAAGCCATTTTACAAATAATTCATTTTGTATAAAATTATTTTTCTAATCCTGTTCATTTACAGGTTTGATATACGACACACTCGGTAGCTACACCTTGGCTTTCATCCTGATGGGTGGTATCAACGCGCTAACCACAGTAGCTCTGCTCGCTCTGATATGGCTGCAGCGACGCCGTCGAGACTAGGTTTGCCCTTGTTCTAGTACCTTTGATGCTTCTTTTGCCGACCATGGCTCTAAATGATGACTGAGAAAAATTATTATAAAATGTTACAACATTATTTGGTTATCATAATTCATTAGGCCTACATCAAGTGAACCGTGAACAAAAATTATAAATTAACGAAAACTCATCCCCCCAAAATTTGGATATAATTATGTCAAGTGTATATTCAGTGAACACGGCAGTCCGTTGTTGATTATGCGCGTGCGCACCAAAAATATGGGCCGTACGAGCATTTCAAATTGACGCATGCGTAGTGGTTTCCCCCGTTTTCGGGGGGAGATTATACGAAGTTCCCAAGACTGTTTGATAGCAGTGTGTGTGTGTGTGTGTGTGTGTGTGTGAGGTAACGGTTCGTGATTGTAGCGTTCGTGTAGCGCCGTCGGATCGTGTATCAAAAACATACAAACACAGTTTTGAACTAAGACTACTTTTCACCCATGCAAAAGGACTTGACACCTAAGGTACATGTATTTATTATCCTTCCTGAAAGAGAACTGAAATTTTCGGCAAAAAAACCCAAAAACATTAGAGACACTGTCGTAAATGTTTTTCCCGTATTGCAATGTATGAGAAAACCCAAGAGCTTTTAAAGTATATTACTTAAAAGTTAAAATATTCCCGAAAGCAATTAATAACTGTACATACAGTTAAAAATAACGGTATGGAAAGTACTGCCACACAGACAGGCCTTTTTTCTGAATAAATTTTGTAATTTTGTAATTTTGTAAAATAAAAATAAATGAACCAAAAAAATTTAAAAAAAATAAAAAAACACGGGATGGTTCAAATTTTGTTTTGAATTTATATTATGTTAAATTTCCTTGGAGCAATGAATAACTGCATGCACACACAGTAAAGACTGTTTGCGGTGACACCATGTGAAATTCTCAATTGAGTAGTAATTAGTTCAACAGAAGACGATCCGAACATACTGATCGAAACGTTGAGTTGTAACCACCAGTTCATCACAGAACTAATTGCTACTCAATTGAGAAATTCACCGCGAACACCAGTCTTTCCTCGGAATCAATTTTGCATTAAAAATATGCAAGGCAAAAAAAGCAAGAAAGGTCTCTGGTCTCCGCGCGTCGGCATTTTTAATTATCTTTTTTGTGTGCTATGAAATGATGTCCAATTGCAGCCAAAATTGCTGGATCGATTGGAATTCTGCCGTGCTGTGTTTTAAACTACTTTCCCACATAGGGTTATGAACGTTTGCCCTATTTTTGAGGCCTCTGTTAGCCACCATACTTTGTATATGGGAAATTTGGTCCCCGCATACACATGTATCACGTATTTCCCTGATAGCCGAAAAAAACGCATCACTGCACCGATTTTAAAGCCGACCGATGACCAGAAACTGGAGACTTTTTTTACTTTTCTAAAATTACTTTAATTTAATTTTACTAAATTACTTTAACATCACACAGAAAGGCTTTGCTTTGGAATAATATTTTACTTTTGTATAATTAAACAACAAAACACCGGATAGTTCAGATTTCGTTTTGAATAACTGTACAAACAGGTTTTCCTCGGAGTGAATTTTGCGTTAAAAATAAGTGGGAAATAAGAAAATGTTTCGACACGGAATCGAATCTGGCTTCGTGTGACTGAAAGAGAGCGAACATGCTACTTAGTAGACTTGGTTCCAAGTCTGTGATCGTGGTTTTATGTCTGCCTAAAGCCAATACGGCTCTGCAGCGCAGTATCGCATTAAATAGCGCCCTCTTGTGTATTAACCTCCGACATATAAACCTTCGATCACAGACTTGGGAATGTTGTCGTCGGTTTGTACACACCCTATTGCGAATTAGTCCAAAAGTGGACGGAACAATCTGATTGGTCGGAAAGCCTTCTATAACATGAATATTCAAACTAAACCTTCTACATGTACATGCAGTTCGAGATGTACTCAACGATTCCATTTAAACTGTAGGTAAGACGTTTTTTGTAGAAAAGGAATTATGTATTTTATTTTGTGCTTTTTTACAACTCTAAGATCTCATTAAATTTACCTATCATTTCAAATACTATTTACGTACCAAGCACTATACAAATTTAATATCGAATGAATATTACAGAAATAATTTTAAGCGAGTGTAACCTTTTAGTAATAGACGCGGCCTACAAGGTTTTTGTGGCCTCCTGATTGGCCATCTCTCTAACATCCGTATTATTATGTAAATTTTAGCTATGAATACATGAATATCCCACAAACACAAGAGGGTCAAGTCTGAGATCGCGAGTTAGGGCTGTGATAGCCAGTAGGGGTAAACGGTGTTTGCGTGGCTGATGCAGACAAAAATAACCGCGATCTCAGACTTGAAATCAAGTATAGCTACTTAGCAAGTTGAATGCATAATATATGAAGTAGCTTATAAAGTCTAATGCTACCTGATCGCTATTTGTTTGTATTGCAAACAATGGCATAACTATGGGGGAATGAGCACAGGGAGCGCATTCCCCCCATTCAGAATTTTGAAGAAAAAAATAGGTCCCCATTTGAGGCTGCAGAATACAAAATATACATCACTGTGCACGTACGCATGATGAAGGCCGCGAGCTAAAATTACGGGAATTATCGAGACTGAGTGGAAATAATCTCAATTTCCCAGTCACCGTATGGTGGAAAACCAACCTAAACGAAAGGTGGACTGTAGCGCGACATGAGTTGGTTGAATTAGACAGTCCACAATTATATGAAGTTTCATAGCAAAACGCTATGTATCCATTCGACTGAGCGGATATATTGCAGATTGCAGAGAAGCTGGCATGGCGTTTATCACGGTTTGGAATAAAACGTGTATAATGATTGAGTTTATATAGTGGTTATATCGCGTTTTACTAAAAACCGAGTGGGAACTTGTGTTTGCCTACCTGTGAACGATGTCTGAGTGGTGTTGGTGCAAAGGTTTTAAATATGGCGTTTATCACGTTTTGCTACGAAACTCTTCATAGTCATCTCCCCTGCCAACACCAGGGTCAAGTTATCTCGATCCAACCAGTCGTTTCAAATTGTCTCTCTGCGCGAAGCTCTTGTATCACAGCCTACGTCACAAGAAAACTTCGGTGGAGTTTTAACTCCACTTATAACCGGTATCTGGACAACCTGTCGTGGGGGTTCAGCGGTCTCATCAGGTTGCTCTTCGTCGTCATCATGATCATCAAGATAGAGTGTGCTATTAAACAGACAACGAAAAACAAAAAAGAAATATTTAATAAATATCATAGAAGCCATAGATCTTCAATCATCCAGATGCAAGTGAGTTCGCTTTTTACCAGAATATAAACTATAATTTACATGTATATTACAAATACCATCAAACATCATTTTAAAGTTACTTAGCATTAGGTCTTCATTATTCTGTATGAAAGAATGCGATACATTTCCTACATGTATCCTGTGGAAATTCTTCTCAAGATTATATATCTACATAAAATTGCATTTCATATAGGCCCTTTAATAATAATAATTAAAAAAAGACACCATTTCTTACCCGTGCCCGATACCCACTCCGTCTAGCCATGCAGTGAGGTGGAGTCTCTGTGGATGGCTATCGTGTCTGACTTAGCGGATGTACCAGCCGTTACATCATCTTCTATACGACTGATTTATTTGTGCGGGCTGACTAGGTTGTCCAGTTCTGCTATTAACTGAACGGGAAATACCTGTCCGCCGTTGCATCTCCCTAGCTGGACCGTTGCGAAGGAGTTGAGCCAGCGGCTAACAAACCGAGGGGTCAGACGTTTCTGAAGAGTCAAAGAGACTAGCATCATATCCAAAAGCCTACTTGGAGTTAAAAGGGACAGTGTCGTCATGACCAGAGTAGACTTTCGATAGGGCATGGAATCAGCTGTGGGGAGAACGCGCTAAGATGCGTACGCTAAGGTGTGTACGCGAGATACAGTTCTCTCACACGCCAGGTAAGTCTCACAGACTACACCGCTTCTTTTTGCGCGTCAGTATGTGGGACAAAACGTCACGAATGGGCCAAACCCATTGTTCTTGGAGTACTATGCCGTGGACTAGGTTAGTACACGAGTGGCACACTTCATGTAGGTAACAGACTTCTGGTACTATGCCGTGGACTAGGTTAGTACACGACTGGCATATATACTTCATGTAGGTAACAGACTTCTGGTACTGTGCCGTGGACTAGGTTAGTACACGAGTGGCACACTTCATGTAGGTAACGGACTACTGGTACTGTGCCGTGGACTAGGTTACTACACGAGTGGCACACTTCATGTAGGTAACAGACTTCTGGTACTGTGCCGTGGACTAGGTTAGTACACGAGTGGCACACTTCATGTAGGTAACAGACTTCTGGTACTGTGCCGTGGACTAGGTTAGTACACGAGCGGCACACTTCATGTAGGTAACAGACTTCTGGTACTGTGCCGTGGACTAGGTTAGTACACGAGTGGCACACTTCATGTAGGTAACGGACTACTGGTGCTGTGCCCTGGACTAGGTTATTACACGAGTGGCACACTTCATGTAGGTAACGGACTACTGGTACTGTGCCGTGGACTAGGTTAGTACACGAGTGGCACACTTCATGTAGGTAACGGACTACTGGTGCTGTGCCGTGGACTAGGTTAGTACACGAGTGGCACACTTCATGTAGGTAACGGACTACTGGTACTGTGCCGTGGACTAGGTTACTACACGAGTGGCACACTTCATGTAGGTAACAGACTTCTGGTACTGTGCCGTGGACTAGGTTAGTACACGAGTGGCACACTTCATGTAGGTAACAGACTTCTGGTACTGTGCCGTGGACTAGGTTAGTACACGAGTGGCACACTTCATGTAGGTAACGGACTACTGGTGCTGTGCCCTGGACTAGGTTATTACACGAGTGGCACACTTCATGTAGGTAACGGACTACTGGTACTGTGCCGTGGACTAGGTTGGTACATGAGTGGCACACTTCATGTAGGTAACGGACTACTGGTGCTGTGCCCTGGACTAGGTTATTACACGAGTGGCACACTTCATGTAGGTAACGGACTACTGGTACTGTGCCGTGGACTAGGTTAGTACACGAGTGGCACACTTCATGTAGGTAACAGACTTCTGGTACTGTGCCGTGGACTAGGTTAGTACACGAGTGGCACACTTCATGTAGGTAACGGACTACTGGTGCTGTGCCCTGGACTAGGTTATTACACTTCATGTAGGTAATAGAGTTCTGATACTATGCTGTGGACTAGTTTAGTACACGAGTGGCACACTTCATGTAGGTAATGGACTTCCGGTGCTGTGGCCCTGGACTAGGTTAGTACACTTCATGTAGGTAACAGACTTCTGGTACTGTGCCGTGGACTAGTTTAGTACACGAGTGGCACACTTCATGTAGGTAACGGACTACTGGTGCTGTGCCCTGGACTAGGTTAGTACACTTCATGTAGGTAATAGAGTTCTGGTACTATGCTGTGGACTAGTTTAGTACACGAGTGGCACACTTCATGTAGCTAATGGACTTCCGGTGCTGTGGCCCTGGACTAGGTTAGTACACTTCATGTAGGTAACAGACTTCTGGTGAGATTGATGCCATCATCAGCTTTATATCAAATATGTTTCACATTACAAATGTAAAAATTGATTCTTGAATTACCAAAAGAACACAGTGGTCAGTTTACAATACCAAAGTGTTATCCACCCGATTAATAAATCTCATATCTGAATACAAAACGTCTTAAATAATCGTAAAACAAACTCTTTATAAGCACCTTTGAATCATAAAAGATATATTCCTTTACATTAGTTTTCAATGTCCGTTACCAAAAATTATCCAAGTGATTCATTAACCTCATACCTGAATACAACATGTTTTAATCGTAAAACAGACTCTTAGATTTAAAAAAAAAGGTAATTTCTTTACATTAATCTCCAATCTCATATATAAATACAAAACATCGTTTTCCCAGCAACTTTGAATCATACAATATATTTTCTTTACATATTTTAATCTCTATTATTAAAATAATTTACAGAGGTTCATTCATTCATTCATTCATTCATTCATTCATTCATTCATTCATTCATTCATTCATTCATTCATTCATTCATTCATGAAAGTCACTGATTGCAAAATACATGTTAATATTTGTCCCTGATGAGAATCACAAACAAGATTGATTTATCTAGATATTAATGATTTGAAAGACATTGAATCTAATAATTGCTTACATGTCAAAAAATGTTTTCAAAAACTGAACATTCAAAAGATAAAATTTTGTTTTGTTAATTAATGATAGACCCATGTGACTTGTTTACACTTTATGTGACTTGTTTACACTTTGCGTGACCTTTAGAGTCCCAGATTGATTTCCCGCCGGGCAAAAGTGTGTGTATTTGTATGCAGAGTTTGTACTTTTCCACATAACATCAGGATTTTCAGATGAATAAGATTCGACAAGTAATGTTCGTGCCTTATTAAATATACATCAAATTGAGGATTTTTCTGCTGACATCTCAAAATATAAGATTTTATGGTTTCTTGTCATATACCAGTGTACATTTTGTGCCCGGCGCAGTTTGACCTTTGGGGCTCTTATGTAAACATGTGATGTCATTGGTCACATCGTCAATTCAGAGATCAAGGTAAGCTACTTCATTGGTAATGTTGGCAACACTCTTTAAAACAAGATACACACTGATACTTGAGAGTTCTTTCGGGTGACACCATGTAATGATCTCTTCTTGGAAGAAGTGATGGCTCTGAGAAGAGCCGGTTGGTTTGTTTTAAACGTTTCGACTAGTCTGCTCTAGCCATCATCAGGCTAGAGCAGAATAGCCGTCATCAGGCTAGAGCAGACAAGTCGAAACGTTGAGAACAAACCAACCGGCTCTTCTCAGAGCCATCACTTCTTCAAAGATGAGATCATTACATGGTGTCACCTGAAAGAACTCGAGTATCTATCTCCACCATGCAAAGCCTCAAATCCTACATTAACCCTAACCACCCCATATCCTGCAAAATCCTCCAAGGGGCACTTTTTGGGAAAAATTCAGCACTGTTGGAAACTGGTATTTTCACCTCTTCAAATGGGACAAAATTACTACCTGGCAAGAAGTACAGGCCATAAGTGCGTAATATGAATGATCAATGAACATGCATGGTGCATTTTGAAGATAAGGACATGTTTCCAAAAATGCACTGATGGATTTCGGAGGATTCAGGAAGGTTCCTAGCCAGAATACCTAGGGGGTTGAGGTTAAAGAAGGTTCCTAGCCAGAATACCTATAGCGGGTTAGGGTTAAAGAAGGTTCTTAGCCAGAATACCTAGGGGGTTAGGGTTAAGATACATACTGAACAATATACATGTACTACCAACCTGTGAAAGTTTCAGCTTAGGCCAAAAAAAATACATGTAAATGTTGTGTTTTCGGTAACATGACCACAAAAATTATGGGTAGGTAGGTCGGGAATTTTTATCTTTTTAAATTTATTTCTTTAATTTTTTTTATACGGATTTGATGCATGCACATGTACATATGCATATACACGTATGTGTACGTACATGCAATGTTTAAAAAACATTTTAAACAAATGATTATGAAATGAATTGGTTTGTTTTCTTAATTTTTTTGTATAATACAATACTGTGTTTAAAAAATACACCCCTAGAAAAAAAATCCTGAAAGAAAAAGATTACTGAATTGGTCGGTTACCGGAAGCACAACTTTTTTGGCCTTATACTGTTGTGTCGTCCACGAGAAAATAATGAAAATGTATTAAGATTGTTTGTATTCATTCAATCAAAAGAATTCCCCTTCCTAATTTTTTTTATAGAAAAGATTAACCCTTCTATAGGTTTAACAATCAAAGACACTCAAAATTTGTATGTCACTCCCAACCCATTGACTTTGTGCAGTGCACTCAAATAAATGCAAGGACATGTGGCTCTGGTAGGAGGTCAAACCAAAACCACTCGACTGTAACTTATGCAGTACATACACAGCTCTGTGTGACTCTGCATATAACTTGTAAGACATACACAAGTGTGTTTGACTTTGCCACTATCTCCAGCACTCTTATACACATGTGTGAACAATTGGCAATGCAACCAAAAATACTCAAGTGACTGTCTGTGGGTGCGGTGCTTACTGGGCCAAATTTCAGCCTGGGCATAGGAGAGTTAATACCATCATCAGCTTTACATTAAGTCGGTTGAACATTAAAATGTTTTTAATGTTTTAGTTTTGGTCAACCAATCTATCCAAGCCTTACCATTATGCAAATAAGTATTAACGAGTATGCAAATTTGTCAATTACCATGGAATTACCCAAATGTACACAGACTATAATGCCCCGAACAGAGAAAAACAAAAGAAATAAAAATTGATACACTAGAAACTGATTGGCGAGAATTTTTTTCTCTTTCTTATTTTAAATTAATTATTATTTATTTATTTTTTGGTCTAGGCTCTTGTGGGCACACTAATTCACGCAACAGTGATTTGATGTCAGTGCAATATTCGACTAATCCCCTGTCTCTATCTAGACAGGCTCCGGCTGTACCATTCAAGGGAATTCATTGGATATGGTGTGCCAAAGGTCTGCCATCATGCTTCGAGGCTCGCGCGCAAATGTACTACGCATGCGCGTACTTGGCCATGGCGATATTGCGCATGGACACCCATCATCGTACGCAAGGTCAAAGTTGAATCTTGCCAAACTGAGAGGCCGGTATCTGGTGTAGTTCACAAGCCTCAAAGCGTTACGTCAGGGCCCAATTTCATGGCACTGCTTACTGCGGAATTCTGCGCTTATGGCGCATAGAATCACACGCTTTTTATGGCGCCGTAAGCGCAGAATTCTGATCTTCATGCTATATTGCAATGGGAGACATTTTGAGACACTGGTGGTAGCAGCAAGATGTACATGTACCAATCATTTTTCTCATTATTTACGTAATTCCGAACATGTGCACAAAACCGTGAAAAAGCACCGGTACGTTTGCTGGCACCGAGCATCTTAAAAGAGAGCTGTGTGGTCCACTACCATGGAAACAAGGTCGAGTCTTTCATAGCAATCCCTATTGCAGTTGCAGAGCTGCCAACTCTTCCGGATTCTGCGGAAGACTTCGCGTGTTGAGTGATTTGCCAAAATATATGCAAGGAGGCCGCTCCTTTTGGCACCAAAAGGAGAGGCCTCCTTGCATATATTTTAAGTAAGTAAATTACCGTCAAATACGCGAAGTCTTCCGCAGAATCCGGAAGAGTTGGCAGCTCTGCAGTTGTCATCAACCGCATGGAATGTCTGTGTAAATGTTTGTATAACTTTCAAAAGACAATTAGCCAGAGAATTGACAGATAATACATGTGACTGGCTCTGGCAAAACCCTAAACTCGGACCCAATTTTCAAAAGTGACCTCCCAAATTTATCGTGAAAATTAGCAATGTTCCCAACAACGTTTCAGGATTTTTCTTTTTCCATCAAAATCTAGAGAAAATTCTCTATATAGTGACATGAAATATACGCATTATGGTAAATGCCGAGAAGTTCCGGGTTTTGCCAGAGCGGGTCACACACATGTATGATAAATTCAATGTTTCTACAGTATCTGTTCAAATATTATATGCTGCAAGTATACTAAACGTAAAAAAGGAAAAAAAAACAGCACTCGGTAATCTAAAAGCCTAACGTACTTCATAAACAGAAATATTCAAGTTCATAAAACACGATTTTTTTTGTGTTAAAATTGTATTGGCAGAATTTTTATTTTGGCAGGCGTGGAATTTTTAACTGTGCATATTTAAGGCTAGTTAAACCAAAAAACAACTGAGAGCTTATCTTCACAACTGATGGATGTTGTTGCATTGAGGGTGTCTAGCCAGTTACTTAAGTGGGTTACGGTTAAAAAAAACACATCCTTCAGTTATTTTTCATTTTGTTCACTGGAAAAATCATTCAAAGTGAAGCACAGAATCTCCTTTTTTTGCCAATGACGGGAATAATCCATTGTCCCCTTCATTTTACCACATATTATTTTGTTGTTTTTCATTTTATTCACTGGAAAAATCATTGAAAGCGAAGCACAGAATCTCCATGTAAAAAAAATTAAAATTAATTTAAAAAAAATAAAAATAAATAAAATTCCTCATTAGGTTGCCAGAGACAGAGACAATCCATTTCCCCTCCCCCCATTTTTATCAAGGGCACAAAAAATACTCTTTAAAACACTCGCTCTCTCCTTCAGGAAGTGTACCACAAAAATGACAAAACTTCCATAAGGCCAAAACAAAAACTCTCCAGTTTCTGGTCATAGGTCAGCTTTAAAAATCAGTGTGGTGACGCACGTCAGGGAACAGGGAAATATGTGATACATGTATACGCGGGGACCAAATTTCCCATTATACAAAGTATGGCGGCTAAGAGAGGCCTCACAAATCGGGCAAACGTTCATACCCCAATGTGAAAAGTCATTTAAAACACAGCACGGCAGAATTCCAATCGATCCAGCAATTTTGGCTGCAATTGGACATCGTTTCATAACAAAAAAAGAAAATTAAAAATGCCGATGCACGGGTCTGAGGCGACGCACGCGGAGACCAGAAACCGGAATATTTCACACAGATCACAACCTCTTTTCCTCAATGCAGGCTTTGTACCCTTGTAAACAAAATAGTCTACACCTTATAACAGAGGTGTGATTTGAAAAAAGTAAAAACAAAATCCTGAAAATGGATAGGGGGCATTGGTCTCCCTTTGATCTAGACGTCAAAGACCCCTGAACCTCCTGGATGTTTAATTTTGAAGAATTTACAGACTCCATATCCCCAGAAACAAGAAACCAGAGGTTTGGACACAACACATGCTACTTCTTTCTTTCCTTGGTGGCTACTTCTCTTCTTTCAAGAACATTTTTAGGCAAAGGGAGAGTTGTAAAAAAAATCCGGAAATCAGGAAAAATCACGAGAAATCACAAGCCTGTTATAAGTTACCCACATTAATCTCATTCTAGTTTCTTTGCCGGTTTACCGATCCTCGCGTCAACATTCCTCACCGAGACCAGGATCAGGAGGCTTGTCAGTGACATGGCCTCTAAAAACATCAGAACGACGACCCAGTTGAACCTCTCGGCAAGGTAGGTCAATGGGAAGCCCGCCATCAAGACACCGACTGGAAATATCAGAAGAAGAAAACAAACTGGACAAGTGGTCTGAATGGTCTTGCAGAAGAGAAAAACTTGTTGACAAAAACTGGAAAGCTTCCGGTTACAGCATAATGTAATAAGCTGAAACGTTTGTTGTTTTAGGGAGGAGGGCCAAAGTCATGGTACAGCCAAGCCTTTGAGAAGCCCAGCCAGGCCCAGGCTTTGCCTGTGACTCTCTAAGGGAGGAGGGCCAAAGTCATGGTACAGCCAAGCCTTTGAGAAGCCCAGCCAGGCCCAGGCTTTGCCTGTGACTCTCCAAGGGAGGAGGGCCAAAGTCATGGTACAGCCAAGCCTTTGAGAAGCCCGGCCAGGCCCAGGCTTTGCCTGTGACTCTCTAAGGGAGGAGGGCCAAAGTCATGGTACAGCCAAGCCTTTGAGAAGCCCGGCCAGGCCCAGGCTTTGCCTGTGACTCTCCAAGGGAGGAGGGCCAAAGTCATGGTACAGCCAAGCCTTTGAGAAGCCCGGCCAGGCCCAGATTTTGCCTGTGACTCTCCAAGGGAGGAGGGCCAAAGTCATGGTACAGCCAAGCCTTTGAGAAGCCCGGCCAGGCCCAGATTTTGCCTGTGACTCTCCAAGGGAGGAGGGCCAAAGTCATGGTACAGCCAAGCCTTTGAGAAGTCCGGCCAAGCCCAGATTTTGCCTGTGACTCTCTGGGAGGAGGGCTAAAGTCGTGGTACAGCCAAGCCTTTGAGAAGCCTCGCCAGGCCTGGGCTACCTGGCCTCCTAATCTGTCTTTTGGGAGTCCTAATCCTGTAACAACGCAGTACCTGAAAATTAACCTACATGTAACCTGGGCTTCTGGAGGGCCTAGCCCAGCCAAGTAGAGCTCATTATAATCGCCGCAGTTGTGATCAAAAGACACCCGAGGTGTCAGTCAAGTCTGTGTTGACAATAAGAGCTATTTGAGATCTATTCATTAGTAGGGGGTCTTTCGTACTCAGAGAGGCCCATAGGCCTGGCCAGGCTTCTCAAAGGCTTGGCTGTGCCACGACTTTGGCCCTCTTCCTTTAAGGAAAGGTACAACATTAGTAATTACCACGAGATTTTACCATACATATTTTTAGTGTGTCATCCTTGGTTTGGTTACTAGGCAGCGATTTTGTTGAGGTAATCAAAGTTTTCCTGGGCATTTATTTAATTTATTTAACCTGGGGAGACCTTTCCGTGAAACACTATTTTTTCAAAGTTGTCCAGGAATCCTGTAAACATGGGTGCTTGCTACAGGTATGTGAACCATAAACACCGGGGTAAACCCCTGCTTTTCCACGATAAGTGTTCCGAGTTCTTTTACGTGCATTACTTTAATAATCTAGTACACTGGACCCACAGCTTAACACACAATCGGAAGGTTGAAGCAATTATGGTTAAATGTCTTCCTCAAGGAACACAAGCGCCGCGACCAGCCAGGCCAGGATTCAAACACACATTCTGTCAGTACCAGAACTTACATCCGATTCACTGGACTGCTTGGCCACGACACTCCACAGTGTTCATCTTCAAGGGGCAACATCGTCACGATCAACAGGGCATGGAATCGGAGTGCTAAATTTAGAATAAATACCACACATGACAAGATCATATTGCAGTTGCTGCTGCATAAATGAGCCAGTATTTTTCAGTCACTGTGGTCATCTTGAACTAGGACACCAATTCCATGCCCTGTCGAAAGTCTGCTCTGATTGTGACGATGCTGTCCCTTTAACAAATATCTTTGTAGCCCCTACCTGAGTGGCCTTTGTGACGGGCAACCATCATAAACAATTTTTTTAAATCTTACCATTGCAACCCATGGCTGCGAAGGCATGTGAGGTTCCAGACAGGTGGACTGGGGCATTCTCAATGGCTACTACACCGTACACAGAGAAGCAGCTATACTGACACACACCCAGCACAAAACCAATGATCAGAAGAACAATCTATAAACGACGAAATGCAACGAATTACATCACAAATTACACTGATAAATACCAGATTATCAAATAAACACATTATTATCTTAACCCTAACCCCTCTAGGTATTCTGGCTAGGAACCTTCCTTAACCCTAACCCCCTATAGGTATTCTGGTTAGGAACCTTCTTTAACCCTAACCCCTCTAGGTATTCTGGCTAGGAACCTTCCTGAATCCTCCAGAATCCATCAGTGCACTTTTGGAAACATGCCCTTATCTTTAAATGCACCATGCATTTTCGTTGATCTTTCATATTCAGCACTTACACTATGAACAACTTCACCTTGAAAATACACTGAAAATCCGTTTTGCCTTGAAATAACAGTTTTTCAGTGTCTGCAATTTCAGTGTCTCTTCCTCTCAGATATTGGCAATAATGTCCACAGTGATTTCACGGCAAATTCAAGGTGCTCTCGAGAATTAATGAGCTGCCCCAAAACTGCCACGAGAAGTTCATGGCATTTTCACAGCATTTTCACGGCGAAGGAATTCCAAGAGTATTTCATGGCAATTTCACGGTGTTGTGTCATCATGAAATTGTCGTGAACTATTTATTTCATGGTAAAACAGATTTTCAGGGCATTTTCAGGGCATTTTCAGGGTAGTTATTCATAGTGTTATGGCCTGTACTTCTTGCCAGGTAGTAAATTTGCCCCATTTGAAGAGGTGAAAGTACCAGTTTCCAACAGTGCTAAATTCTTCACCTTGGAGGAATTTGCAGGATATGGGGTGGTTGGGTTAACCCTCCTATGGTTTGACGTTTCAAAACCTTTCAAAATCTGCTTACGGGCCAAAATGGCTATCAATTATTATGAACCCTTTAAAACCCTACAGAATTTGTTGCTACTGAACAACCACACCTTTCAATACCCTTTGAAAGGTATTGAAACATTTCAACACCAGTTTGTTCAGAGAGTTGTTACACCTTTCGAAACCTTTCATAGGTCCCTTTTGTCAGACAGTTTTCTCACCTTTCAAAACCCTTCAGTACAGCAAACTTGAAAGGTTTTGAAAGGTCTGACAATTCTATGGCAACTGCACTGTACATAGGAGGGTTAAACAACATACAAATACCAGTGTTGTACATTCTCGGTCTTATGTCACAATTCTTCAAAGATGATGTATATTTGTAATTGCATTGTAGGTACTAGTATGTATCTCAGTACAATTTTTTTTTTTCTCCTATGCTATCATTGTATATTGTTTGTATTCATGTTTTTTCTTTGTTTCCGCGCCTTGAGCGCCCAGCAGGGTGGATATGTGCGCGCTACAAATCTTTATTATTATTATTATTATTACACAAAAAAGTCTTCTGTTTCTGCACACTTTGCCTCAGACCCGCATGTCGTTATTTTAGTTTTCTTATTTTTGGCTATGAAACGATGTCCGATTGCAGCCAAAATTGCTGGATCGATTGGAATTCTGCTGTGTTGTTTTAAACAATTTTTTTTTTCACATAGGGGTATGAACGTTTGCCCGATTTGTGAGACCTCTCTTAGCCACCATACTTTGTGTGTGGGAAATTTGGTCTTGTTGCAATAATTGTGTATACATGTATCACGCTGGCAAAAAAAACAAAAAAAAACGCATCACGACACCGATTTTTAAACCGACCTATGACCAGAAACCGGAGACTTTTTTTTGGGGGGGGGGCCTTAAAGGCCAGGTACAACATTTGTAATTACTTTGCTTTGCTTTCCTTTATCGCTTAAATCTTTAAAATCCACAGGATCACAACATTGCCATTTGTAAAAATCCGGAAAAATCCCACCCCTGTATTTTACCAAAATTTTCTGATTTTTTTTGTTTCTTCTTTCTATCAGGACATCAATAATTTCCTTATAGAAAGGAATACCAATACAAAGCAATAATTTATTTATTACATGAATTTATGAATGGGACCACCATACATTCATTTTGGGACATATTTAGTTTAAAAACCATGCTTCCCATGATTATTTTGAGAAAATAATCCTTTCCTCAAGTAAAATAGCAATGTTCCAATGAAAAAAAAAAATCATAAGTTCTTGTCAAAATAGCGAAAATTGTATAATTTCTTACCAAGCTTGTATGAATAGTCACCATACTCCTAAACATGTGTATGAACAAAAGGTTTATTGCCTCCATGAACAAAAACCACGGAAGCCGAGGGCTGGATTTAGTTTTTTTGCTCGCCTGAAAAAACAACAAAAAACACACACACAAAGGAAAGTTCACCCTCCTACTCTGGCTGCTTTTTAGTGACAAGTACATACTGAGGTCAAAACCAGTCAACTGCCTGTTTTGACTGTTGACCGAAATGTGCACACAGGGGCATTTTTGACTGGTTTTTACTGTCATTTTGACCACCATGAACAATACCAGACAATGCCTTTTTACCAGTCAAAAACGTTTGACTCATTTTGACCTGTAAATGTACTAACTATACATGTACACGTAAGGTTTGACAGTGTTTGACTTTTAAGTGCAATAGATATACCTTGGCAAGTATATCAACGTTTTGACTGAATTGACCCTTGCAGTCACACAAGAGTTTAATAATGGGAAGAGATACGGGTACAACATTGGTAGTAGGGAGGGTTAGAAGTATCCGGGAGAGAAGTGATACGGGTACAACATTGGTAGTAGGGAGGGTTAGAAGTATCCGGAAGAGAAGTGATACGGGTACAACATTGGTAGTACGGAGGGTTAGAAGTATCCGGGAGAGAAGTGATACGGGTACAACATTGGTAGTAGGGAGGGTTAGAAGTATCCGGGAGAGAAGTGATACGGGTACAACATTGGTAGTAGAGAGGGTTAGAAGTATCCGGGAGAGAAGTGATACGGGTACAACATTGGTAGTAGGGAGGGTTAGAAGTATATGGGAGAGAAGTGATACGGGTACAACATTGGTAGTAGGGAGGGTTAGAAGTATCCGGGAGAGAAGTGATACGGGTACAACATTGGTAGTAGGGAGGGTTAGAAGTATCCGGGAGAGAAGTAATACGGGTACAACATTGGTAGTAGGGAGGGTTAGAAGTATCCGGGAGAGAAGTAATACGGGTACAACATTGGTAGTAGCGAGGGTTAGAAGTATATGGGAGAGAAGTGATACGGGTACAACATTGACAGTAGGGAGGGTTAGAAGTATCCCTGGGAGTATACAGCTCACATGCTGCCATTTCGGCGCATACAGGGCTAATCAAACACAACAACCAACTCTGCCCTCGCAGGTACCTATTTACACCCTCACAGGTACCCATTTACCCCCTGGGTGGAGAGAAGCAATTACGGTAAAGCGTCTTGCTCAAGGACACAAGTACCACGGTCACGGTCGGGATTCGAACCCACATTCCGACGACTCGGCCATCAGAACACAAATCCGATGCACTAAACCGCTCGGCCATGGCACCCACAGGGAAGGCACAACATTTTTTGCCATTGCCCCACCCCCTATTTCAGGACCCTGGACCCGCTGATCTGGAAAGCATTGGTGGGTACCATTGGCTGGCCCAAAAGAGAAAATGACCAATGAAACTGAAGGAAAATTATATATTGAGCAATTACCCGAGCGATTAATTTATCAGTGGCAAAGCCAGCCACGATGCTTCCAATAATTGCTCCAATAGAGTAGGCACTTGTGAAGGTACTCCCTAGAGGGCAAGAACAAAATATTCAATTATTAGAATTCATTTATTTTATATAACAATTCTGTAGAATAGACCTTAAATGCATTGATGCCACAAACTAAAGAGCGCCCTCGTTGGTCACTCATTTGTTCATGTACATGTACACTGAGCAAAAATATAAACGCCCCATGTTTCAACCTGACCCCCACCGTGTCCACATGCATGTCCATGATTGCCAGACGCCACTATCGTGTTCTAACGGACAGTAATCTGTAGCATATTGAACAACAAAATGAATTTTGTATGATTTTGCAACCTCTAAGGCTAATAAAAGTTTCAAAGTGCCACATGGGGCGTTTATAATTTTGTTCAGTATATGTTAGGTAAAACTTGTAGCTTTGCATGGTGAGGATGATAAGTAAGACTAATTGCGGTGACACCATGTGGAATCTCAATTGAGTAGTAATTAGTTCTGAAAAGAACTGGTGGTACAACTCGACGTTTCGATCAGTATGCTCTGATCGTCCTCAGGAGAATGCCGGACTCTGGAAAATGCTGCTGCTTAAGTAGACTGCTGGAGGATCATCCCATGAATGGATGCAGGAGGATTAGTTCGTTGAGGCGCGCAGGCGGGAACTGTTGAGACTAGGATCCTAGGGGTTGGGGAGAGGAGTGTGTGCTCACTGAACTGAATCAGTTGTTGACAAGCACGGGGGGATGGAGGGTGGTTGACTTAGGATATAGGAGATCCCTCAGTCTGGGGTGGGTTATGGACTTTGGATATAGAAGATCCTTCAGTATCTCCTTCATGTATGTTAGTCTAAAGATCTGACGTCACACTTAGAGGCTCGTGAATTTTGGCTGCAATTGGACATCGTTTCATAGCAAAACAAAAAAGAAAATTAAAAATGGCAACACGTGGGTCCGAGGCGACGCGCGCGGAGACCAGAAACCGGAGACCCTTTTTTTGGCCTGAAGTATATTAGTATCAGATTGTTAAAATTTCACGTCCAAAACACAGCAACCATTATACTTATTATCAGAAGTCTATTACCTACATTAACCCTAACCCCTAGGTATTCTGGCTAAGAACCTTCCTGAATCCTCCAAAATCCATCAGTGCACTTTTGGAAACATGCCCTTATCTTCAAAATGCACCATGCATTTTCGTTGACCTTTCATATTCAGCACTTATGGCCTGTACTTCTTGCCAGGTAGGAATTTTACCCCATTTGAAGAGGTGAAAATACCAGTTTCCAACCACTCTGAATAAGTTCACCCTGAAAATGTCCTGAAAATCTGTTTTACCGTGAAATAAATAGTTCACGACAATTTCATGACGACACAACACCGTGAAATTGCCATGAAATACGCTTGGAATTCCTTCGCCGTGAAAACGCTGTGAAAATGCCATAAACTTCTCGTGGCAGTTTTGGGGCAGCTCATTGATTCTCGAGAGCACCATTATTGCCAATATCTGAGAGGAAGAGATACTGTGAAATTGCAGTGAAATTACGGTGAACTGTTATTTCAAGGCAAAACGGATTTTCAGGGTATTTTCAAGGTGAAATTGTTCATAGAGAACAGTGCTGAATTTTTCCCAAAAGTGCCCCTTGGGGATTTTGCAGGATTTGGGGTGGTTAAAGGGGGACTGACATGGATTTAAATCAAACAGTTAAATATGTGATCGTTTTATTCTTTTATATCAGTAAAAGATCAATAACATTTTTGTTTTGTGTTTTTATTGTTTTTGAGAGTGTTATTTTACCATTGTAAAAATGCCCCCCACTTTTATGCCCTGCACGGAGGAGCTGTTCGTGACATCATGACGGGAAGAGAAATTCGGCTCAAAACTCGGCTCAAAATGATCGCTGCACAAAACTATGTGAGCCGATGGACCTGACCACTTTACTCTTGTCAGTCGAACTTTGCTCGTCCAAATACGGCGATTTTTGGGTCACTTGGGAACAGATGAAGGCTAACACCGTCTTTGGTGGTAGTGTTGCATCCTGCAGAAACACATCTTCCCGGCATTTTATTAGTTCCGGAAACAAAAATCACGGAAGAAATGAAATCGACGCTACGTGTGTGAAACGTTTGTATGTACATGTACATCATGTACACATCGGATCTTCCCGACCTTACGTCACATATCTTATGTAAATGAAGCTTCCACCATGGACGGGGTTGCCTCCCCCAAACACTTCAAACATTGTTTTAAAATACTTGTACTCAGAAATCAATGATTAAATAGACACAGGTGGTCTCAAAAACAATATTTTATTACAAAACGCCTTAAGTAGTAGTAGTAGTAGTAGTAGTAGCTGTCGGTCGCGAAGCGACAATGACCGCCATCATATCATTTCACAGCTGATCTCCAGTCAGGTCGCTGGACTGCAAGAGTTGTCCAGGTCTTGCTGTCGATTTCGCATCTTGAGGTTCCGCTTAATGGTGTCCTTGTATGCGAGCCGGGTCACCAATCTTTCTTGCACCGGCAGTGAGTTGAGAGAAAAGTATCTGTTTTGGTAGTCTCGGAGGGCATCCTAATGATGTGGCCTGTCCATCGTAAGGTCTTCGGATGAGCAGGTCCTCCATCGAGGGTAGGTGAGCTCGCTCCAAGATTTCGTTATTGGTCACCTTGTCCTTCCAGGTAACTCTCATGATTGATCGTAGGTGTCTCATCATGAAGGCGTGAAGTTTCTTGACTTGACTCCTGTATAGGGTCCAGCTTTCCGCACCATATAAAAGAGTTGACAAAACAATGGCTCTGTAGATCTTGCACTTGACTCTTGTTGAGACATGATGATTATTCCAGAGCCTGGTTCGCAGTCTCCCAAAAACGCTGCTCGCCTTGGCCATCCTCTTTGTCAACTCCGTGTCAATGCGGCCATCCTTTGAAATGGTGCTTCCGAGGTAGGTGAAGTCATCTATCTGGTGTAGGGCTGTGCCGTCTACTAGAATTTCCTTCCCCTCTCTATGAGTTGGTCCGGGTTGGAACAGTACTTTAGTCTTCTTGATGTTGATCTGTAGCCCAAACTTCTTTGATGCCGCTGAAAATGCATCCACAATGCGCTGCATCTGTTCTGGTGTGTGTGCAACGAGAGCGCTGTCATCTGCAAACAAGAGCTCTCTCACAAGGATCTGTGTGGTCTTTGTCGTGGCCTTGAAGTGTGAGACATTGAAGAGGTTGGCATCCTGACGGGATTGTATGTAGACACCTTCCTCGAGATCACCAAAGGCCTCCTCCAGCATAGCCGAGAGAAAGATTGAGAACAACGTTGGGGCCAACACACATCCTTGCTTCACACCATTACTTACTGGGAAGCTGTCAGATGTCTCGTTCGCTTAAGTACACACACAATAAAGGATGTCGTGGCCGAGCGGTCTAGCTTACCGGATTCAAGTTCTGGTGTTAGCAACATAATATGGGTTCGAATCACGGCCGTGACACTTGTGTCCTTGAGCAAGACACTTAATCATAATTGCTTCTCTCCACCCAGGGGTTAAATGGGTACCTGTGAAGGCAGAGTTGGTTTGCTCTATATGCGCTAGAAATGGCAGCAATTGAGCTGTATACTCCCCAGGGAGCTGAGATGGTTTCAGGAATGATTTATGAGCCTTATGAGCAGGGATAATAATATAATGCGCCTTGAGCACCACTTAGTTGGTGGATACGTGCGCTATATAAATCCACACATTATTATTATTATTATTATTATTATTATTATTATTAATAAAGGATGTCAGTCCACCTTTAAAGTGTGCTAGCCTGCTGTAATCCATACCATGGCATTGTTCTCCAAATTCCTACACGCACAACCAGCATGGTTACAAGTTACAGCCCGGCCTGCCGCAAGCCATCGTGGGATTAGGCGCTTGACACGTGAAGCTAGTTCCTAGAACAATGTTATACCTTGTCTTTAAGGGACAAGGGCCAAAGTCATGGTACAGCCAAGCCTTTGAGAAGCCCAGCCAGACTCAGGCTTTGCCTGTGACTCTCCAAGGGAGGAGGGCCAAAGTCATGGTACAGCCAAGCCTTTGAGAAGCCCAGCCAGGCCCAGGCTTTGCCTGTGACTCTCTAAGGGATGAGGGCCAAAGTCATGGTACAGTCAAACCTTTGAGAAGCCCGGCCAGGCCCAGGCTTTGCCTGTGACTCTCTAAGGGAGGAGGGCCAAAGTCATGGTACAGCCAAGCCTTTGAGAAGCCCAGCCAGGCCCAGGCTTTGCCTGTGACTCTCTAAGGGATGAGGGCCAAAGTCATGGTACAGTCAAACCTTTGAGAAGCCCAGCCAGGCCCAGGCTTTGCCTGTGACTCTCTAAAGCGAATGTTGCCCGATGCATATGAAAATAAGTAAAGACACGGCGACACCATGTAAAAAGTTTGTAGTAGTAAGTGGTTCTGAAAAGAACCAGACGATCAAAGCATACTGATCGAAACGTCGAGTTTGTAACCAACTGTTATTTTTTCTGAACCACTAACAAAGACAAATTTTTACATGGTTCTCACCACAGTTGTCACCACAGTCTTTACTTATCCTTTTCACCATCCAAAGCTATTTTACTGATGGTGTACAATCTCTTAACCATAACTACCCCCAAATCCTCCAAAATCCTTCTCCTGGTTTTGCCTGATTTTGGCAGATTCAGTATTCCACAGTATAGCCCTGCGAATAGAGCATGTAGCCATGCGCACCAAATCCATCAAACTCCACCGGCTGCTTTTGTTGGATTCAAGACTGTGTACAGTGTATCTAGCCAAGCCATGGATGCTTTGCAATTGCTACTGTCCAGTTCCATCAAAGTCAAACAATATGGGTACTTTTTTACTGCATGTTGATGGATTGTTGGCGGATTTTGGATGGTTTCTAGCCAAAATGCCTAGGGGGTTATAAGGGCAGTACTCACCGACAGAATTCTCAAAGCCGACCTCTTGTATCAGATAGAGCTGACCCCAGTCCATGATACCATACGCCATATGAGCGTTGAGGCAAAACAATATGCAAAGGATCCACAGAAACGGACTGGTGATGATGTCACGTGTCGTCGCTGAACTCTGGTATTTCTTTGCACCTGAAAAAAAAAGAAAATTTATGGTAAGGTTTATAGACCTTTGTTTACAAAAATTGTGGCGTGGTCACATTTTCTGCCCGGCACAGCGTTAGCCAGCAATACCTTTGTGTGTCTTTTGGATGCAAAATGGACACCCTGTTTTATTCGTAATGCACATGTAAAAGTATTGTACGTTCAACATTTGGACACCGTTTTTCAAAGAATAACAAATTTGTATGTCCAAATTTGTATTTCCAAATCTTGGCTTAAGCTCCAAGATTTACAAAATTGTGGCGTGGTCACGTTTTCTACCCGGCGGTATGCACGCTCATCCTCTTTTGGTCACATCGTCTCATTGATCTCCATCATCACTATAA
Organism: Zoroaster sp. YZ-2022; assembly: GCA_029582265.1. NCBI lineage: Eukaryota > Metazoa > Echinodermata > Asteroidea > Forcipulatida > Zoroasteridae > Zoroaster > Zoroaster sp. YZ-2022. The sequence goes on along the minus strand of CM055817.1, from coordinate 37,810,815 downwards.
TAGTGATCAATACATTGTCTATAGACGATGTGACCTGTGACGTAATGCCTCAACCAAATCAGGATGCGAGTGCATACCGCCGGGCAGAAACGTGTCGTTTTGGTCAATTAGGCATGAGGTCACAGCTCACATTGTCTCATTGATCTTCATCATCACTATAATAGCTATCAATACATCGGCTATAGACGATGTGACCTGTGACGACACGCCTAAACCAAAACAGCATGTGAGTACATACCGCCGGGCAGAAACGTGTCGTTTTGGTCAATTAGGCATGAGGTCACAACTCACATTGTCTCATTGATCTTCATCATCACTATAATAGCTATCAATACATCGGCTATAGACGATGTGACCTGTGATGACACGCCTCAACCAAAACAGCATGTGAGTACATACCGCCGGGCAGAAACGTCCTGTTTTGGTTTAGGTCACATCGTCAATACCACAGCATTAGCCAGCAACACCTTTGGGTGTCTTTTGGACGCCCAGTTTGCTAAATGGACACCCTGTTTTATTTGTAATACACATGCAAAAGTTAACCCAAGTTAAACATTTGGACACCCTGTTTTTCAAAGAATAATATAATTTCGATGTCCTATTTCCAAACCTTGGCTTAAACTCTGAGGTATAACCATATGTAGGATTGGCAGGGCTCGCACTAGCCTACCATCTAGCAGGGCGAAGGCAGTTTGTAAATTCCCCAGTTAGTAAATTGCCCTACTAGAAATACATGTATTACCCAAATTAATTTCTAACTCATCAAAATCCCGAGCCAAATAGTGAAAATATGTCAACAGAGGGCATGCTTTACTCACCTTTAAAATGAAATGACAAATAAGGTAATGCTATATCTGATTTCTGCAACTATATGTATCTGTCATTTTGTGGATCAAGCTTTCCAGGGTTATGTTGTCTTAATAGTATTCACAGGGGTCAAAATTAACTTGAATTTTATGGTAGCCCGCAGGACTAGTTATGTAAAAATTATACTAGTCCTCATTTTTTAGTAGTCCTGAAAAAGGTGAATATAAATATAAGAAAAAGAAATGAAACGTGAGCTGGTGAGCAACATATTCTTGCTGAAAACATCACGCTGAGATCATACTAAATGTTTTTTGCATATTTTTATTTAATTTTTTTTCACTAGGCTATCTGACTACCCAAACTCCAGCAGCTAGTAATCCCACTGCTAAAACCACTAGGGGTGAAAAAAAAAAAAATCATACTTTGACAGTTTATCATGAAACCCTCTGCGGTAAAATGCTGCTCTTGCAGTAATTGTTCATCAGCGCTGTGTAGTTTGGCAGAAAGCCAAGTTTGGCAGAAAGCCAGTTTGGCAGAAAGCCATTTTGGCAGAAAGCCAGGTTTGGCAGAAAGCCATTTTGGCAGAAAGCCAAGTTTGGCAGAAAGCCATTTTGTTCTTTCATCATCACTAGTCTGGTAACATTAAGAACTTAGTCTTGAACCCAGACACTTTGTGAATGTGTTCACATGGTGCTGTACCCGCACACTGTGTGTAATGTGAATAGATTTCTCAAAAGTGTCTCTGTTCAAGACAAGACGTGTCCGAGTTTTTGCCAAATCTAGATTTGAGAACATTTCTAGCTCATAAATACTAACCAATTTTATTATTTTGAGAATCCTTTGCAGACAGCGGTTGTAAGCCGATGTCCACTGGAGAATTCTTGATAACCAAAAACGATACACCGGACATGACGATTCCTAAAACTCCTTTTGACAATTGGAAAGAAAACTAAATAATGTGAAAACAAAATTGAATTAAAAACAGAGAACGACATGACAAAAAAGAAGCTGAATTAACAACAGACCTGTTGGAGAAGTTTTTGTTGATACATAAAACCAGAAGTTTATTGCCTATACATAAAGTGTGCCAGCCTGCTGTAATCCATACCACGGCATTGTACTCACACAACACGCATGGTAATGACTTTTGCTACCCAGCCCTGCCTTGCCAAGACATCATGAGATTGAGTGCTTGACGCGCAGAGCTAGTTCCTAGAACTACATGTCGACACAATCTTAAACTAGACGCAAAACAAACCATCTGTGGGTCCACGGTGCGCAGTTCTCTCACAAGCCAAGTCGTCGTCGTCGTTCGTATGATATATCACAGCTAGTCACACGGGAACATCCGTATTTTCCAACCACTCGATTGTTCTATTGTCCAGGTTCACTATGCCAGCAGCGCCGTGGGGGGATCCAAGGAGAGGGCACGAGCTGATTAAATGTTGGGAATGTTCCTTAGCGATTTCGCGTAGATGATATTGAGTTGTCAACAAGCCAGGTAAGTCTCCTAGACTGCACCGCTTCTTTTTGAGACCTTGCGCGTCAGTTTGTGGAACAATTATATACAAAATGAATGGGCCAATTTGTTCTTGTTCTATTCTGTGGAAAAGGATAGTACACGAGTGGCACAATTCATGTACAGATAATAGACTTCTGGTAAAACTTACTAGGAACTTGTGGGAGTTTTAGGGACTACTGGTACTACTATTTTTGAGAGTAAAGGATTTTTCTTTTTTAAGGTAGTGGAGCATTTTCGTAGGAAATGTTTTTGTTTTTTTTAAGATAATGGGCTATTGAGACGAAGAGTGCAAAGAGACGAAGATAAAAGATTTGTAGCAGTTGATTAAAGTGCAAGTGTTAGGTAAGACTAATTGCGGTGACACCATGTGAAAATCTCTAATCATAATTAGTTCTGAAAAGAACTGGGAGGTTACAACTCGATGTTTCGATCAGTATGCTCTGATCGTCCTCAGGAGAATGCCGGACTCTGGGAAAAGCTGCTGCTTAAGTAGGCTGCTGGAGGATCACGCGATGGCTGGATGCTGGAGGATTGAGGCATGCAGGCGGGAACTGTTGGGACTGGGATCCTAGGAGGTGGGGGAGAGGAGTGTGTACTCACTGAACAGAATCAGTTGTGGACAAGCACAGGGGGAAGGAGGGTGGTTGACTTAGGATATAGGAGATCCCTCAGTCTGGGATGTATAAGTGTTACTCACAGAAAATTAGATAAAGATAATTTAGATTTCTGGAAGAAAGTCAAGGAACCCTACCCTCCCCCAAACGTACATACCTCCTACATTCATTGCTGCCCTCCACCCATAATCCTTTGCAACAACAGCAAGACAAATTGGTCCAAGGACACCGGCCACATTGGCACTAGTGGAAAGAACGCTCCACCAAAGTCCTAACTCAGATGGCAGAAACCACTGTGGACAGTATCAGTCGGAGTAAAAATAACAAATAAAACGTAATTTATAATCCGAGTTTGTTGTATCTCTACCCTTGCTATTCAACTGACCCACAACGTACAATTAATTTGGTTTTGACTGGCAAGAGTTGATGGTTACTGGAAATCACATGCCATAATTAAAACAGTAAAATATAATTAAAAATAGCCAAAGTCATGGTACATCCAAGCCTTTGAGAAGCCCGGCCAGGCCCAGGCTTTGCCTGTGACTCTCCAAGGGAGGAGGGCCAAAGCCATGGTACAGCCAAGCCTTTGATCTGAGAAGCCCAGCCAGGCCCAGGCTACCTGGCCTCCTAAACTGTCTTTTGTGAGTCCTAATCCTGTAACAATACAGTACCTGCCAATCAACATAACCTGGGCTTCTGGAGGGCCTAGCCCAGCTCATTATACTGGTTGCAGTTGGGAACAAAAGACAGCTGAGGTGTCAGTCAAGTCTGTGTTAACAATAAGACTAAGAGCCATTTGAGATCTATTCATTAGTAAAGGGTCTTTTGTGTTCAGATAGGGGATTATATGCATGTAGACCCATAGGCCTGGGCAAAACCTGTGCCTGGCTGGACTTCTCAAACGCTTGGTTGTACCATGACTTTGACCCTCCTCCCTAACCTTATCCTCAGGGTCTAAACCACGACAGCACTCCATAATGATCTCCGACAAACGCATACCTGTTTTAAAACCTTGGAGCAAGCAGGCCAGCCTCCCCCCTGGGCTAGCCCGTTGAGGAACGACAACAGCAGGAACATATTCATCGACTGGAAGCTGGTGAACTGCAGAACGAGGGCGCTGACGATGAGGAGACCGCCCGAGAACATCATGCGGGCGCTCAGTCTATCCGACAGCAGGCCACTGATAAACTTGCTGATGGTGTATGCCAGGGAGATACTGCTGGTGATTGCACCTGAGAGGAGAGAAGTTAAAACAGATCTATTATGTAAATACCTGTAATTATGCCAATTATTACCAATCAGAGACCTGTCTGATTATTGATAGCACATAATCTAAATGAAGCGCAAGGGGGAACACTCCAATATTTGAATCGTTGAACGCAAGATGGCACGACAATATACATGTGTACACTGTAGCCCCTTTAAAAAAAAAAAATTTCACGTAAAAGTCAAAAAGCATGGTTTCACAGTAATCACTATGTTAATAGCACTGCCTAAATGCATAAGGACATGTTTCTAAAAGTGTACTGATGGATTTTGGGGGATTCAGGAAGGTTCCTAGCCAGAATACCTAGGGGGTTAGGGTTAATGACAGCTTTTGGGGGAATTGATTTGCATTCCTAAAAGGAAAACAGTATTTTTAAGAACAATTTTTTTGAAGATTTACATGGTGAAATATTGTTATCCATTGGAGCAGGTTAGTCCAAAAGTAAGGAAGATAGGGCTGTGCGTTTTTGATTACATGTACATGTATTTCAGGAACCGGATATCCGAAATTGGAAATCTTTGGATACCCAGGTACCGTACCAGAAAACAATTTTTTGAAAACACATACATGTACATGTATAAGTAGTCCCGAATGTATAAAATAATCAATTTATACGAACACAAGTTTCTCTTGTTTTATTAGAGTCACAAGAAATGTGGACTCACTGTAGGTTAATTCCGGCGTGACAGACAGGACAGATTTACACAACCTGTTTTTTTTCAAAGGCCTGCCAAAAAACAATCTGTATTAAAGGTGTAACCTTCTAAGTTATGTATAAAGTCAAAGTAAACACTCTATATTTCAAATTAAAAAACAATCCATGAAACTAGAGGATTCAGTGGCTGTATATTGACAAAGTAAAATCAGCGTGACAGACGGGACGGAAATTACACTAAATTTTTTGAAAACGACTTTCATTGGAAAAAGCTATCTGTTCTCCTATGAAATTTAATGTTTTTTCCTTTTACAGTTAAATCACTTTTATACAAATAATCATTAAACATTATGACTTAGTTATTCAAAACATGGAACTGGAAACACCAGGCTCATTAAAGTTGTGACAGACGGGACGTGACAGACGGGACGTGACAGACGGGATATTTTTGCACGCTCAATAAAGCATCATTTAAACTAGTCCTACGATGATGAAATGTCATTTTTGGAATTTATTTTGAATCAACAACTAATACTACAAATTAATAATAAAGTTACTGTCATTAGTGTCAACAACAATTAATCAGAGAGTACCCCTTTAAGAGACAGTAAATTGGAGCACATTCATTCACACCTGCATTTAAGCTAATTTTGATTTGTGTGTTTCATTGGTCAACTAATTAATCAACATTTCACTTCAAAAGGCACTATTTTTTAATATTTTATTATTTTGGTACTAACAAGTATATGCAAAAAGATATCAATAAATATTATGCACTAGATTCAGCTTTACAATCTGAGTGAAAGTCAAACATTTACATTTAAATTTTGGCACTTTTGCATTCAAATCAATTCATTTTTCCTGTTTCTTCTTCGAACAATTTAACTTGGGAAAACTGTTATGCAAGGTTTTCTCTTTACTTCAAATCATGTACTGCAGAAGTTTGAGTCTCTTTGGTGGATAAGGAAAGGTATCCGACTTCATAGTCAACCAATAATAATTATCTTTGAAGCATAAGAACTATAACTGAGGGGAACTCAAATTTCCATCACAAAACGGGGGAAAATGCTACTTGCATTTCCCCAAACTTCAAGCCTTGATAAAAATAAATCCAAGTGCAGTAGAAGGAAAGCATCAACTGTTTCTGAAAGCTTGGTTAGTCTACTTTTCGAGAAAAAAATGATTTACAAGTAGAAAATGTACTTTGAAAATTCATGGATGTGGAACTCTTATCCGGAATTAACCTGTAATAATTTCCCGCCTCTATTAAAAATAACTCATAGCAATTAGCATCTAGGCTTGGGCGGTTCCACAATTTCTGGAACCGGTTCGGTTCCAAAAAAAAAGACTCGGTTCCGAGTCGGAACCGGTTCCAAGAGATTCAAAGAAAAACATAAGGATTACAGAAAATAATAAAACATATGCCCTACGGTATATTCAAACTTCGTTGTGTCCCTAATACGAAACGAAGAAGTTTCAATTTTCAACCACAAATGCAGTGATGATAATGTTGTTTAATTTAAAATATGTTTCAGAAACTTTAAAGAAACTTTTTGGAAACGTTAAGCTAAGTTAGAGATTTGTTTCCATTATCCTACCGTTAGCAAACAACGTTACAAGCCGTGCGAGTACATGCCATGGCTTTGCATGCACATGCTTCAGGGGTTGGAGCAATTAAGCAATTATACCACCCCCTATGCACAAGGTACCGTACTACCGTCCATGCCTATTGAAATTACATTAAGAACACTAGCAACATGACTAACTTCGTCACAAGATTATCCATATTACGGGGCCACCTTGATCATTCCACGTGCTTTCAACATTTTTAACAACATTTCCATAACCAAAGTATCCATGTTATGGGGCCAATTTATAAACAGGGGTTGGAGCATTAAGCAATTGCACCACCCCCTACTACCGTCCATGTCGTTTTGCCGTATTGACAGTACATAACTTCGTCACAAGTTTATCCATATTACGGGGCCCCCTTGATCACTCCACTTCTCAAGACACGTGCTGTCAACATTTGTAACAACATCTCCATTATAACCAAAGTATCCATGTTATGGGGCCATTTTATAAACAACTCAGTGACGCACAATAATACTACTAACGCACAGACATTGCGGTTTGCTTCAGTTGTATGTGTGGCGCCTTCACAAGTTTGCCGTAGTCTAGAGTTACATGTACATTTTGTCGGTCACTCATCAAAGAGAATCGGGTATTTTGACTGGAGCCGGTTCTCGGCTCTAGAGTTGGAGCTCAGAAAACTGCGTATTTCAATTGGAGCCGGGTTGGTCCTCAGAGTCGGGTATTTTGCTGGAGCCGGCTCTGACTGGGACTCGGCTCCCAGCCGGCTCTGGGACTCGGCTCTGGGAACCGGGTATTTGAAGGACTCGGTTCCGGAACCGACTCTTGCGAGTACCCGGTTCTTTAAAAGAGTGGAACCGCGGTTCCGATTCTTAATTTGGAATCGGGTAGAACCGGGTACCCGCTGGAACCGCCCAAGCCTATTAGCATCCCCATTCCCCACGCACATAAAAAACAATTCATGTGTCCCACATTTGCACTAATCCAATAACTGCTACATGTAACAGTAGGCACAAATACCCACTTGGGCTACTGGCACGACAGCATTCGACTCAAAACAAAAGTACATCATACAAAATGCAACAACATACAACAGTGGTCAATGATCGAGGCCTGAACTTGTTGCACCTACATGTAGCAGTGAAGGCTTCAGTAAATCGGACTGTGTTTTTTTCAAGCACAGTGCTGTCTACAACAACATACAACAAGGGGATCTTGTTGCATTGAGCAGGGTAATGCTGAAGACACAACAGACTATTTTGCTATACAAACACTGTCCAGTGCTGAATGCAACAAGATACAACAGATTGAGTCATCAGTACTGGCTGCTGAATGCAACAACGTCCATCGGAATTTTTCAACTGTTGCATCCTGTTGCATTTAGCACGGTTAGGGTTCAAATGTTCAGTCGGAATTTTAAAAAGTCGTTTACGGGTATTTGGAATCAAAATATGGAATCGGGTAATGGTCGGGTATCCGGGTACCCCAATTCCCTGCACAGCCTTAAAGAGAAGATCTTATTCAATTCTTATCAGAACCACAATCTCATTTAGCAATAGTTGAGATTTAACCCGCATGGTGTTACCGCAAACCGAAATGATAAAAAGCTGGTCTAGTTTTGTGATGCATATGTTTGGCAGCTTCCCGAGACGATGACCCTTGAGTTGAAAGGTGCATTACAAACCAGGGGTGTAATTTGACAAAATGGGTAGTGGGCCTGGGTCTCCCTAGTTGGTCTAGAGGCCAAAGCCCCATGAACCTCCTGGATGTTTCATTTTGGAGGATTTACAGACTCTCCACATCCCCAGAAACAAGAAACTAGAGGTTTGGACACAATACAGGCTACTTCTTCCTTTCCTTGGTGGCTACTTCTCTTCTTTCAAGAACATTTTCAGGCAAAGGGTGAGTTGTAAAAAATCCTGAAATCAGGAAAAATCCGGAGAAATCACAGGCCTGACAAACTTTATAAAAAAAAAAAAATTTTTAAATTAAAAAATTGCCACTCAAAATCACAGATGAGCATATTTTAAAAGGATATATGGGTCCAAAAACATGTTTAAAAAAATAATTTTTTTTAAATTATTTAAAACCATCTTTAACGAGGGTAACCCATCCAGCACAGCTGATCATTTGGGGCCCTCATATTATATAAAAATATATCCCCATTCAATATTATACAAAAATTATTACAGGAGGTACATATGAATTAATAATAATGATAAAACAGTCTTAACGGACAATTACATACGAAATAAAACGTAAAGGACTAAATTGCACAAATAGACCCCCCTCCCAGTCTACCATACTGATTAAAGATAGGACTAAAAGGGAAGATTAAAAATGAAGCAATAAACTAAAAAACAACAAAATGAACACAACAAAATTTAGATATACGAGCGCCCCCCCCATCCTCCCCCAATAAAAACCATCAAAGCAAATTAATTATCAATTGTATACCAACATCTCGGGCAAAACACAAGGTAATCTTTTGCTGCTAAATACAGCAGATGAGAATCCATAAAAAACTAATTTCAATGGTGCTCATTGTCAGTATTTGTCAACTGGTATCAATATACAGCTTAGGTACAGACAACAGAGCTAGTCATTTGTTAACGTGTTTTTGTTGTTGCTTTTGTCCTAATACCAGCGCTTCTTCTACTCCATTTAAATACAATTTAATCTTTGTCAAAATTATCAGCAAGGATGCAAAATATTTTCGCCACACAAGAGTTGCTATTGTACACTCATGGTGGCCCATTAATAAAACATCTCTTCAAAAACAATAGGACATTGTGTGTAATACCATCTGGACCTACTCTATGGTAATACCAATATTAACCCTCCTATGCCCAGGCTGAAATTTGGCCCAGTCAGCCCCCACCCACAGACAGTCACTTGAGTATTTTTGGTTGCATTGCCAATTGGTAGGTCAAACCACAGAGTCACACAGAGCTGTGTATGTACTGTCGAGTGGTTTTGGTTTGACCTATCCTAGCCACATGTCCTTGCATTTATTTGAGTGCACTGCACAAAGTCAATGGGTTGGGAGTTACATACAAATTTTGAGTGTCTTTGATTGGTTTTGGTTTGACCTACATGTATCACAGCCACATGTGCTTGCATGTATTTGAGTGCACTGCACAAAGTCAATGGGTTAAGAGAGACATACATTGTACAAATTTTGAGTGTCTTTGAGTGTTAAACCTATAGGAGGGTTAAGGCCATGTACATTACTTTTCAGAAAGAAAAGAAAACCGTTGTCATTCATGCACCAGCCTTTCCAACATTTAAATATGTCAATTGCCTGATATAAAAATACAAAGATAAAGGCATTTCCAACTGTTATGATTATTTTTGCGTGATCATTCACACTTACACCAGTGACTCAACATGAAGGTAAAAATTAATTATGATAGTGCTAAGGTGATCTTTAAATTTGACAACATCAAAATTAATCATGAGTTCCATTCTGCAATAGTTCCATTCAAACAATGGATCAACATTGTTAAGGGGGTGATGGATGGCTTCTGAGAGTAACTGCCTGTTTTGACTGTCGACCCAAATGTGCACACAGGGGAATTTTTGACTGGTTTTTACTGTCATTTTGACCACCCTGAACAATACCAGACAATGCTTTTACCAGTCAAAAACAGTCGACTCATTTTGACCTGTAAATGTACTTACTACACGTAAGGTTTGACAGTGTTTGACTTTTAAGTGCACTAGATATACCTTGGCAAATATATCAATTTTTTGACTGATTTTGACCCTTGTAGTAATAGGAGGTTTAATAGATTAAAACAAAGCACAAGAAAGATAAAATTCAATGAGTTGTTAAATTTTATGATACTAGTTAATTAAAATAAAAAAAGTAAATAAAATAATGTTGATTTTTGAAATAAACCTTTGGTTTCAAGTCAAATTGGTGAGATACATGTACTAGTTCAGATGTTGAGTATTTTTTTTTCACTTAACTTTGAACCTTGACATTATGCATAATTTAGTTTTTCTTTTTTCTTTTGATTTTTTTAAAAGTGACTCGGGATTCGGACTCGAACTCGACCTTCATGACTCGAGTCTCGGACTCGGACTCGACACTAGGCCTGGGCGAATAGTGAAATTTACCATCCAGCCAGCCATGTCGGCTTCCTCAAAGGCATTACTCACGAGTACTATTCGCGAATACTACAAAGCTTACCACTACCAGCAGTGCCCAGACAAAACAGTGCAATTGCCACCTTAATAGTATTACTCGCGAATAGTAGTCACGAATAGTTAGCAAACAGTTCATGACCACAAGGAATTTGAATTTTAGGTCTAACATCCCTAACACTGGGGACTCGGACTTGAATACAAGTCTGGAATTTGTTGACTTACAGCCAGATTTCAGACAATTTTATTTTCCTTACCGAGTTCACTCTTGTTCATTCCTTCTTCTTCAATGACGTACGGCATCAGGAATGAGAAGGACTTCCGATTGAGGTAGTACAGAAAGTATCCCACGAACAACGTCACGTAGATCGAAGATCGCCACACCACGTACGACGCCATGATGACGTTTAAATGTCGTGTCAAAAGATGGGAATCAAATTCAGTGTATCTGAAGGAAAAACTTTTTAATTGAGCAAAGCTGTTACATACTGTACATGCATAAAAACTGTTAGAACTTGTATATATATAGAAATCCATGCAGTCCAATCAATTAGTTGATAGTCTTCATCAGGCACGGCAGGTATTGTAAGTTACTGACGGCACTGGTGAAGCCATGTCAAAGGGTCCATGCCCCCCCCCCCCTCATAGTGTCAGCCTGCAATACATTTGGGAGTCTTTTGGACACCCTGTTTGCTATATAAGTAATCATCATCGTCGTCGTCGTCGTCGTCGTCGTCGTCGTCATCATCATCAGCGGCCTGAAATCTGGACTACTGCATTGATCAGTAATTTTTTGTTTGAATTTTGCCCACATGCACTAGGCCTACCATGTGCACCACAAACATCATTTATAACTTTTACTTATTACTACTTGCGTGTAACACTTGAGTGATCAGTAATCACTGCTTACACAGACCATGCACTCAGTGTAGATCTAGGAAAGAATGTCGTATCCGACCGCCACTTTTTAAGGTTTTAAAAAAAAAAATTTGCAACCACTAACCAGTTAAAAAATGATTCTATCAATTTTGGGGGTACAGAAAGCGAAAAATATCTTTAAAATCCACTTTTATGGTGGTTTTCAGACATTATTTCCCTTCTAAAAAAATCCTCCCCTTCAGAAAATAGAAGGATACTATTATAATTGCCACTGCGCATGTACAATGACCGTGTTGGTCACTAACAGAGGAGATCAGACTGACATGACTGAGGAAGTCATCGTATACCAAAAAATTCCTGATTTTTCATGAAATTTATAAATATCCTGGAATAATTTGAAGTATGTCCATCATCATCCATAATTATGTTCTCCACCTTACTGGGTAGGTAAGATTACATTACTGGTTATATTGAATGAGAAAAAGTGGCGGCCGGATACGACATTCTTTCCTAGATCTAGAAAGTAGAAGACACACCCCAATTATTATCAAGCACAACTTACAATACTCAATAGTTACATTGTAACTGACACCGCCCAGGGATTCGACTGACTGTGTACTTACTAACAGTAACAAAAGTTATAGCATGAATCAGTCTCAGCTGAGCTGAGCTACATCATGTAACTCTAGCAGATTTAGTTGCCATGGTCATAACTCAATAAAGTTTCAAGGCAAAGTTATATTTACCATACAGCAAGAGCACAGGCGAGCTAACGTCTATTTTTATACCTCCTTGACGTAAGTAATACCATGGAGCTATGGTAATACTAACAGTTAAGAGCAATTTTAGCAGATTATTATAAGTTAGGAATATGACTTATGACTCATGAGTCAGTTTGTTTCTAAGTTTAACAGGTAATGAGGTAGTAACAACAACAGTTACTACTAAAAATACAGATTCAGCATGTTCAGTAAAGAGAAAAAAGTCGTAAAATGGTAAAGGCCACGTGTAATGCATACATACCTTACAGATACCGCGGGATCGGAGTCAAACTCCAAAATACACGAATTTTATCAACACCATCTGCTGACTGCTGTCGTGCTGATGATCTCCAGGCACACACGGCTGTAACCCGTCCATGACCATGTGACAACTACTAGTGTGTGTACTGCAGCTGTCGTGTGTACTTCGATTTATATCTGTCCTGATAAATAGAGCGCCCTCCAGAGGTGAAACGTCAATAAGTTTCCTTGGAAGTTTTGGTTGGTGGTTGAATGATGTGATGAAAGTCACAAATAAATGGGTAAGATATTCATTTTATTTTCCCCGATTTTAATTCGACAGAACGGCCTCATAAGTTTAACAAATGTAATCCTGTGAACTCTGTCTATTAAAAAAAATATAAAGCAGTCTTTCAACAGGGCATGGAATCGATGGAAATTACTGGCTCATGATCATGATGTCTTGATGATGCAGCAATGTCAATTTTGGTAACACAGTTAATACATGTCAATTGTCAATGTATGACCTCATCATGCGGGGAATTATTTTCAGTCACTGAGTTTCTAAAACAATTTAAGCACTCCGATTCCATGTCCTGTTGATCTCTATATAATACTGCCCCTTTAAAACCATTACTTGATCTTCATTTCAGGTTTATGTTACCCTGGTATGCCGAGAAAGTGTCGCTCTGGTGTTGAAGTAGCTTTTTGACAACTGACACTCAACTACTGCTCTGCAAAATCACAATTTAGAACTATAACTAAATTACAATGTACATGTAGTTTATCATTTCATCTTCAATATGTATTTTCTGAGAATTCTACTGAATAAAACATCGTCCAGTGGAAGAATAGCCTGGAACACATGGGATGCAGTCTTTGTCGCCCTTTCTACCCACGAGATCCCTACTGCTTGCCATTTTAGTTGGGCCAGGCACCTGTCTAATCAGTCCCTGTATGGCATGAGTAATGTCCACAGTTCTTTAAACCTTCGAGTAGTTCATTCCCCAGTATCACCAATTCACACATCCCCATGGCAACACAGAAAACATATCAAAAAACTGAAGGGGCACCATTCGGCCGATTCAGAGCCTGACAGGGATGCTGATTCCGCAGTCGAAGACTCGGAATGGGATGCGATCCTCTCCGAGGAAGACCACATCGAAGTTGTGGATCCACCTCCTCTCGGAGGCCACCGCTTCCTCGTCCTGCAGCCTGACATGAGACGGGGCACGAAACACGGGAGGCACTCCGATCCCAAGCTTCAACTCGAGGAGTCCATCGCCTTGGTCGAGACCATCCCGGATTGGGCGGTCGTGGATAGCTTGGTGCAGGTGGTGAAGGAGCCAGCCAAGAAGTTTGTCTTCGGCAAGGGGACGCATGCCGATCTTACCAAGATTATCCGGTCCAGGCCGGAGATAACAGCGGTTTTCTTGAGTATAGAGAGGCTGAGTGGAGTACAGCAGAGGGAGCTTGAGGAGGCCTGGGGAGTACGGGTCTATGACAGGTGTGAGTTTTAACCCTTCTGTGATTTCAAGGGTCAAAATCAGTCCAAATTTTGGTATACTTGCCAAAGTATATCTCGTGCACTTAAAAGTCAAACACCGTCAAACCATACGTGTTGCATAAACTTGGGCGATATAGATTTTTTTTCATCCACGATATATCGTCAAACATATATCGCAATTTTCAATAGTATCGTGATTAATTTTGGTTCATTCATGTATAATTGCTTCAGGGCTGATACCCCTCTAAGTGTCACAATAAATCACCAGCGATTTGCTGAGAGACATGAAATTGCGCCATTCGCATGCGCACCATGGACATTAGCAAATTCGTGGGGCGGCTCCTTTGTTGACAGCTCATTGAAGTACATGTAGTTTGCTTTTGTTTCTCACTTCCAAAAGTTGAAAAGACTGGCCAAATTTTGTTTCCATGGAATTTCTGACTTAACATATAATCGTAATATATATTTTTTAATCACAATTTTTTTTTTCATCACGATATATTTTTTTTCCTCACGATTTGCCAATATCTCGATAACTTGAAAAGTTCTCGATATTGTAATCAAATAAAAAAAGTTATCACAATATTTTATATTATCGTGTTATCGCCCAATCTTAGTGTAGTACGTACATTTACAGGTCAAAATGAGTCCACCGTTTTTGACTTGAAAAAGTATTGTCACGTATTGTTGAGGGTGGTCAAAATGACAGTAAAAACCAGTCAAAAATGCCCCTGTGTGAGTGAACAGTCAAAACAGGCAGTTGACTGGTTTTGACCTCTATAGCAACTAAAGTAACAGCTAAAGTAGGAGTGTTAAAAGATATCCAATGTATTTCGTGTGAATCCTTTTTTCCTCATTTTTTGTATAAAACTTAAAAATGTATCCTTTTTACCAGGCCGATGATTTCTCATAATTTTTCCTGATTTCTGGATTTTTTTTGTGCAGATCTCCTTTTGCCTCAAAATTTTCTTGAAATAAGGTAGCCACCAAGGAAAGAAAGAAGTAGCCTGTCCAAACCTCTAGTTTCTTGTTTGTGGAGGATGTGGAGAGTCAGTAAATCCTCCAAAATTAAACATCCAGGAGGTTCAGGGGGCTTTTGTCCTCGAGACCAAAGGGAGACCCAGGCCCGCTACCCATTTTTCAGGATTTTTAACTTTTGTCAAATTGTCAAAGTTGCATACTTTTAAATGAGTAATTACATGTAGATGCAGCAATTTTGGCTGCAATTGGACATCGTTGACGTTTCAGAAAATTAAAAATGCTGACGCGTGGGTCTGAGGACGACGCACGCGGAGACCAGAAACCGGAGACTTTTTTTTTTGGCCTTCGGTAATTATCAATGTTTTATTTTCGCTTGGCTTAAACCCAGCAAAATTATTCACTTCTGCTTCTTTGACATAACTTGTTCGTCCATTGATACAGGTATGTTGTTGTTCTGAAGATTTTCAAAGACCACGCTCACACCAGAGAGGCTCAAATGCAGATAGCGTTAGCAGAAATTCCATATCTGAGGTGAGTTGATAATAAGCCATCATCCACGGACATAGAGTGCCCAATAATTTTTCTCGGTCGGCATTTAGAGCCTCAGTTGGCAAATGAAGCATCAAAGGTACTAGAACAAGGGTTGGTATCATTTTTCTAAGCACTGAATATTTGCCGAGTTCTTTGTTTGTTATAAGTCGTTTATAATAAGCTGCGGTTTCGGGTGGTAGTTGTCAATATTTGTTTTTTAACATCTCATACATAGATTCTGCACAATTTATTAAGAGACCTGCTACAATAAATCAAACCAATACATGACTGTCATTAACTTGACAACACTGTCATTAATTGAACTTCTGTAACATATATCTATTCATGTTGTACGTGTAACAACAGCATTGATGCGTTTAGACCAATTTCAAAGGCTAGTTCATTGGTTGCCATGGGCTAGTTCAGTGGTTGCCATGGGCTAGTTTTTCCTTGTTTGCTTGGCATTACAGTAAAACTAGTGAACATCATGTGATACGCTCTCAACCAATCACAAGACAGAATCTAGGTGTTATAAAATCAGATAGAGACTAAAAACCCAATCCACGGCACTGGTCCAAGTGAGATTCGAACCTGGGGTCCTCAGAGGGGAAAGGCAATGGAAAGTACCACAACACCAACCCGATCCCCATCATTCAGTTTTTTTTTTGTTTTTTTTTGTTGTTCAAATCAATTTCTCAGATCCCATCTCCGAAGGGAAAATGACAACATGGACCAGCAGCGAGGAGGCCACTCCTTCATCGGTGGGGGCGGCGAGACCTACCTCACAGTCCAGCAACGCGTCCTGAAAGAGCGGGAGCAGAAAGTCCGCAAAGCCCTGGATCAGCTGAAGAAGAAGCGAAGTTTGCTCCGAGGGGGAAGGGCCAGGAAGAATTTCCCTGTGGTGTCCGTAGTAGGGTATACAAATGCTGGTGAGTTGATGAGACTTCACAATTGTGTGCACCTACTGTATATGATACAAGCTGCAGGGTTGTACCCCAGGCCTGGAATTTCACATAGGCCACAGAGGTCATGGCCTCTGTTGACCTAGTCTTGGCCTAGGTGCCCCTGAAATATTCCCATCTATTTATTTATTGATTTCTTATTTAACCAGTTCGCGTCGGGAATAAAAAAGTTTTTGTGGGCCCCTGTGCGGGTTTCTTTTTCCCACACAAACACGTTAATGGAAGCTTCCACAGCGCGTGGCCACGTCTTCCGAGCATGTCACCGTACACGCGTGGCTCAACCGAGCATGCATACAAATATTCCAGAGTTTCCTATGGCGTGTTTAGACGCTCTCCGATCCGCAGTGCAAAAAGAAATTGCGTGTATACATGGCCTCCGATGCGAACTGGTTAACCTGGGGAGATCTTGAGCGCCCTTGAGCAGGGAGGATATGTGCGCGCTACAAATCTTTATTATTATTATTATTATTATTATTATTATTATTATTATTATTATTATTATTATTATTATTATTATTATTATTATTATTATTATTATTATTATTATTATTATTATTATTATTATTATTATTATTATTATTATTATTATTATTATTATTATTATTATTATTATTATTATTATTATTATTATTATTATTATTATTATCTTTCAGTGAAACACTTTTTCAAAGGTGCCCAGGAAACCTGTAAACAAGGGCACTTACTATGTGAACCAGAAACACCGGAGTAAACCCTTACTCTTCCACGATAATTGTTCTGGGTTCTTTTACGTGCATTACTTTAATAATTCGGTACACAGGACAATACAGCTTAACGTCCCATCCAAAGGACGAACCCACATTCTGACAACACCAGAACTTGAGTCTGTTGCACTAGACCGCTCAGCCACGACATCTAGTCATTCTGATATTCTAATAGAATCAAATCTAATCTAATCATTTATTGTTTTAAGTGCACCACATACAATTATCTCAGCACACTGTACACCTGTATAAGAGCCCTTTCCATTAAAACAGTTCCAGTAAAAGTTAAAAAGTTAAAAGATAAAAATTAAAGTAATTAAAGTAAACAGCGACTACCATAATAAAAACGGAACAAATGAGTTTTAACCAATGACTTAAAGGATTCATAGCTGCGCGCTGCTCGAATGTTTGATGGAAGATCAGTCCATACCATGGGAGCAACAACAGAGAATGTACGATTACCATAATACTTAGTCATTATAGAATTCACAGGTGGAGGCTCCAAACGAATCTCACTACTCTGCCTTGTTGATCTCTTCGGAACACGGAGATCAACCAGGTCAGTGAGGTAGATCGGCGCTGTGACATTCTCAATTATTTTATAAGTAATAGCAAGGATTTTGAAACGAATCCGCTGTTCGACTGGCAACCAATGAAGATCCCGAAGCACAGGAGTAATACTCTCCCGAACTCTGGTTCCAGTTATCAGTCGAGCAGCGGAATTCTGAATGAGTTGTAATTTTTTTAGTTGATTTGAATGAAGCCCAAAAAGCAGATTATTACAATAGTCCAACCTGGAGGTAACAAAAGCATGGACAAGTTTCTCAGTTGAAGATTTTTCCAACATTTTTCGAACCTTCCCAATCTTCCATAAGGCAAATGACGCCGATTTACAAAGACTTGTTACATGGTGCTCCATGCTAGCAGCAGAGTCTAATAAAACTCCAAGATCTCGTACTTTGGACGAAGGATGGACCTGAACATCACCCACCCGCACACCGACCGCGGCAGCACCGTCAGACACAGTCTTAAACTTTGACGAGAACAGAACTACCTCCGTTTTACTGTCGTTGAGTGCGAGCCAATTGGATCGCATCCAACGTCTAATCTCGTCAACGCATGCCTCAATGGAGGCAATGACTGATGTATCCGCCAGCGTATCACAGGCGATGTACAGCTGGGTGTCATCAGCATACATGACACTACTGAGACCATGACGGTCGATAATGTCTTCAAGTGGCACCATATAAAGGGAAAAAAGGACAGGGCCCAATATTGAACCCTGTGGAACACCAAATTTCAACTGGGCCTCATCTGACACCATCGATCCAATACACACATGCTGGGTACGATTTGTTAGGTACGACTTTAGCCAGCTTAAGACTGTTCCCCCAATACCAAAACGGGAGCACAGTCGCCTAGTGAGAATATCATGATCGATGGTGTCAAATGCGGCAGAAAGATCTAACAATACCAAAATAACGTCACGGTGCCGATCAAGAGCGAGTGCAACATCATTCTGCACTCTCAAGAGTGCAGTCTCAGTGCTATGTCCCTCTCGGTATAAAGCGGATTGACATCTTGCATACATGGAATTTGTCTTGAAATAGCAGTTCAACTGTGATAAAACTATCTTCTTGAACAACTTTGATAAAAATGGAATGTTAGACACTGGTCTATAATTATGTAACTCATTTCGATCCAACCCATATTTCTTAATTAGAGGGTGCACTAGAGCTGACTTACACGCAGCTGGAAAAACACCAGATTTGAGTGAACTGTTAGCAATGCGACACAGAATAGGCGCCAACTGATCAGGAAACTCCTTTACAAATTGGGTTGGCATTGGATCAAGAGAACATGTTTTATCTGTCATCTTACGTACATGTACAAGTAAAAAAATATCATTGGGTGTTACCGATGTAAATGAATTAAAAGACAAATTGTTTTGCACAAAATTGTCCAAAAAATCCGGGCCATCCATCAAAGCCATTCTAATATCACAGATTTTCTGTTTAAAAAAGTCCATAAATTGTTGTGGTAGTAGATGAGGACTAATATCAGGTAAGATCAAAGACGATGATTTCTTATGACCAGAAATTTCATCTACAATAGAAGTGTCCTTTACTCAGAAAAAGTGGCCTTGCCCTTAACCCTAACCCCCTAACGGTTTTGGCTAAGAACCTTTCTGAATCGATCAAAATCCAGCACCATGCAGTAAAACTAAGACCCAACTGTTGGACTAAGATGGAATTGGGATACCATGCCCCATGTAAAGTATCCCTGTCTGGGCTATACAGTACCAAGTCCATCAAAATACAACACCATGCAGTAACACTACCACCCAACTGTTGGACTTGGCTGGAATTGGGACACCCGGCCCCCATGGAAAGTATCCCTGTCTGGGCTATACAGTACTGAGTCCATCAAAATACAACACCATGCAGTAACACTACCACCCAACTGTTGGACTTGGCTGGAATTGGGACACCCGGCCCCATGTAAAGTATCCCTGTCTGGGCTATACAGTACCAAGTCCATCAAAATACAACACCATGCAGTAACACTACCACCCAAATGTTGGACATAGCTGGAATTGGGACACCCTGCCCCATGTAAACTATCCCTGTCTGGGCTATACAGTACTGAGTCCATCAAAATACAACACCATGCAGTAACACTACCGCACAAATGTTGGACTTGGCTGGAATTGGGACACCCCGCCTCATGTAAAGTATCCCTGTCAGGGCTATATACAGTACTGAGTCCATCAAAACACAACACCATGCAGTAATACTACCACCCAACTGTTGGACTTAGCTGGAATTGGGATACCCTGCCGCCCATGTAAAGTATCCCTGTGTAGGCTGTACAGTACTGAGTCCATCAAAATCCAACACCATGCAGTAACACTACCACCCAACTCTTAGACTTAGCTGGAATTGGGACACCCTGCCCCATGTAAAGTATCCCTGTCAGGGCTATACAGTACCGAGTCCATCAAAATTCAACAGTGTGTCATGGCCGAGCGGTCTAGCTTACCGGACTCAAGTTCTGGTGTTAGCAGCAGAATGTGGGTTCGAATCCCGGCCGTGACACTTGTGTCCTTGAGCAAGACACTTAACCATAATTGCTTATAGGGGCAGAGGCAGTTTAACAACTGCCTTGTTCTGGACTAGTTACCCCTCCCAGTCCTATTCGCACCATGAAGAGGCTGGTTATTAACTTGTCTTGTTTCGATGCGAGGGGCTGGTTTCTTCAGTGTGGAGTCGTTGTAACAACTCAATGACTTAGTAGCCCCACCTTGGAGTGGCCATTGGCCTTGTGTGGGGCGAATTGCGTAAAAAAAACAACAACAAAAAACAACAACAACCAGCAGTTGAAGTTTGATGGTTTTGGGGTTGTCATGGTTAAGAGAATGACTTGTATTCAAGTCCTTAAACCTCAAATCCGAGTCCTCAATGTCGAGTCCAATTTTGAGTCTCGATGTTGAAGCTCAAGTTTGAGTCACGAGTCCTAATTTCTTTTCACTTTATAAGCAAGAATATCAAACATTGGATTCAGATATTGAAGACCCCTTATTTATTCGTCAGGTAAAACAACTCTCATCAAAGCTCTCACAGGAGATGCAACTATGCATCCCAAAGATCAGCTCTTTGCTACGCTGGACGTGACCGCGCACGGGGGAACCCTCCCGAACAGAATGCCGGTCATCTATATGGATACTGTGGGATTCATATCGGCTTTGCCACACAATCTAGTGGCTTCTTTCGCCGCAACATTAGAGGATGTACTGCTATCGGTGAGTATCATTGGTTTGCTTGACAGGCTGGCAGGGTTGCTGGCCTATCCTAACTACCCCCAAATCCTCCAAAATCCTTCTCCTGGTTTTGCCTGATTTTGATGTATTCAGTACTCTACAGTATAGCCCAGCGAATAGAGCAAGCAGCTATGTGTACCAAATCCATCAAACTTTTGTTGGATTCAGGACTGTGTATAGCCAAGCCATGGATGCTTTGCATTTGCCACTGTACCAATTCCATTAAAGTTCAACAATTTGGGTACCTTTTTAATGTTGATGGATTGGTGGAATTGGGGTGGTTTAGGGGTGGGATGGGTTAGGATTAAAGGAGAGCTTATTAATATCTGGCTGCTGGTAGGGTGGTTTGTTCATGGCTGGCCGGCTTGTTTTGTGGTTGGCTCCCATATGACAGGCTGAGTAATTAAATGAGTTACTGGCTTGCTGTGGCTTCGTAAAACTTGTAGCTTTGCATAGTGAATAGGATTTAAGTAATACTAATTGTGTTCCTAACGGAACCAACTTCAAAACGTAACTGGGGTGATAGGTCTTTTTCTGTTGCGGCTCCGAGACTCTGGTATCATCTTCCAACTAAACTCAAATCTTGTCATAGTATAACTAGATTTAAGTCGCTGCTTAAAACTCACCTTATGTCACAATTTTTCAAAGATGATGATATATTTGTAATTGCATTGTAGGTACATGTATCTCAGTACATAATTTTTTTATATGCTATCATTGTATTGTTTGTATTCATGTTTTTTCTTTGTTTCCGCGCCTTGAGCGCCCAGCAGGGTGGATATGTGCGCGCTACAAGTCATTATTATTATTATTATTATTATTATTATTATTATTATTATTATTATTATTATTATTATTATTATTATTATTATTATTATTATTATTATTATTATTATTATTATTATTATTATTATTATTATTATTATTATTATTATTATTATTATTATTATTATTATTATTATTATTATTATTATTATTATTATTATTATTATTATTATTATTATTATTATTATTATTATTATTATTATTATTATTATTATTATTATTATTATTATTATTATTATTATTATTATTATTATTATTATTGTGTGAAGTTCTCAATTGAGTAGTAATTAGTTCTGAAAAGGAATGGAGTGGTTTGTTTACGGCTGGCTGGCTTGTTTTGTGGTTGGCAGACTGAGTAATTCAATGAATTGCTTAAGGCTGTGCCCTGTATCCGAGTATCCGGATACCCGACTGAAACAGTCATTACCCGGTTCCATTTTTCGGTTCCAGTTACCCGTAAATGACTTTTTAAAATTCCGACTGAACATTTTAAGCCACACAAAATTTATGGAAGTCTCTGATTGTTTGCTAGAACAAAATGAAGAAAACTTAGATGAAGGCTTTAGAAGTAACATTGGCCAACAGCGTTCCACAGACTTGCTGGCATTTGTTTCAAACTTGTGTTCGTATTGGTTATTTTATACATTCGGGAGTATGTAGTTTTACAAAATTGTTTTCGGGTTTCCGGTTCCCGAAATAACCAAAAACGCACAGCCCTAGAATTGCTGGTTGGCTGCTTGGGTGGCTTGTTTACGGCTGGCTGGCTGGCTGGCTTGTTCTGTGGTTGGCTCCCATATAACAGACTGAGTAATCCAATGAATCAATGGCTGGCTGGGATTCATATCAGCTCCTCCCCAGTCTGCCACGCACTCTAGTGGCTTCTTTCACTGCCACATTGGAGGATACATGTACTGCTGTCGGTGAGTGTTCTTGGCTTTTTAAGAAACGTCAAATGTTCTTCACCAATATCTGAACTTTGCTGACAAGCTGTACTAAAATTCCACGTTATAATGAAAAACACAGCAGGTTACCAGTGGTACAGTGGTAAAGTGCTGGCCCATCAACCCAGAGGTCGCAGGTTCTGTTCTCGCCCTAGTAAATTTGTCCTTGTTCATTCTAAATAGTGGTACATACAGTACCTTTGAAGCATTGTTTTTTGTTATGTTGTTATACAGGATATCATTGTGCATGTCCGTGATATCAGCCATCCCGACACAGTGTCCCAAAAACAGAACGTCCTGCAGGTTTTGACCGACCTGGGTGTGTCCGAGGCCCTTATGGACAGCATGGTGGAAGTCTGCAACAAGGTCGATAAAGTGGAAGGGTAAGTTAGCCTTTTTCCTATTAATTTCCGTTATATAAGTGTATTGTTCTTCAAAGGTTCATGGCGTGAATCAAGATACATGTATACATTGAAGGGAAGGTACAACATTGGTAATGTTGGCAAAACTGCTTTTATGAGTATGCTTACTCTCTTTGAATCAAGATATACATTGAAGAGAATGTACAACATTGGTAATGATTGGCAAAACTGCTTCTATGGTCATGAGTATGCTTACTTTCTTTCAATCAAGATAAACATTAAATAACCATTCATATGAAAGTTTAAGCTTATTACGTTGTGTCGTTGACCACTAATCAGCATATGATACCTTTTCCTTTAAATTTCACATTTCAATCAGAAAATCTTGTTTATTTTTGAAGTAGTCAATCCATTCCCTAACCTTAAAAAAAGAAATTTCCCTTGTCCGATGTTATGAACTGCTGAGAAGGGATTGCCGTATAGATGTACATACGTGTACATCGCAAAGCGAAATGATGGTGTGGAAGACAGATCTGTATGAGCTCAGGGCTCACGAAATATTTTTTTTTAAATGCACCAACTGTTTTATGAGTTTGTCTGTAAGGCCCCCAAATAGTCTCCGGTTTGTGGTCATAGGTTGGCTTCAAAATTTTATTTATTTATTTTTTGTTGTTGTCAACCAGTGAAACACAATAACAATAACAATAACAATAACAATAACAATAACAATAATATGATGGCGTCGAGACAAGAAACACTGCGACAGATCGGCTCTCGATTCAAGTGAAAATATTTATTGTTTCCCGTCGTATAATCATTACCAAAAGTGTACTCCTTGTAGGTGCTACCAAGTAGACTCTACAGGGTAAGTTTCAACATCGGCCATTAAAGATCTTGTGGCTTTTTACTGTAAAAACCTTTTGGATTTCTCCGATTTCGGAAGACTCTTTACAACGTACGTTACTCAGTGTATATAGTTAGCAGTGAGACGCGCGTTCCATTTGTGTCCTTTAGAACATCTTGATAGCAACTAACGCTGAGTGAATGTAATTTCCCCTGAAACAATACAACTTTTCTCACAATTTTGTGATGATAATAATGAATGCTATGCAGCATCAACTCAACGGTGAATCAGCGACGAACTCTCAAAGAGGAAGTCCATCGCCCGTTCTGGTCGGTATGCTTGAGCAGGTACCGCCAGATCGTATACACACTGCTCAGAACAATAACAGAATTCGTGCTGTAAACAGGAGAAAGTGGAGTAAGGACGATAACAGAATTGCAATGGAATGTTTTATAAGGAGCAAGCCAGAGAACAGAGGGTACAGAAGGAGAATGATTAACATATGGCAGGATAAAGGCATGTTTGAAATAAGTGAACAGCGGCTTGCCGACCAGGTAAAACAAATCAAACATAACCAGTGGCTAACGAAAGTTGAGGTGGAAGAGATGAGTAGAAAAATATCACGGACAGAGGCTGGTGATGATGCTGAAGAAGTGCAGGAGGAGGAACTGGTCAACGTGGTCGCTGGAGAACTGACAAGTTCCCAGAGTGCGGATGAGGTCAGTGGAGGAGTAGAGGAGGGAACAGAAGATGCAAGTACAGACTTGACGGAGGAAGAGCTAGAGATTAGGAAGAGGATTGAAGAGGTAATGGTATCGGTAAAAGGGACAGGTAAGTGGAGTATTCCTGCATTGCGTCAGGTCCCAAGGAAAAAGCTATCACATGTGTCGGCTATGGTAAGTAGAATCCTTCGGACGGTAAGTACTACTAACCTTACTGAAATTAATGATCTTGTCTTTGCAGGTGCAGTTGTAGCAGTGGGCAAATTAGGGTTTAAATCTTCACAATCACAACATAAAGATAATAAACCTTGGTGGAAACGCAGACTTGAGGGCCAAATTAACGAGTTACGCAAAGATCTTAATAGAATAGAGCAAATGGATAAAGGTGCAATGAAAGATTCAGATATGAGGAATAGATTAATAAAGAAGTATCAAGTAAAAGGAAAGGGGATGAATGTAGTTAAGGAGGAAATAAAGCAAAGGGTTAAGGCGAAGGCTGCGAAAGTAAAAAGGTATGATGACAGGGTCAGGCAGTTTCATCAAAATCGTCTATTCAATACAAATCAACGTCAATTATTCAAAGAATTGGACGGGAAATGTGACAACTCACAAGTGGGCCCAGAGCCAGCAGAGGCAAGGAATTTTTGGGGTGGTCTTTGGGATCATCCTGGTAATCATAACAGACAAGCAGAATGGTTAGCCGACGTGAAAGATGAGTTAAAGAATGTACAACAACAAGAGGGATTTCAGATTGATGTGAGCAAGGTGAAGAAACAGTTGAGGAAAGTGCCAAATTGGAAAGCCCCGGGACCAGACCAAGTGCACGGATACTGGCTAAAGAACTTCAGTAGTCTTCACGAAAGAATAGCCCAGCAGCTGCAACAATGCTTAGTGCGTGGCAATGTTCCGACGTGGATGACTGAAGCAAGAACGGTTCTCATCATGAAGGACATTAAGAAGGGTAACGTTGCAAGTAACTATCGACCTATTACATGTCTACCTATGATGTACAGTGTATAAACTTCTGACCGGTAACATTGCAGAAGATCTGTATAGTCACATAGAAGATCAGCAGTTATTTCCAGATGAGCAGAAAGGTTGCAAGAAGCGGTCAAGAGGAACGAAAGACCAACTCATCATTGATAAGACGGTGCTAAAGGACTGTAGGAACAGGAAAACTAATCTGGCCATGGTATGGATAGATTACAAGAAGGCATACGACATGGTATCACACTCGTGGATTATGGAATGTTTGGATATGATAGGGGCAGCTGATGCGGTGAAATGTCTCCTGGGTGAGAGCATGAAGACATGGAGAACAAATCTGATGGCCAGTGATGAATGTCTTGGTAAGGTAAACATCAGACGAGGTATTTTCCAGGGCGATTCTCTGTCTCCACTGTTGTTTGTTTTGGCGCTGTTCCCTTTGACGATGATTTTGCGGAAGGTTAGTGCGGGATACGAGATGACGAAGGATGGATGCAGGATTAATCATCTTCTTCATGGACGACCTGAAGTTGTTTGGCGAAGAACGAAAGAGATTGATATCTTGGTGCAGACTGTACGGATCTTCAGCGATGACATCGGCATGAAGTTTGGTCTGGAGAAATGTGCTGCGATGACCATGAAGAGGGGTAAAAGGGTACATTCGCATGGAATTGCTTTACCAGATGGCACACAATTGAGGGCGTTGGGTGAAGAAGAAAGTTATAAGTATCTTGGAGTGCTTGAAGCAGATAATGTACTGCACGAGGAATCGAAAGAGAGACTTAAGAAAGAGTATATAAGACGAGTGAAGAAGTGTTTGAAGTCCAAGCTGAATGGAGGGAATATGATAAAGGCGATCAACACTTGGGCTGTGTCACTAATGAGATACAGTGCGGGAATTGTTGAGTGGACTAAGGCAGATCTAGATGTTGCTGACAGGAAAACGAGGAAAGTGATGACGATGTACGGTCTGTTACATCCACGGTCGAATGTCAGCAGACTCTATCTACCAAGATCAGAGGGCGGAAGAGGGTTACTTAGTGTATCAGACAGCGCTAGCATCGAGAGAAGGAGCTTGCAGTATCATGTAAGAAGTACTCGGGAAAAGTTGTTGAAGATTGCGCAGAAATACATGAAGGCAGACGAATTAGGTCCAAAGGAGTATAAGAATCAAAGAAGAGAAGAAAGAACACGAGATTGGCAGGAAAAACCACTTCACAGCCGATTCCTGAGATGTACAGAAGAAGTGGCAAGTAGCAAGACTTGGGAATGGTTGAGGAGAGGAGAACTAAAGAAAGAAACTGAGGGTCTGATTACTGCAGCGCAAGACCAGTCTCTGCCGACGAATGTGATGAAGGCAAGGATCGAGAAGTCAGGTGTCTCTTCTATGTGCAGAATGTGCAATGCGGCGGAGGAGACAGTATTTCACATTGTCAGCGAATGCAGAGTGCATGCTCAGACAGTACAAAGGCAGACATGACAAGTTGGCCAAGGTGATCCATTGGGATCTGTGTAAGAAGTACAGTGTCAAGGTGCAATCGAAGTGGTACGACCATGTGCCGGAAAAGGTTGAAGAAACGGATCATGTCAAGATTCTCTGGGACTTCAACATCCAGACAGATCATGTTATAGAACATAGACGGCCGGATGTTGTTGTCTTGGATAAGCATGCAAAGATGTGTCATCTTATTGATATAGCTGTGCCCGTGATAGTAGAGTAGCTTCAAGGAGAAGGTACAGAAATATCAAGATTTAGCGAGAGAACTCCGCAAGCTGTGGCAAGTCAAGGTGAAGGTTATTCCTGTGGTAGTGGGAGCACTGGGTACAATCCCGAAGGCGTTGGAGAAACATCTCAAGGAGATAGGAACATCTGTTAGAGTAGAATTACTACAGAAGGCGGCACTCTTAGGGACAGCAAGGATTCTGCGAAGACACTGAGATCTAAGGCTACGGGACGTAGCTTGACTCGAGGTGTAACCGCAGAAAGGAAAACAAGATCTTTCTTTTCATGCTGTGCTAACGCGAAATAATAATAATAATACACACATACATACATAATAATAATAATAATAATAATAATAATAATAACAATAATAATAATAATAACAACAATAACAACAATAACAATAATAACAATAAATCATCTTCTTCTTCTTCTTCTTCTTCTTCTTCTTCTTCTTCTTCTTCTTCTTCTTCTTCTTCTTCTTCTTCTTCTTCTTCTTCTTCTTCTTCTTCTTCTTCTTCTTCTTCTTCTTCTTCTTCTTCTTCTTCTTCTTCTTCTTCTTCTTCTTCTTCTTCTTCTTCTTCTTCTTCTTCTTCTTCTTCTTCTTCTTCTTCTTCTTCTTCTTCTTCTTCTTCTTCTTCTTCTTCTTCTTCTTCTTCTTCTTCTTCTTCTTCTTCTTCTTCTTCTTCTTCTTCTTCTTCTTCTTCTTCTTCTTCTTCTTCTTCTTCTTCTTCTTCTTCTTCTTCTTCTTCTTCTTCTTCTTCTTCTTCTTCTTCTTCTTCTTCTTCTTCTTCTTCTTCTTCTTCTTCTTCTTCTTCTTCTTCTTCTTCTTCTTCTTCTTCTTCTGCTTCTTCTTCTTCTGCTTCTGCTTCTTCTTCTTCTGCTTCTGCTGCTGCTGCTGCTGCTGCTGCTGCTGCTGCTGCTCATCAGGCGCATAAATCATTCCTGAAACCATCTCAGCTCCCTGGGGAGTATACAGCTCAATTGCTGCCATTTCAGCACATATAGGGCTAATCAAACACAACGACAAACTCTGCCCTCACAGGTACCCATTTACCTCTGGGTGGAGAGATGCAATTATGGTAAAGTGTCTTGCTGAAGGACACAAGCACCATGGTCGCGGTTGGGATTCGAACCCACATTCTGACGACTCAGCCATCAGAACACAAATCCGATGCACTAAACCGCTCGACCATGGCACTCTACGTGAGACATGTATACGCAGGTATTGGAACCAGACCAAATTTCCCATGCACAAAGTATGGTGGCTAAGAGAGATTGCACAAATCAGGCAAATGTTTATAACCCTATGGGAAAAAGTTATTTAAAACACAGCATAGCCGAATTCCAATCAATCTAGCAATTTTGGCTGCAATTAGACATCGTTTCATAGCAAAGAAAACTAAAATTGCTGATGCGCACCGAGACCAGAAACCGGAGACTTTTTTTTCTTTTTTTCTTGTCTTAAAGGGATCCCAGACAGTCAATGACAAGCCTGCTGTTTAAGAATTGAGTTTCCAATCCTCAAATGACGTCTCAGAAAAATTCAGAGTTAGTTGTGTATGATGTGCTTGGTCCATCTTAAGTCATGTGAAAGAGTAATTCCAAAGTATTTGAAATAATTAACCCTAACCTTCCCAAATCCTCCAAAATCCTCTTTGCTAAAGTGAAGGATTTTGAAGGATTGAGGTTACATGCTACATGCTTTTTGCTAAAGTAAAGGATCTTGGAGGATTGAGGTTATTAGGCATACTTGCCTTTCCATGGTAATAATAATAATAATAATAATAGCATTTATATATAGCGCTCTTACACGACTGAAAGGTATCACAGCGCTTTACAAAATGGATCAACTTAATAATTTCTGAAATTAACAGTGAATAAAATGAGATGTAATTCTAAAATTAACAGTGAATAAAATAAGATGTACAACAAAGCTAAAATAAATGAGTCTTAAGTTTACTTTTGTACATCCATGTTTGTTGTAGTGATTACAAGGTCAGTGCTTGGGTCAGAGGGTCCCTGGCCATGTATGTATCACAGATTAGAAACATGTGTGCGTACATGTCATGTGCTTGCTTTACTACTGAAGGATTTTGGAGGATTCAGGTTATAAGCAAATGGGCCTGTGGAGTTAGGGTAAATAAAGATAATTAACAGATTTGTTGACTGATAAAAAAGTGTTTGCCTGTCGGGCTTGCAACAAGTTGCTGGAAAAGTTTTGTTTTATCCCAAAACGTCGATCAGACAACCGATATCACTAGCCCTAGAGTTACAGTTTACCATATAAATAATGTCTCCTTGGAAGGAGTGATGGAAGAAGCAGTGGTTTTGTCTTTCTCCTCAATTTATTTGCTCTATTCTCCAGGACTGTGATCTGATTTCTCCGGATTTTTCCTGATTTCAGGATTTTTACAAATCTCCCTTAGCCTCAAAATTTTCTTGAAAGAAGAGAAGTAGCTAATGTACCAAGGAAAGTATTGTGTCCAAACCTCTAGTTTCTTGTTTGTGGGGATGTGGGGAGTCTGTAAATCCTCCAAAATCAAACAACCAGGAGGATTCATGGGGCTTTGTCCTCATTTTTCAGGATTTTTCAGGAATTTTCACTTTTGTCAAGTCACACCCCTGATTCTCTGACTCACCCCAACAGACCCATTGCTGAGGAGCTCGCAGTATCAGGAATCATGGCGTCTGCAGAGACAGGAGCTGGCCTCGACAAACTTAAAGACCGCCTCCAGGAGAGACTCTTGGAGACGACGGACATCGTACCTTGCCAGCTAGAGATACCGATGAGCGGTCCTCATTTAAGGTGAATATGTTTGGCTAGATATACGTGTATACTGTGATTTAGCTGTACAAGGACGAAGACCTTTTCTCTTGCTCCACTTAAACGTTCATAATTCGGAATAAAGGATTGTACCTAAAATTCACCAGGGGCTAACTTGCGAACTATGTTGGTTGCCATCAGGCATTCAACATTTTTTTCGCCAAATCAAATATTTCGTCAGGTCAGAGCAGAAAGGACTTATAAGGCCTGTAAATTACGTGCAATTCCATTCTGTTAAGAAAATTTAATTATTTGGATTTATGTTTTATTTAACAATGGGAGTACTCACAATTTATTTTTAGCACTCAAGACCCATTATCTTGTACGTAATTAGGTAATTACACTTAATTAATCTTATAAGACCTTTTGTCATCAAACAAATAAAATTGTCATCAAGTGCGTATAAGTCCTTACTGCTCTGAGCAGACGATTTAAAAAAAAAAAAATCCATTATTTCTTTTGTTTCTTCCCATTCTTTTCCTCTCTGGCTGCCTCGCCCCTTCTATTCCTGTCCTTCCTTCAATCTTTCCTTACGTCATTTCCTTCCTTCCTTCTTTAACCTTGTCGCTGCCCTACCCTCTCCTGCTTCCTTTCCTCCCAATACCCCTCATCGTATAGTTGGTTGTACAAGGAAGCCACAGTGACATCCACAGAAGAAGGGAGTGATGCAAACATGCAGATGATGAAAGTCAATGCCATCATGAGTGCCACAGCCTATGCCAAGTTCTGTGCACGGTTCGGGGACCTACAAACACACACTAAGATGGAAGATTCAAGCGCTTAAGAAGGAAGATTCTTAGATGGAAGATTCAAGCACTAAGAAGGAAGATTCTTGACACGCTGATCTTGAAGTGTTTTTTTTCTTTCTTTTTTTTATCTTTTTTTTTATAGAAGAACAAAATCTTCTAGATGAAATCATTTTTCAAAGGCTTACAATAACAATTACAGTAGCACATGCGAGGTCACCAAGCATTTACATGTATATATGGTTGAGTCATTCATTTGCTTAACCCTCCTACTGTAGCTGAACTATTGTGGCAAGTACAGGTTGTGTAGCTATAGTGGTCAAAATCAGTCAACTGCCTGTTTTGACGGTTGACCCAAATGTGCACACAGCCGGCATTTTTGACTGGTTTTTACTGTCATTTGGACCACCCTGAACAATACCAGACAATGCTTTTACCAGTCAAAAACAGTTGACTCATTTTGATGACCTGTTAATGTATTTACTGCACAGGTTGGACTGTGTTTGACTTTTCAGTGCACTAGATATGACATAAAACACAATAAAGGGGGCCACTTTCCTACCGTCACGTTGGCAGTTTTTCTTATGGTTGTAATTTTTTTTTTTAATATCTGAAACCACCCAAAAAGAATTTCAACATTTGAATAGACATGCATGCTTATCCTAAAGATAATTTGAATTGATTATTACTATTATTTTGTTAATTAGCCTAAAATTTCCATCAACAAATGGACGGAAAAGTGAGGTAACTTTTTCTGTCCAATCTTTATGGAAATTTGAGGGTAAAAATATAAATAAAAAATTTTTAAAATAAAATAAATCAACTAAAATTAGTTCTAGTATAAGCCTGCATGTCCATTCACATGTTGAAACACTTTTTGGTCGGTTTCGGGTACTTAAAAATAAATAACAACCATTGGAAAAACTGCTAACGTGACGGAATCAAAGTGGCCCCCTTTATTGTGTTTTATGTCATATACCTTGATATACTAGATATACCTTGGCAAGTATATCAACATTTTGACTGATTTTGACCGATTTTGACCCTTGCAGTCACAGAAGGCTTAATGGTTTTTAGTGCTATGAAATAAAAATATGTTGAGTGAAGCGTGGGCGATATCAATTATTTTCATCCACGATATATCGGCAAACACATATTGTGATTTTCGATAATATCGCAATTATTTTTTCATTCATGCATGATTGCTTTAGAGCCAATAACCACAGGTTCCATAGTGTGTGTAGTACTTCTGAAGTAGTTCGCTTTTGTTTCTCACTTTCCAAAAGCTGAGAACACTGTTCTAATTTTGTTTCCATGGAATTTCTGACTTGACTCACAATGGTGCTTTTTTTTAACTGCAATATATTTTTTTAATCGTGATTTGCCGATCTCGATAACTTAAAAAGGTTCTTGATATCGTAATCGAATTTAAAAAATAGGTATTACGTTTTGCTCAACAGCTTCATGATAGAGCTGTAGTCTTGGTTCAAGACTGTGTTTGTATATGACATAAAACACAATAAAGGGGGCCACTTTCCTACCGTCACATTAGCAGTTTCTCTAATGGTTGTAATTTTTTTTTTAATATCTGAAACCACCCAAAAAGACTTTCAACATTTGAATAGACATGCATACTTATCCTAAAGATAATTTGAGTTGATTATTAGTATTATTTTTTTAATTACCCTAAAATTTCCATCAACAAATGGACGGAAAAGTGAGGTAACTTTTTCCGTCCAATTTTTATGGAAATTTGAGGGTAAAAAAATAAATAAAAAAATAAAATAAATCAACTCAAATTAGTTCTAGTATAAGCCTGCATGTCCATTCACATGTTGAAACACTTTTTGGTCAGTTTCAAGTACTTAAAAATAAATAACAACCATTGGAAAAACTGCTAACGTGACGGATGCAAAGTGGCCCCCTTTATTGTGTTTTATGTCATATATGTTTTTGGTACACGAAATAATAATAATAATAATAATAATAATGGGGACTTATATAGCGCACGTATCCACCAAACTGGTGCTCAAGGCGCATTATATTACACGATCCGACGGTGCTACACGAACGCTACAATCACGAACCGCTACAATCATGAACCGCTACAATCACGAACCGCTACCAAACACAGTCTTGGGGATTTCGTAGAATCTCCCCCCGAAAACGGGGGAAACCACTATGCATGTGTCAATTTGAATTGCTAGTGTTCACTGATCTACAACTTCACGGCAGTCCATGATGTGGGCCGCGCTAGCATTTCAAATTGACGTATGCGTAGTGGTTCCCCCCCCCCCCCCCGTGTTTGATAACGATTCGTGTGTGATAGCGGTTCGTGATTTGATTATAACGGTTCGTGATTGTAGCGGTTCGTGTAGTGCCATCATGCAGCGATGGATCGTGTATCAAAAACGTACAAACACAGTCCTGAACCAAGACTAATAGAGCTGCTGCAAGAAGAGGAAATTGCCTGGAATAACAATGTGTCGTTGCATCAGTGCAACAAGGTCATATCATAGTCACGACCTTGTTGCAGACATGGATTTCGCTCAGTGCAACAAGGTCGTATCATAGTCACGACCTTGTTGCAGACATGGATTTCGCTCAGTGCAACAAGGTCGTATCATAGTCACGACCTTATTGCAGACATGGATTTCGCTCAGTGCAACAAGGTCGTATCAAGTCACGACCTTGTTGCAGACATGGATTTCACTCAGTGCAACAAGGTCGTATCATAGTTACGACCTTATTGCAGACATGGATTTTGCTCAGTGCAACAAGGTCGTATCATAGTTATGACCTTGTTGCAGACGTGGATTTCGCTCAGTGCAACAAGGTCGTATCATAGTTACGACCTTGTTGCAGACATGGATTTTGCACAGTGCAACAAGGTCGTATCTTTTTTACAGAGTTCCAGGATGAACACGCAAAACCTATGGAAGAAGTTGCTGCACTCAATTGTTTTAATGTATGCAAATTTATGCACTATTGCACATATGACCTTGTTGCATTTTTTAGATACGACCTTGTTGTTCTGACACGACCTTGTGTAGCAGCTTATTTTTCAGCTCATTTTTGTATAAAAAATGTGCATGCTGATTATATTTTTCTGCTAATTAATAATTATCGTCTTTGTTTTTTTTTTTTTTTTTTTTTTTTTTTTTTTTTTTGTGGGGGGGGGGTTAAAGGGAAAGTATCGTCACGATCAGAGCAGACTTTCAACAGGGCATGGAATCAGTGTCCTAGTTTAATATGAGCACAGTGACTGAAAATTACTGGCTCATTTATGCAGCAGCAACAGTAATATAGCTTTATCATGTGAGGTATTATTTTCAGTCACTGAGTTAATCCAAAACTAAATAAGACTAATTGCGGTGACACCATGTGAAATTCGCTATTGAGTTGTAATTAGTTCTGAAAAGAACTGGAGGTTTCAGAACTAATTACTACTCAATAGAGAATTTCACATGGTTTCACCGCAATTAGTCTTACTTATCCTCTTCACCATGCAAAGCTACAAGTTTTATTTAATCTAAAACTAGCACAGCGATTCCATGCCCTGTTGATCGTGACGATACTGCCCCTTTAAGAATATATTTTTTCTCATGAGCTGATGACGAGCAAATCTTTAAAATTATTTTGTTATCTTTAAAATTATTATTATTATTTTGATTACATTTAATAAAAAAGGACAGCTTTTCAATAAATGTTTGAAAACAATTTGCAAACATGTACATTTGGGCAGTTATATTTCATTTTAAAATCATAGATCTGTATGCAGCCATGTTAGTTTGTAGAATAAGATATATATATAATGGTAGACTTTTAAGATTCATCCAACCATAGCCGTAGCTACAGCTACTTCATCAGATGCAAGTAGCTGTAGCTACGAAAGCTTATGCCTATTTTTAAGTTTAGTTAGTCTTAAAAGTGCTACCATTTATATATATATATATATATATCTTATTTTAAAATCAGTAATGCATTCAAATTTTCCTCACAGTGTATTCATGTGTGTATTAATATGTTCATCATATTGCGGTATTTTTGTCTCAGAAAGTCGATTAACCACTATTTTCTTAATTGTAACAGGCTTATGATTTCTAATGATTTTTTCCAGATTTCAGGATTTTTTTTACAAATCTCCCTTTGCCTCCAAATTTTCTTGAAAGAAAAGAAGCAGCCACCAAGGAAAGAAAGCCTGATTAAACTTGTATTGTGTCCAAACCTCTGGTTTCTTGTTTTGTTGGGGATGTGGAGAGTCTGTAAATCCTCCAAAATTAAACACCCAGGAGGTTCAGGGGGCTTTGTCGTCTAGACCAAAGGGAGACCCAGGCCCGCTAGCCATTTTTCATGATTTTTTACTTTTGTCAAATCACACCCCTGTTGTATTGAAATGATAGCACACCAGAGAAAGTTTATATATTGATAACATTATCAACTTTACCATAAATAAACTTAACTGAGTAAACCACAACTGAAACTGACAAAGTATATAAATGCTTGAGGTGTGTTCCCTAGGGGTGCATAAATATTGAGAAATTCTTGCGCAGTTTATCATAATTATGTATTTGAGGCCCATACATTTGAGGGACTGTGTACAAATGGTCCAATATCACAACCATGGTGTTCCTTGATTTCCAACTTTGATTATTTTTGGACACACTAGGCCCTGAAAAAGTGGTCCTAATTTGGCATTGGTTGCAATTGGTTGCAATGGCCGTAGGTACCGTGTGTTGTGTAATGCACGTAAAAGAACCCAGGATACTTATCGTGAAAGTGTTTCTGGTCTGATTTGGCTGCAAATTGCGCCACCGCGCTCTCCCATTGTGGGCGCTTTGATTATTCACATTATAATTCCTTCTTTACAAATCCAACATCTGGTTGTTTATCTTTGTTTCAGCGCCTTGAGTACCTTATAGGTAGATACGTGCGGTATATAAGACTTCGTTATTATTATTATTATTTCGTCAGGGCCGGATTTAGGACTGGGCAAGCTGGGCAGTTGCCCAGGGGCCTCCACCAGCGGCGTAGCCACGGGGGGGCCTGGGGGGGCACGTGCCCCCCCACGAAAAATCCTCATAATGCCCCAAAAAACAGAAAAGAAAAAGAAAAGGGAAAAAACCCATACCACCTG
This sequence comes from Zoroaster sp. YZ-2022, assembly GCA_029582265.1. NCBI lineage: Eukaryota > Metazoa > Echinodermata > Asteroidea > Forcipulatida > Zoroasteridae > Zoroaster > Zoroaster sp. YZ-2022. The sequence goes on along the minus strand of CM055817.1, from coordinate 37,774,667 downwards.
GCCCCGCCCCCCCCCCACTGAAAAGCAATCCCCCCCCCCCCCCCCCACTGAAAAAGTCCTGGCTACGCCGCTGGCCTCCACATATTTCATGAAAAAAAAATTGTAAGGACAAATGTAGGCTGACCTGAACTGTAGGCTGGTCTGTAAATATGTACTGTACTATATTCTTGTTATAATTGATCATGATTGACCTGCTTGTTGCTTGCTTATTCAGATTCAGATATTTACTTTATGGATGACTGCAACTATGTCTTGTGACTCTTGTCACCTTTTAGTTTTTAGTATTCTGAGGTAGGGTGGACCTCCACTACTGAAGGCTGCCCAGGGGCCTCCACATGTCTAAATCCGGCCCTGTATTTAGTGGTGTGTACCCCAGGTGCGTAGCGAAGTAATTTTCTTTGAGGAGTGTGGAAGCCAATTTGCTGACTGACATCAGAGTTTGGGGTGCAAATATTTTTGGTTGGTAAACTTACCGACACAACACTAATATGACCAGACAAATTTACTTGGTTTTCCCCAAACATGGACACTCTGTAAAGTTGCTCAACAGAGGGCGGGGGAGGGGGCATGGGCGGATCCAGAACATTTTTTAGGGGGGGGCTGAGAATCAAAAACAATTATTTTTCAGTACTACAAAAATTACAATGAAATAATCAAAGGGAGAAAAAAACAAAGCACAGTGAGGGAATGGGAGTGCGTTCTCCCCTCCCCTCCCTCTCTCTTTTTCTCTTTTTTTTAATTTTTTTTTTTAAATTTAATTTTTTTTACAACGATTTTAGGGGGCCTACATCCCCCTTAGCCCCCCCCCCCGATCCGCCAATGGGGGGAGGGGGGGGGGGGTAGATAACTCCGTTGATAGAGCGCTGGCACATCAACCAGAGGTCGCAGATTAAAATCCCACTCTAGTCATCCCCGCAAACAATAAATAAGTTAAAATGTAAAATTGTAATCATTATTTTCTTTTCTTCTTGCCAAAAGAGAAATCTCCTAAAATCGTTTTACATCATAGGCGTAAAATAAATTAATTCAGGTTTAACCCTAACCTTCCCAAATCCTCCAAAATCCTCTTTGCTAAAGTGAAGGATTTTGAAGGATTGAGGTTACATGCTACATGCTCTTTGCTATTAAAAAGTGAAGGATTTTGAAGGATTGAGGTTATTAGGCATACTTGCCTTTCCATGGTATGCACATCCGTGTTTGTTGTAATGATTGCAAGGTCGTTGCTTGGGTCAGTGGACACTGTTTATTGCTCCATGCATGCAGGGAGGGTCCCTGGCCATGTACATGTACATGTATCACAGATTAGAAACACATGTGTGCATGCATGTCATGTGCTTGCTGAACTACTGATGGATTTTGGAGGATTGTGTTGGCAAATGGGCCTAGGGAGTTAGGGTTAATAAAGCTATAACAACACTCTAAAGTTCTAAAAAATCTTGCATGTATAAATTATTCAAATATCAAGCATACAGTACCGCTCTCAGTATTTCAATAAGCCAGTGCACATTTTGGGTAAAAATGTCTGTAAATGTAAGTGTCCGTGCATTATAAGAATAAAAATAATTGTAGGCCTATGTATAATTAAACAAAATAATAATAATTTGAACGTTTCAGATTTATTTCATTGTGTCTTGTTAAACACCCAACATCCAACAAAACGTCCCGTCATGAGTTCCGTAGCCTATGCTTACGTTCGTTTTAATAAAGAAAAAGCTCTGAATTGAGCAGCAATTTTGTTTAAAAGCCATTCAAAATGGTTTTTTTTACGTAGGCCTAATTGTAGCAAAAGTAGCCGTTCGGTCACATTGTTTTTGCAAAAAAATAATGTAGGCCTAGGCCATAGGCCTACGTTGTATTTTCCCCAATCACCAGCCGTGTTTTATTGTTTGAAATAAGAGCACGAATTCTGACGGATTTTTTTTTAAGGGTGGATTTTTTTGGTACCTTTACCAACTTCACATCAAGTTAGCTTTCAAATAATACTTCGGTAATCAGGTAAAAATTACCAATGTTTCACCTTTCGTTTAATATTTCTCATGATCCATTGGAACTTTACTCTCGCGGCCATGAAACTTTAATTTCCATAAACAAAATAATGCCTGAGACATTCACCGATCATCTAGAACCGTCGATCCCCATGCCATGTCATACCTTTTCACGCCGTGCTGCGCGCTATAATTACCAGATGAGTGACGTCATCTGAGGTAATGAAAGATTTGTAAAATAATACTGACTGCAGGTGTATATTTGTACCGAAGGTGACAAGCTAGTGTGTTGCCCCTCCCCCATGGCCACTCCCCCATGGCCACTCCCCCATGGCCACTCCCCCATGGCCACTCCCCCATGGCCACTCCCCCATGGCCACTCCCCCATGGCCACGCGAGGACGTCTTTTATTTCTAGTCTTCGCAAACGGAAAACGCGCCCTCTATTGAAAATTATTCTGCTGCACCCACAATTTGCGTCATGTCAAATCTAGTCTCTTTGCAGGCGCAATTTATTTTGAGTAAATAATAACATTTCATGAAAAGATAATTTGATGTAAACTGCATCAAAATACATTAAATACAATTGGATATTTAAAAACCATAGTCATGATAATTTATATGGAATATTTCACAAACAAATATTTATATAAAGAAATTTTGTAATTTGTTTGACTCGACTAGGCAAGTCTAACTTCGGCTAAAATCGTTTGATGATAGGATCGCGATATCGCTGTTCGATCACCGAGCGTGTGAGGTGGTAACATATTTTCATGTTTTTCTCTCCAATAAGTGCAATAACGTACTTTAATCCATGGCAGTCTAAAAGTTCACTTAACACTGAAGTGGCAGGTAAATTCTGTTTGTGTTTTAACTCTGATAAGCATTAGAAATTCCATGAGAAATATAATATTTTTTGATTGCCCAGTTCTCGGACTCTGTCTTTGAAGGGACTCGAGTAAGTAAACATGGCCGGCCAGTCAACTCGACCATTGACTGACTCGACTCGACTCGGAGCTATGACCAACTTGTCAGATGAACCAAGCAGACCGTTTTGGGCCAATATCCTACTCGTCTGTTGACCAATCGGCAATGATTTATTGTTACAATTTGTTCTTATGAGCAAAAACAAAAAATAACGTAACAGTTAGGCCTAATAATTTTAATAAATAATAATATAATTTGCTGGAAACTTCAAAACAGGGTGTCCAAATAAACCCTTTAACGGTAATATGCGCCATGTTTTTGACGGGGCAAAATTGTTTATTTCGAACATTCGTTGCCGTCTGCGACCCAGCGCTCGAACTTCACACACGCGTCTGGATTTTAATGTATGTTACGTGAAGTTCGAGCGCTGGGTCGCAGATGGCAACGAGTGTTCGAAATAAACAATTTTGCCCGTCAAAAACATGGCGCATATTACCGTGAAAGGGTTTATTGTTCACTTACAATACTTACCTGTAAAATGACAGATGAAATAGGATGTCCAAAATTGAAACAGGATATCCAAAAGACACCCAGACACCCCTCTGCTCTGGCTCATACTAACCCTCCTACTAACCCTCCTACTATAGCTGCACTTTAGTGAGAAGTTGCTGTAGAGGTCAAAATCAGTCAACTGCCTGTTTTGACTGTTGACCCAAATGTGCACACAGGGGTCATTTTTGACTGGTTTTTACTGTCATTTTGACCACCTTCAACAATACAAGACCATGCTTTTATCAGTCAAAACCGGTTGAATCATTTTGACCTGTAAATGTACTTACTACACATGCTACACGTAAGGTTTGACAGTGTTCGACTTTTAAGTGCAATAGATATACCTTATATAGATTGGTGAAATTCTTACGTCGGGAGATAAACAATTGATTTAATTTTGCCCTACACCGACGTGTGTATAGCACTGTATACTCAGTGCTTTCTGAGTGTCTGTGAAAAAACTACACAGGCGACTCGGGCGGGATTCGAACCCACGACCTCCTGCTTACTAGTGCAGACGTCTTACCTCTCGACCACCGAGCTTGCCCGATGACAATTGGCCGGCTAGAATCCCATAGCAGCGGGTTCCGCGATATAGATTGGTGAACGATGTCTGAACTAGTAAGCAGGAGGTCGTGGGTTCGAATCCCGCCCGAGTCGCCTGTGTAGTTTTTTCACAGACACTCAGAAAGCACTGAGTATACAGTGCTATACACACGTCGGTGTAGGGAAAATTAAATCAATAGATATACCTTGGCAAGTATATCAACATTTTGACTGATTTTGACGCTTGTAGTAGTAGGAGGGTTAATGTATGTATGCAGTGTTTCATACAGTGTAAGAGCAAAAATCAAATAAATTGTTTATCACCTGGCACAAGAATTTCATCAAAAACTTTTAGATAATCGTTAGTTTGACAATTTGTTTTTTGTGTCCAGGTGATCTCCTCAGCTTGCCAAGATGATGGAAGAAACTGTTCTCACGGATGACTCGATGGACGAACAGTACGACCGGCCTAAGACACGATGGGGGCCAGTCGGAGCGGTCGCCAGCCCTCCTGCATCAGTTGGTTCAAAAGAAGAAAGGTATTATAAATATTTTGGAACAGCAAACAGGTTTAACCCTAACTCCCTAGGCCCATTTGCTTACACATAACCTGAATCCTTCCTAATTCCCTAGGCCCATTTGCTTACACATAACCTGAAGCCTTCCTAATTCCCTAGGCCCATTTGCTTACACATAACCTGAATCCTTCCTAATACCCTAGGCCCATTTGCTTACACATAACCTGAATCCTCCCTATCTCCCAAGGCCCATTTGCTTACACATAACCTGAATCCTTCCTAACTCCCTAGGCCCTTTGCTTACACATAACCTGAATCCTTCCTAACTCCCTAGGCCCATTTGCTTACACATAACCTGAATCCTTCAAAATCTTTCAGTAGTAAAGCAAGCACATGACATGTATGCACACATGTGTTTCTAATCTGTGATACATGTACATGGCCAGGGACCCTCCCTGCATGCATGGAGCAATAAACAGTGTCTACTGACCCAAGCACTGACCTTGCAATCATTACAGCAAACATGGATGTACATGTACCGTGAAAAGGCAAGTATGCCTAATAACCTCAATCCTCCAAAATCCTTCACTTTAGCAAAGAGCGTGTAGCATGTAACCTCAATCCTTCAAAATCCTTCACTTTAGCAAAGAGGATTTTGGAGGATTTGGGAAGGTTAGGGTTAATCTATGTAATAACCGGCCTATGATTTCAAAGAATTTTCCTGAATTCAGCCTGATTTTTTTTTTTTTTCATACGAATTTCCCATTACCCTCAGATAGTCCTGAGACGGTTAACCAGTTAACAGTCTGAAACTGTACTAACCATTTAGAAACTGGCTCTAGAACTGAAACCAATTGTTAAAAAAATAAATAAATAAAAAAAATTAAAATATTTAAAAAAAATCGAAGAATTTGCTTCCTATTTTGTTCTTCTAGACTTTCTGGAAAGAATGTCGTATCCGACCGCCACTTTTTAAGGTTTTTTTGGGAATTTGTTTGCAACCACTAACCAGGTAAAAAAATTATTCCATCGTTTTTTGGGAGTACAGAAAGCGAAAATTATCTTTAAAAAAATCCACTTTTATGATGTTTTCGCACTTTATTTCCCTTCTGAAAAAATCATCCCCTTCAGAAAATAGAAGGATCCTATTATAGTTGCCACTGCGCATGTACAATGACTGTGTTGGTCACTAATTGGGGAGTTGACAAGATCAGATTGACTGAGGAAGTCATCGTGTACCAAAAATGCCTGATTTTTCATGAAATAAATATCCTGGAATAATTTGAAGTATATGTCCATCATCATCCATATGTTCTCCACCTTACTAGGGAGGTAAGATTACATTATTGTTATATACTACTCAAAACAATTTAGGGAACACTGGATATTTAACATCAAATACATGTAGGTTTGAAATGTTCCATGAACCGGGATTTTCATTTGCAACCCCCTCTCTCTTTCAGTAGTCATGTCATGAAATGTGTAATCACTACATGCATCCTTTATCATCTGTTTCATTGTGCAGTTGTTTCTCATCAATTCTGTGAAACATTGTGTTTATCTGAAATAAATGATCTTGCTTTAACTGGGATTACTCCGGTGTTCCCTAAATTGTTTTGAGTAGTATATTTAACCCTCCTACACATGGAGGCCACCCTGATCCACAATATTCTGCTCTTGAGCAACCTTCAGTACATACATGTACAAGCCTGCTGTCCTTTCCAAGTAATCTTCCAAAATCAACTGTGTGTCACCCAAGGCCACTGTAAATGTTTGAACATATTAGTATGGCCTGCAATGTATCAATGGGAGACCACCTTACCCTGCAATCTTAGTGGTGTGACAGTGCACAGATAGGAGGCCACTGGCAACAGCTAATGGCTTGGATGGGTTGTTTCAAAAATTGAACTGATTGTAGGAGGGTTAATGAGAAAAAGTGGCGGTCGGATACGACATTCTACCCCAATCATTGCGGGAAGTTTATTGATGCTTTTTGAATGAACGTATTTGCTGACTATCTACATGTAGTTTGTGTGCCAACTTTCGGTTTAATAACCGGTTAACCAACCGTGAAAGTTGCGGTTAAACAGTTAGCGAATTAACTGGTAACTCCCAACGCTACCCTCACAGCGTAGCAGATTTCTGGTAATATCCTTATTGGGAAAAAAGGGTTTCAATTAATATAAAAATTGTCTCCCAATCGAAAACAGTATGTTACCGCAGTTGACATATTTTTTTGCAAGCCAAGTCAAATCACAAACCATTTTTATTGTAAAATTTTATTGATGCTTTTTTAATCAATCTAAAAATTATCTCCCTGTGAGCTGAATCAGATGATATGGCAGGATTTGGAAATAGGATTTCCAAATTTGTTATTCTTTGAAAATTAGGGTGTCCAAATGTTTAAATTGCAATAATCCTACTGTATGGACCATCCCCCCAGTCCAAAAAGTGGGGGGGGGGGGGGGGGGGGGAGGCTTTTGTCTTCAAGGCCAAAGCTTTTGTCTTCAAGGCCAAGGCCAAGGCTTTTGTCGCCAAGGCCAAGGCCAAGGCCAAGGCCATAGCCATAAAATTCGGCCTTAAGGCGGCCTGAAGCCCAAGGCCGAGCATCAAGGCACTACAACACTGTTGGTGTCCCTACAAATGTACATGATAAGGTCAAATGAGCCAGTAATTGTGATTAGGGCTGTGCCGAATAACCAAATATTCGCATCGATGGTTCTAATATCCGGTTATTTTTTCCGGTTCGAATATTCGAAATTATTGAATTTTTTATTTTTTATATTGCCGCTTCCATCATTACCCCCCCCCCCCTCCCCCTCCCAATCATCCTCTCGTCTACATTTGGTCGCCACCTAGCAATTCCATCCTAGTTCGGGCGACATTATGTTTAGTACATTTTTTTGGCCCCACCATATCGTGCGTGCTCGTTTTATCATGTGGTGCAATTTACAATCGGCGGCCTTCGAATATCGATTATTCGATCGAAATCAAAATCCGAATATCCGGTTACCAAATTATTTGAAAACGCACAGCCCTAAAACATCAAAAATTTCAAACTTACAGGACTTCAACAAAATTAATATCAAATGAAAGCTTAAAATCTGTATTTTCAAGATATGTACAAATTTTTCAAATTTTGAACATTAAATACCTGAAATTTCATTTTTTGTGATTATTATCGCAAAATTGTAAAACATTTTAAAACACTTAAATTAATTATTGTTCAAATTATTCCTTAAATAAGACATTAGAAACTAAATTTAATGATGATGTGGGCATGAAGTATAGATTAAATTATAGAGTAAAATAGATTAAAATTAGATTAAAATTTATAGATTAAAATTTTCACAATCTGAATTTGTTTTGCATAATGAATTGGGATTAATCGCATAATTAATAAATGGTCACTCCGTTACCGAAAAAATTCCATTTTTTAGAATAATTAAAAAAATCAAAGTATGAGATCAATTAGCATAAGCCTAATAAAAGCACTTTATTAGGAAATCTGTGTAACATTTGTTTAGTAATTAAAATCATATTAATTAGGTCACTCCGTTAGTATTCGGTAACGGAGTGACATCCCATTGCATAATACACACATATTACATTTTCTGCTGCTGTGTATTCAGAATTTCCACCTATGATGCATGTGACTATCATGTGTGAAATAAATGGGGTTGCATGTGGACTGTACATGTTTGGAACATTTTATTTTAGAAGTTGAGTGTATAATTAAATATGTCATGCATATATTAGGCCAATCAAAACAATGCTTTTGGAATGAATATTCATTTTTTAATAAATTGGTTGGAAGCTAAATTATTTGAGTGTCATGGATTAAGGCATTGTATGCTGTTGATTATTGAGGATACACACAGGTTCTTGGCTAACTACGGTGAAAAGTTACAGATACAGTAAGTGAGTAGGCCTACACTTTGTTTCTAATTTCAGTGCTTCGAACAACAAAATGAGTGTTATTTGTGATTTTATAAGAAAAATTTTAAGTTACAAGATGATTTTTTTATGTATATAAACTTTAGTCTCATTTCTGCTGTCCTGGCTTTGTCTAGCCAAACTTTTAATAGTAGAATAACCTATGGAAACATGAGTATTTTTTTAATTTAATTGTACATGTAGTTACATGTACATACATGTACTTCGTTTATTAATTGTAATACCACACACATTGTATTTTACAAGTATAAGTATACCCAAGACATGTACACATACAAAAGCAATTTTTTTGCAAGTATTCTGTATTACAAAAATATTTTACAAAGGTGTGTTATTGATTCTTCACGTTATGTCCTCATTATGCCTTTATTGAGTGCAGAAAAACAGCGTAGATATAGGGAAAGAATCATGAAAAGCTGCAAGAAAGATGACTGTACTTGGTGAAAGATAGAGAGCATAAGAAAGCAAGGAGGGCCATTGCTACATAGAAATGTGCATACATGTACCAGTTCAACTTCGTAACGACATGGCATAAATGCAGGTCCATGTACATGTACCGTATAAAGTAAAATAGTATCAAATAGGGCTGTTCCGGGTATCCGGGTATCCGGATACCCAACCGAAACAGTCATTACCCGGTTCCATTTTTCGGTTCCAATTACCCGTAAACGACTTTAAAATTCGGACTTAACATTTAAGCGGTGCAAACAGAAATCTGTGACTCTTGAACAATGCACTTGTACAGACACAATTATCTGTAAATTTAAGAGATTACACTCCAATAAAGAAAAGATCGATAGTATGGTATCCTCTGTATTATAAAAGTCAATTTGTTACCATTTACAGTACATGTATTTGTACACCACCGGAGGCATGTTTTCAACAAAAATGAAAATGGGTATCCGGGTATCTGAAGTTTCCTGATTTTGGGTATCCAGTTCCAAAAATATCCGAAAACGCACAGCCCTAGTATCAAAGGTCGACTTAATTTTTCTATTAATTAACCCACATCCCTCATTATATTACTTTTAATAACTCACTTCAATAAAACATTGACTTCAGGTATTACGTAAATTGTTTGGCAGCACATATTATTGTTTTGTATATCATTGTATGTGGAAGTACATTTTGTCACTCCGTTACCGTCACTCCGTTACCAGACACAAAATCGTTAAGGATATTGTATAATTTTTTTTAGCCAATCATTTTTTTAAAGTGGGGTATCATATTAAAGCTTATGCTTTGTACTTTAATATTGACACCATAGACAACTCTGAAACCATTTCATTTCACAGGGTTTTCATAGTGAGTAAATGAGCAAAAAACCCATGTCCAGGCCTCGACAATTTTTATCTTCTTAATTGCCCGATCGGGCAAGCTTTGGTCGCAGATTGCTTGCCCGGCAAAAAGAGACCCAATTGGGACATGCATTTTGAGGAATTTATATCAGCAAATTAAGTGTCAACATTGCCAAACCTGGACTTACGTATTTTTATTTTTTAATTGACAACATAGGCTTACTATCGTAGAATAAATAAGTATGTCAAATTTGAACTTTCCTACATGTAAACTCCGTCATGCACGCACTCACACGGAACCGGCGCGCTGATGACATGGACATCTTTATGCTTGCACTGTGCGTTGAACACGTGATGCCGAGTAGCGGCTATAAGCCAGGCACTTCGTGTATGACGTCACCAAGTGCAGGCTCATCACATGAGGCCCATTTACGAATTCTCAATTCGTAAAAAAATGACATCATTTTGTAATATTTACACTAGTTGTCACAGCTACAATTTGTCGCGCCAAAATTAAACACAATCAAAATGGAGTGGATCCCCAGCTGTTTCCTAGAGAGGAAACACAAAGGAAACTATATTTTTGGCTTGGCAAATGGGTTCTCCACTGGGCGCCGCGCAATACCAGATCAAACACAGTGACGTCAGACACGAAGTGCCTGGATGTATTTTTCCACAATGGGTTCACATAAAACTGTGTTGCTATGCTGAGTGCAGCAGCCGACTGCAACGTTACCAAGTACTTCACTCAGTCCACCGCCTTACCAATACGGTGGGGCCAAGCGAACCATGAGTACAAGATTGTTTCCTTGGCTCCCCTCGATTGTGCAGACAAATGCATGTAATAAGGAAACCAGTGTCAGCTAACCAGTTCGCGTCGGGAATAAAAAAGTTTTTCTGGGCCCCTGTGCGGGTTTCTTTTTCCCACATAAACACGTTTTTGTTTGCGTGAATTTTTTTTGGTTACGTCAATGAAACTAAGATGAGACACCCACATTACTAGCATATAAATTGGCGAGTTTCCCATGGGAATTATAGCCAGGAGGGCGTATTTCGTGTTACGTCTTTAGAAGTCCACCGAGCCCTCTAAAGAATTCTTCGTCGTATTTACACGTCATCCGAGCATGGAGGAAGGATTCCTTCCCCCATTATCCGAGTGGCATGGTACCGAGTAACAATGGGACAATGGTGCACGGAAATTGGTCTATAGAAATCTTGATTCGCCAGCTTTACAGATTTCAATGGAGAACAAAGAAAAAGGTGTGGAACAGGTTTACGAGTGCCCCAACCCCCCAACCCCACCCCCCAACCCCCCAACCCCACCCCCAACCCCACCCCCACCCCCAAGCCCCAAGCCCCCAAGCCCCCATGCCCCCAACGCGAGCGTGTTTACACGGCCCCCCGCTATCGATGCCGAACAATTGTGTTGCGCAATAACACGTCGACCGAACAGCTGCGCGCGAAGCACCAGCACTGCCAAAATGGCGTGTTTCACGTCACCCAAAAGGACAATGGAAGCTTCCACAGAGCGCGTGTGGCCGGCCGCCACGCACGTCTTCCGAGCATGCATACAAATATTCCCGAGTTTCCTACGGCGTGTTTAGACGCTCTCCGATCCGCGGTGCAAAAAAAAATTGCGTGTATACACGGCCTCCGACGCGAACTGGTTTTAAAGATGGCGCAACCACGACATGCACGACAATTTGAGTGGATTTTTATAAGCTTAGATTTTATTAAATGCGTTGAACACTTTGTAGGAAATCACCAGTGGAATTAAACGATAAAATGTTTATTTAATAAGTAATATAACTCATTAGTGTTTCAATAAGAGCACTTGCCCGATCGGGCAGACCATTCAGACGTCCAGGTTGCCCGACAAAATTTCACCGTGTCCCGGGCAATCGGACAGGCGATTTGTCGAGGCCTGCCATGTCCATTCACCGTCACTCCGTTACCAGGGAAATAAATATTCATAATTAATTAACCCTCCTACTGTTTGACCATTTGAAACCATTCAAAATTTCCACTTACCAAAATGCTTATTGGTTTTGTACACACATGGTAATACCATTTGAACAGTGTTGGTAGCAAGCTTTACTACTCAAGTTCTGGTGTTGCCAGCAGCAGAGTGTGGGTTCGAGCCCCGGCCGTGACACCTGTGTCCTTGAGCAAGACACTTAACCATAATTGCTTCTCTCCACCCAGGGGTTAAATGGGTACCTGTGAAGGCAGAGATGGTTTGCTCTCTATGCGCTAGAAATGGCAGCAATTGAGCTGTATACTCCCCAGGGAGCTGAGATGGTTTCAGGAATTATTTATGAGCCTTATGAGCCTTATGAGCAGGGATAATAATATAATGCGCCTTGAGCACCACTTAGTTGGTGGATACGTGCGCTATATAAATCTATACATTATTATTATTATTATTATTCAAATGCATAGAGGGTCCATTGATTCACCACTTAGAATTATCCAAACAAGGTTTTGTATTAATTAGCTGTACTACCATTTGTTAAGATCCAAACAAGGTTTTGTATTAGCTGACCTACCATTCAGAACCATTTGGGGGAATCAATACTGTACTCGATTATTTCACCATTCAAAACCACAAAAGTGAATGGTTTCAAATGGTGGATCAACTTGTATGAAAAAGGTACCAGAAGTTGGAGGGTTAATGGAAGTGGAAAAGAAAATATAAAAAAAAACACACTGACAGATACAGTACAAGTACAAGGTAGTTAAATGTTACCATACTTTCAGGATTAATCAATAAACTCTTTGTGATAAATGTGTTTAAAATCTGAAAAATGTGTTTTGGTGTCACTCCGTTACCGTGGAATTGCCCTCATCTTAAACTACTGTACATGTAGGACACCGATGAAAGTCAGCTTTGATCGTGACGATATTGTCCCATTAATTAATGTACACAGTACTCGTGTAGTTTTTTGTACAGTGTACATGTACATGAATGTTATACACATGTACTGTAGATATATGTAATAAATGGCATGTTATGCTGGTACAACGTACATGTACATTGTACATGCATGTAGCTCAATGGTTATGAATAGGCAATATGATTTCTCACTTGCGAAAATTAGGTAGAAGTGAGATTTTGGTATAGTTTGATTCTCTAGATTTTTCTCTTTCATTTGATACCAGATTTGTAGAAATCAGAAAAAAAAATTCTGATTTTGATTATGAAATTGATATTTTTATAATAAAAGATTCAAGACCCGCATTTGAAAAATATGATTGTGACATCATCGGTGATAATTTCATTGAACCGCAAGTTCTCGCGACCACCCTGTGTTTGTACCAACAAACACTTCTAGTTCACATTACTTTTTTCGGACATGCATAAAACGTTGCTTTATTCTCTTTTAATACATACTGTACGTGTACAACAAATTTCTGAAATTATTATTTTGTGCTGGGTAAGGTCTTGGTTTAATGTAACAACTGTAAAAAAAACTAATGAATGAAATACATAAATGGCATTAACCCTAATCTTCCCAAATCCTCCAAAATCCTCTTTGCTAAAGTGAAGGATTTTGAAGGATTGAGGTTACATGCTACATGCTCTTTGCTAAAGTGAAGGATTTTGGAGGATTGAGGTTATTAGGCATACTTGCCTTTCCATGGTACATGTACATCCATGTTTGTTGTAGTGATTGCAAGGTCCGTGCTTGGGTCAGTGGACACTGTTTATTGCTCTATGCATGCAGGGAGGGTCCCTGGCCATGTACATGTATCGCAGATTAGAAACACATGTGTGCATACATGTCATGTGCTTGCTTTACTACTGAAGGATTTTAGAGGATTCAGGTTATGTGTAAGCAAATGGGCCTAGGGAGTTAGGAAGGATTCAGGTTATGTGTAAGCAAATGGGCCTAGGGAGTTAGGAAGGATTCAGGTTATGTGTAAGCAAATGGGCCTAGGGAGTTAGGAAGGATTCAGGTTATGTGTAAGCAAATGGGCCTAGGGAGTTAGGAAGGATTCAGGTTATGTGTAAGCAAATGGGCCTAGGGAGTTAGGAAGGATTCAGGTTATGTGTAAGCAAATGGGCCTAGGGAGTTAGGAAGGATTCAGGTTATGTGTAAGCAAATGGGCCAAGGGAGTTAGGAAGGATTCAGGTTATGTGTAAGCAAAGGGCCTGGGGAGTTAGGAAGGATTCAGGTTATGTGTAAGCAAATGGGCCTAGGGAGTTAGGAAGGATTCAGGTTATGTGTAAGCAAATGGGCCTAGGGAGTTAGGAAGGATTCAGGTTATGTGTAAGCAAGTGGGCCTAGGGAGTTAGGAAGGATTCAGGTTATGTGTAAGCAAATGGGCCTAGGGAGTTAGGAAGGATTCAGGTTATGTGTAAGCAAATGGGCCTAGGGAGTTAGGAAGGATTCAGGTTATGTGTAAGCAAATGGGCCTAGGGAGTTAGGAAGGATTCAGGTTATGTGTAAGCAAAGGGCCTAGGGAGTTAGGAAGGATTCAGGTTATGTGTAAGCAAATGGGCCTAGGGAGTTAGGGAGGATTCAGGTTATGTGTAAGCAAAGGGCCTAGGGAGTTAGGGAAGGATTCAGGTTATGTGTAAGCAAATGGGCCTAGAGAGTTAGGGAGGATTCAGGTTATGTGTAAGCAAAGGGCCTAGGGAGTTAGGGAAGGATTCAGGTTATGTGTAAGCAAATGGGCCTAGGGAGTTAGGAAGGATTCAGGTTATGTGTAAGCAAATGGGCCTAGGGAGTTAGGAAGGATTCAGGTTATGTGTAAGCAAATGGGCCTAGGGAGTTAGGAAGGATTCAGGTTATGTGTAAGCAAATGGGCCTGGGGAGTTAGGGAAGGATTCAGGTTATGTGTAAGCAAAGGGCCTGGGGAGTTAGGGAAGGATTCAGGTTATGTGTAAGCAAATGGGCCTAGGGAGTTAGGAAGGATTCAGGTTATGTGTCAGCAAATGGGCCTAGGGAGTTAGGAAGGATTCAGGTTATGTGTAAGCAAATGGGCCTAGGGAGTTAGGAAGGATTCAGGTTATGTGTAAGCAAATGGGCCTAGGGAGTTAGGAAGGATTCAGGTTATGTGTAAGCAAATGGGCCTAGGGAGTTAGGAAGGATTCAGGTTATGTGTAAGCAAATGGGCCAAGGGAGTTAGGAAGGATTCAGGTTATGTGTAAGCAAATGGGCCTAGGGAGTTAGGAAGGATTCAGGTTATGTGTAAGCAAATGGGCCTAGGGAGTTAGGAAGGATTCAGGTTATGTGTAAGCAAATGGGCCTAGGGAGTTAGGAAGGATTCAGGTTATGTGTAAGCAAATGGGCCTAGGGAGTTAGGAAGGATTCAGGTTATGTGTAAGCAAATGGGCCTAGGGAGTTAGGGTTAATAGTAGGCCCAAAACCTCCAAAAATGTAGCGTGAGTAACCATGGAATTGCCCATATTTATAACCAAATAACAATGTTATGCCTTCACTGCTGTATACATGTACATACACGTGTACATACACGTGTACAGCGTCTGCTTGCTTTAGAAACTAATTAAATGTAGTACATATGTACAGTGTACACTTTAAACCATGTACAGTGTACTATCAAATTACTCTATAGTAAATACTGCCTGATACAGTAATAACTTGTTTATATGCAAATCCTAGAGCTGCACTGAACCAGAACAGATAGAAATAATAAAGTAAGGTCTTTACGGCCATATGGTACAAATTGCAGTATAGTTTAATGTATGTATACATGTATACTGTACATACTGTACGTACAGTTGTGGTTATACATTTGAAGTACATACATGTATGTATGTAGCCTGTGTTACAAAAATGTTACATCTACATTTGTACATACGAAGTACAATCGTTGAACAGTTCGACGATCAGTTGAACATTGAGACAACTATGTGAATTTGTACACTTTGTCTTGCTGTGGTCCAGTACATACATGTACATATAGGCTTACTTGTTACTGGGTTGGAACAAAGTGACTTGAGTCAGTATGGATACAATGAAATGATGATACAGTGTAACTGCAGGATGGTGTTATCCATGTATACATAGTATGTATGTACACTGTATGTAACTCTTGATGTGTAATACAACTACATATGTGCTGTATGTTCACATACGGTAGTGTGCCAGCGTGCTAAAGAGAGCTTGCATTCAAAGCCATGTGGGAATGCACTCACATGTGTATGTGTACGAGTGGCGTGTGTACATTACTTGAGCCAGTGAGAGACCTTCTTTTGACCTCAGTGATCGAGGGTGCCCTTTGTGCCTGTGACGTCATACGTATGCAACCTCTCTGTCGACCTAGTCCACAGCATCATTCGCAAAAATTGCTTTGAAAACTTTTTGTTTACTTGTGGAGAAAGGAGAACTCATCTTGTATTTCAGAGGGAGAAAGTGAAACCTGCTAACCTGCTAAAAACCTGGTTGTCTGCATTGTATGCAAAATGTTTACACTGGTCGTTCCGTTTTGTATGAGAACAAGAATATTTATTGTATGTTTCTTGGGGTGTTGTTTGAGTAAGGAAATGACGTCTTCTGTACTGTACTTGTAGTCCGCAAGGCATCCATGGTCATTTTCTTTCAGAGAAAGGGGAACTCAGTTGTTTTGGGGAGAAAGTGAAAGTGAAATACTGCAGGAAGAGAAATTTGATATAAAAAAGAGCTCCATTTTTAAAGTAAGCAGTCATGGCCCAGGTTACTCAAGCGCCAGTACTGAGAGTTGTTCCTGATGTAGTCCAGCACCAGCCCGAGCAGCTAGCTGGGTTAACCATGGGCCCGTCATGGGGACCTCTGCAGTCTTGTAGGTTCTACCTGGCCAGCGCAATGAGCCAGTATGCACAGGAGAGCTGTAGTCAGTAAGTGTGTAGTCTCACGGTTGCGTTGTTCACATATATGCGTTGTACATATTGTACATTTTTAAAATCAATTTACACAAATGTTGTATTTATTTAAAAAAAAATTTTTATGAAGTTCGCCTGTCACAAGATCAAATGAATTGAGATTTAGTTTTGTATTTGATTTTTAAATAACTGTTTCTGAATGTCACTTGCAAAAAAGAAAATACCAAAAATATATCCATTCATTTTTGTTGATGTCTGGTAACGTGGCGCATGGTCTGACGTCACACACTGTACAATTTTTCCTTTTGTGGGCTTGAAGCAATATGTGTACACCAAAATGCTTAGCAATCAAGACCTCTTTACAATGTTACAAATTTAAAATTGGACAAATCCTCTTCAAGAAAAGGACCGAGTCATTATGCTAACATTTTATTTTTGTCCCTTCACCAACACGTACTGTACATTGTACTAATACAAAAAAAAACTCCAATCAATAATTTTCAATATCTCTACGCAAGAATCCCTCCTACACATGAAGGCCACTCCCAACCACTAAATGACCAATATGTTGCATACACTGTACATACCCTTTGAGGTAATCTTGTATGTAAAACTCTGAGGCCACTGGAGACCACTGTAAAAAAATTATTATTGGGATTTTCAGCAGTTATTTTGTAAACACAGACTCTCAAGAGTAAGCCACCATCAGCCACTGAGACTGGAACATACATGTAATAGTATGCCCTGCAATACATCAATCACAAACCACTAAAACCAACAGACATACATGTACATGTACGAGGTACATTTGTATTATGTCACTATGCAGTATAGCCATTAGGAGCCACTGCCTTCGATAGCAATGGCTTGGAGTGGCCTCAATGGTTTGTTTATAAATTTGCACTGATAGTAGGAGGGTTAATAAGCTATGCAGTATAGCCATTAGGAGCCACTGCCTTCCATAGCAATGACTTGGAGTGGCCTCAATGGTTTGTTTATAAATTTGCACTGATAGTAGGAGGATTAATAAGCTATGCAGTATAGCCATTAGGAGCCACTGCCTTCCATAGCAATGGCTTGGAGTGGCCTCAGTGGTTTGTTCATAAATTTGCACTGATAGTAGGAGGGTTAATAAGCTATGCAGTATAGCCATTAGGAGCCACTGCCTTCCATAGCAATGGCTTGGAGTGGCCTCAGTGGTTTGTTCATAAATTTGCACTGATAGTAGGAGGGTTAATAAGCTGTGCAGTATAGCCATTAGGAGTCACTGCCTTCCATAGCAATGGCTTAGAGTGGCCTCAATGGTTTGTTCATAAATTTGCACTGATAGTAGGAGGGTTAATGAAAGTAATTTTTAGAATGTAAGAATGTAATGTTGGTAAAAGGACACCCTGTTTTATTTGCCATTCACATGTGAAAGTATATGTATTGTTAAAGGGACAGTATCGTCACGATCAGCGCAGACTTTCAACAGGGCATGGAAACTGTGTCCTAGTCCAAGATGAACACAGTGACTGAAAATTACTGGCTCATTAACCCTAACTCCCTAGGCATTGTACATGTATTAAAACAATAAAAATCCTTCAAAATCCTCCAACTGGCTTTGTTGTCTAGGGAGTTAGGGTTAATGCAGCGGCAACGGTAATATGACCTTGTCATGTGGTGAATTATTTTCAGTCACTGAGGTAATCTAAAACTAGCACTCTGATTCCATGCCCTGTTGATCGTGGTGTCCCTTTAATTTTTACATACATGTACATTACATGTAGTACGTGTATGTGTAAATGTACACCCTGTTTTGCAAGGAAGACAAAATTCAGGTAGACACACTGTTTCAAAAATCCTGGCTTAGGGACCGTCCAACGTTGTCAACATTTTTCAACGTAGTACAGAGAGTACGTGTACTACTTTTCAAGCCCCACCCCTCCCCTCAAAGTAGCAGCGGCGGAGCCACGGGGGCTTGCCCCCGTCCCACACACAAATTTCCAGTGCCCCGCCAGGTGCCCTCCCCATGAAAAATCCTCATAGTGCCCCAAAAACAGAAAAGAAAAGGGAAAAACCCATACCCCCTGGGCGCCCCCCCCCCACTGAAAAGTCCTGGCTACGCCGCTGCAGAGTAGTATTTATCCACATTTTATTTTAAATACATGTTAAGAATTAGCTGCAAAGGACCTGTAGTATAAAATAATGCAAAATATAGTAGTTGGCCTTACGTTACGAACCTAGAATACAAATATACATTCATACATGAACACAAGAATGAGCAGAAGTTAGTCAGGTGTTGAATGAACACAAAGGAAAAAGGACAATTGGCCTTACGTTTCGAACCGAGCAGGTTCTTTCTCAAAGGCAAAATGAGACAGAATTACAAACATACATCCTACTCAAAACAATTTAGGGAACACCGGAATAATCTCAGTTAAATGTTTCACAGAATTGATGAGAAACAACTGCACAATGAAACAGATGGTAAAGGATGCATGTAGTGATTACACATTTCATGACATGACTACTGAAAGAGAGAGGGGGTTGCAAATGAAAATCCCGGTTCATGGAACATTTCAAACCTATTTGATGTTAAAAATCCGGTGTTCCCTAAATTGTTTTGAGTAGTATACGTTACATAATAATAATAATAATAATAATAATGTGTGGATTTATATAGCGCACGTATCCACCAACTAAGTGGTGCTCAAGGCGCATTATATTATTATCCCTGCTCATAAGGCTCATAAGGCTCATAAATCATTCCTGAAACCATCTCAGCTCCCTGGGGAGTATACAGCTCAATTGCTGCCATTTCTAGCGCATATAGAGCAAACCAACTCTGCCTTCACAGGTACCCATTTAACCCCTGGGTGGAGAGAAGCAATTATGATTAAGTGTCTTGCTCAAGGACACAAGTGTCACGGCCGTGATTCGAACCCACATTATGTTGCTAACACCAGAACTTGAATCCGGTAAGCTAGACCGCTCGGCCACGACACCCCATGAACACAAGAGTGAGCAGAAGTTAGTCGGGTGTGAAATGAACACAAAGGAAAAAGGACATTTTATTTTACGTGAATTAATCCCCCCCCCCCCCATTGTTTATAAATTTCAACATTTTTTAAATAGTATGTGGCCACTGACACCCCTCTCCCCCAGTAGTACGCTTTGTACTGAACTGTGAAAATGTTGACAACTTTGGACGGTCCCTAATACTCTGCACGACATGCGTGATGGATTGTGTATGAAAAACAGCAATATTGTCTTGAACAAAGACTAATATTCATAGAACAGATGTTCGTGTTCGTACAGGTACAGTGTACAGTACATAATAGAGTATACATGTATGGGTGTGCACATTAGGCATGTGATGTACTCTACTGTACCACACATGTAGTATTATTAGTCTCTGCTTTGCCTGGTTGAATAAACAATTATTGATTGTTTGTTTGGTCGGGCAAAGATTACATCATGAATAATGTACATAACACATGTATATTTGGAATTTTAAGATACATGTGCTACATGTAGGGCTGTGCGTTTTTGGATATTTTTGGAACCGGATACCCGAAATCAGGAAAGTTCGGATACCCGTTTTCATTCTTGTTGAAAACATGCCTCCTTTGGTGTACAAATACATGTAAACGTTAACAAAATTGACCTTTATAATACAGAGGATACCATATTTAATTCGATTTTTATTAAAGTATAACATCTTGGTGACAAAATATTGTATTAATTTACGGAAAGTTATTTCTGAAATAAAACCGTAAAAATTGATCACACGCGCGCACGCATGGCCGGTGCATCACGCAGCTACAGCGGCCTCGCACGTGACTGTGTCAGGGAGTGACTACCATAATCAGAAGACAATAAATCACACTGGTGCGTGCGTGATCAGAGCGCATGCGTATAGCAAGTTGACTTTAATGTTCATGTCACAAAACACGTGTTGAATAATGTTATTGGTCAAAGGCGATGTGGGCGGAACTAACCCGTTGTGGGAAAACGATTCATATGCTTGTGCCTTGCCGCGCCCTGCCTTCTAAATAAGGATATCCCGTACGTCATGTTGGCTTTGGATCAGAGCGCATGCGTATAGCAAGTTGACTTTAATGTTCATGTCACAAAACACGTGTTGAATAATGTCATTGGTCAAAGGCGATGTGGGCGGAACTAACCCGTTGTGAGAAAACATTCATGTGCTTGCGTCTTGCCGCGCCCCTGCCTTCTAAATAAGGATATCCCGTACGCCATGTTGGCTTTGGATAAGGACATGATTTTGCGTACTAAAATAATATTTGATATTATTAAACTAACAAACTGCAAAAAATTAACGAATCTAAAATCAGGACTTGAATATTAATATGTTTCTATCACAATGAACTTTAGTTAAATGTCAATAAACCTGTCAATAAACATTGTTTCTTGAAAGAATGAATTTTTACCAATTTGGGCCCCTTTTTCTCAAAATGGGACCAAACTTGACTATTCCCTGTTGAACGTGGCATCGTGTTGATCGGTCAGTCAAGAAATGAGTCTAAAATTTAGGATGCGCACTCATAAAAAATAACTTAACAAAACGTATCGGTGTAAGTTTTGTCTACTTTTTAATTAGTATTCAGCCAATTTGTCCCCTCCATCAATGTTTGACGATCCATAATTCGCAGCTCATCATAAGCAACCGCATTTCGTCCCTCATAAACGTCTTTTCAACTGATAGGAGATTAGGTGATTGTAAAAATTTCGTCCCTCATAAACGTCTTTTCAATTGATAGGAGATTAGGTGATTGTAAAAATATGCTGCCCAATTGAAAGGATCAAACCCGCAACCAATAATACCTTTCAAATCCGACTGATTATGGATCCTACTGTTGGTTTCAACATGGAGGTTTTCTTCCTCCATGGTTTCAAAGACAATGACCGACTTAACACCTTTTTTATGTCTTTCTTTTGAAACAAACTTGTCGGCAAATGTAATACACAAGAGAGCTCGGTATCGGCGGGTAAATAAATGTAAATGTTGGTGATATGCTGAGGGATGGTCAGTGGCACATCAAAATAATTACACAACAAAACCAATTTCAACACTACTTTTTTATTACGACAACAATTAATGTGGATGTCCCCGATAATAAAATCCCCTCTATTAACACATCAGAGACCGCGTTTACACTTGATCCGGCTAGGAGGATCAAAGGAGGATCTGATCCTGATAGGGCGATCAAGCCTTCGCGTGTCGCGTTTACACTTGAGTCTGATCTCGGATTGATCCGCTCTGTTCAACGGAAGTTTCGTTCAGCTGGTGTGAAAGGTCAACTGTACATGGTCATTAATTACGCGCGTGATGTTGTCTTGGATCCGATGCATTGTCATGTTCATATACTTGCACCATTCTGTTTTTTCTTGAAGTATCCTTCGTGATTTGATATGGAAGATCTCTTCCATTTCTTAGTGGTTTTTCTGCCATTAGTTTTGGCCGAAATAAGTCGTCGACATCGTCTTAGAATGATCGCTATGGGAGACATTTTAGTCCACAGACGGCAGCGTTGTCGGCGTATCAGACTGGAACGAAGGGCAGCGTTTTTGCAACGACAAACCATCACCTTCATATAAACGACTCACAAACCTTAAGAAACTATACTTTAGAACTTAAATGTTTAAAGAATAAGAATATATTTTGCAAAAAACTGGTTCGATTGCTCAAATAATTGATTTCTAAAGATGATTACGTTGAATAAATGGCGAGTCGATGGACGAAGGAAGGTCGAAAATGCGTGTGAGACGGCGTGGGTGATGCAAAAGCCTTTTGTGCACAATCACCGTGTTATTGGTTACCAACGTCAATGCAGGCGAGTACCAGTGCACCGTCGTTGTTTACAAGGTTTCGCGGTTTTTTTTTGAGGGGGAGTTTTACGACCGGATGTCGGCAGGTCGAATTGCAGGATCTGATCCCAGTTTGCGTTTACACTTGTGTTTTGATCCTCATTGCCGGATCTGATCCTCCTTTGATCTCGCAATGAAGGAGGATCAAATTGGAGGATCTGATCCTGATCGCTCTTGCGTTTACACTAGCCATTGATCCTCCTTTGATCCTCATTGGAGGATCAGATCCTCCTTTGATCCTCCTTGCCGGATCAAGTGTAAACGCGGTCAGAGTGCACAATCCAGTGCAGACATAAACCAGCAGTTATTGTCCCACTAATCCAATTACTGTGAACAATAGGCAAACATTCCATCCTGAGCAGCTAGCTTGATACTTGTTTGTAGCATGCAGCAGCCAGGCTATTTGATTCTTAATGATTGGATACAATGTATCGGTTGGACAAAAGTGTATGGAAAATGTCCGTAAAATACTACAAAGGCGTTATCTTGAATAAAATTGCTCCTAAAAGTGTAAACAGTACATTGTTCAATAGTCAAAAATTTCTGTTCACACCGCTGAAATGGTAAGTCCCAATTTTAAAAAGTCCTTTACGGGTACTCGTAACCGAAAAACGGAACCGGGTAATGACAGTTTCGGTCGGGGTATCCGGACAGCCCTAGCTACATGTATGTAAACTAAAACCAAAAAAACCCAAAAAGAAACATGATAACAGATACATGTGTAGCTTTTTGCAGATATCTAAGTTGCGTGAAAATGTGATGTAAAAAACATCCCATCTGTCATGCTGGACTAATTTTAAAAGCTCCTGTGTAATTAGTAAGTAATTACATACATATTTCAAAGTTAATTCGTGAAAAGTCCACAGAACATCTCAAGAACCTGCATTGTGTGGACATCTTGTGTTCTTAGGTTCACATAGCATATGTAACGCTTACTCAAAACATGCAGTGTTAAAATCATTTTACAAACTTCAGAAAATAATAAGCATTAAATATGAGTCTCAGCAAAAGGGAGGGGGATGATCGACTGTGTGCCATCATGGTACTAAGGCTGTGCGTTTAAGGTTACATGTATTTCAGGAACCGGATACCCGAAATTGGAAATCTTTGGAAACCCGGTGCACAAAAGGGTCAAAAAGTTAAAAATGGTACTGATAGAAGGAGGGTTAAATGTTGCTATTTAAATTTGTTATTTTTATTATTTCACGTCAGCACAGCATGAAAAGAAAGATCTTGTTTTCCTTTCTGCCGGTTCCACCCCGAGTCAAGCAATGTCCCGCAGCCTTAGATCTCGAGTGTCCTTCGCAGAATCCTTGCAGTCCCTAAGAGTGCCGCCATCTGTAGTAATTTTACTCTATCAGATGTGTCTAGATCTCGTTATTACTAAATTATTATTATTGTTTATTATTAATACGTGTATATTTGTTTCTTTTGCTGAAAATAGTCATGTGACCATGGTTCAGCAGCTGCAACACCTGGAAGAAGAGCAAGATCAATTAAACTCATCCCTCCTCGCCCTCACCACTCACTTCGCTCAGGTGCAATTCAGGCTCAAGCAGATCGTTCATGCATCTGTAGATGAGAAAGAGGTCAGATTGGCAATTCCGTGGTTACTCGCGTTACATTTTTGAAGTATTAGGCCCACTCTTAAAACCCTCCTACTCTAGCTGCACTTTAGTGGGAAGTTGCTTTAGAGGTCAAAACCAGTCAACTGCCTGTTTTGACTGTTGACTCAAATGTGCGCATAGGGGTATTTTGACCTGTACATGTAAATGTAAGTTTACTGCATGTAAGGTTTGACAGTGTTCGACGTTTAAGTGCACTAGATGTACATTACCTTGGCAAGTACATGTACATGTACATGTATATCAACATTTTGACTGTTTTTGACCCTTGTAGTAGTAGGAGGGTTAATGCCATAATTTCCTTCATTAAATAAACACCTCAAAAAAAGAAAGTCCCCACCTGTATGTTTTAAAAATATTTTTAAATTTTAGAGACTTATGAGCATAAACATGATATGACGATTTAGCCTGATCATCGACACACATGTTGCAAGCAAGATTTGTGCGGATAACGTTGCGCATCAGTGCACACAACTCGGTTGATTGTGTAGGGGTACCTGTTCATTTCTCACAACTTTGCATTGTGGCTCAAAATAACGCCCCTGAACTCAAGCAAAATGGGTTATCCCTTTTGTCATCAGCTTTATTGACCAATACTTAAGACATAAGCAGCATGTTGGGTTTGTTCAGTAAGGGGTATAACCGCCACGATTGTCGATTGCTGCCCGACACCTTCGGTGCATACTGTTTATGAGGCGACGGATGCGGACCTGGGCAATACCTTCCCATGCAAATGAACATTCCAATAATGAGGTCTTTAGTTTAAAAGTGCTCCAAGACATTATGTAACAGACAAATAAAGCTGATGACAAAAGGGATAACCCATTTTGCTTCAGTTCAGGGGCGTTATTTTGAGCCACAATGCAAAGTTGTGAGAAATGAACAGGTACCCCCACACAATCAACCGAGTTGTGTGCACTGATGCGCAACGTTATCCGCACAAATCTTGCTTGCAACATGTGTGTCGATGATCAGGCTAAATCGTCATATCATGTTTATGCTCATAAGTCTCTAAAATTTAAAAATATTTTTAAAACATACAGGTGGGGACTTTCTTTTTTTGAGGTGTTTATATTTCACTGATCAGTTTTTTTTTTCACAGTAGTTGCACTGTATCCAGACCTTACTCGGCACAAAACAATAAATTTCAGAAATTTGAGTTTTTGGAGCACAGACACTGCATTAATGGTGACAATTGCATGATAAATAAACTTGTGCATTCCATTTGCACGTGAACAGAAACCTGATTTTGGACAATGGTCAAAACCTTGAATCGTTTTTTCCCTCAAAACTAAAAAAATGCACTTAACATGTTTGTGCTCCAAGCACTGTACATGTATTATGCTGGTTACTCACGTTACATTTTTCAGACATGATGCAGAATAGGGGTGTGTGTTTTCGGATATTTTTTGGAACTGGATACCCGAAATCAGGAAACTTCGGATACCCGGATATCCGTTTTCATTTTTGTTGAAAACATGCCTCCAGTATGGTAACAAAATTGATCTTTATAATACAGAGGATAACATACTTAAATCGATCTTTTCTTTACTGTGTTTTTTTTTATTAAAGTAAAACAATTAGGCAAACATTCCCTCCGGTGCCACTTGTTTGATGTTGTTTGAAGCAGCCACTGCCAGGCCCTTTGCAGTCTTAACGATTGGATACGATGTATCACAAACAGTTGGAGAAAAATATATGGCAAATGTTGGTAAAATACTACAAAGGCTTTATTAGAGTGTAATCTCTTGAATTTAAAGATAATTGTCTGTAAAAGTGTAAACATTACATTGTTCAAGAGTCACAGATTTCTATTTACTCCGCTCAAATGTTAGGTCCGAATTTTAAAAAGTCATTTACGGGTAATTGGAACCGAAAAATGGAACCGGGTAATGACAGTTTCAGTCGGGTATCCGGGTACCCGGCACAGCCCTAATGCATAAAACGTTGCTTTTTCTCTTAGATTGTGTTTGTAACATATTTCTGAAATTTTTTGTTTGTGCTGAGTAAGGTCTGGGTATAACACTGTGAAAAAAATGATGAGGCAATTATATGACTTACATGTACGAAGCCAAAAAAAAAAAAAACCCTCTTAAAATACTCAGCTAATGAAAGAAAAATGAACAGCAGGGCAAACATGAGAAACACCGATGGTTAAAACCATGTGGCACTCTGGTCTTGTACACCACTTTCTGGTCCAGTGAAATTGTCAAATTACAAGCTCGGTTGTTCAGAAGAAATTTTGCTGAAATTGGAGCTACATTTAGGATGGTCCATGACCAAGACTAAGATCCACTGGTCCATAACCAAGACTAAGATCCACTGGTCCGTAACCAAGACTAAGATCCGCTGGTCCGTGACCAAGACTAAGATCCGCTGGTCCGTGACCAAGACTAAGATCCGCTGTTCTGTGACCAAGACTAAGATCCGCTGGTCCGTGACCAAGACTAAGATCCGCTGGTCCGCGACCAAGACTAAGATCCGCTGGTCCGTGACCAAGACTAAGATCCGCTGGTCCGTGACCAAGACAAAGATCTGCTGGTCCGTAACCAAGACTAAGATCCGCTGGTCCGTGACCAAGACTAAGATCCGCTGGTCCGTGACCAAGACTAAGATCCGCTGGTCCGTGACCAAGACTAAGATCCGCTGGTCCGTGACCAAGACTAAGATCCGCTGGTCCGTGACCAAGACCAAGACTGAGATTTACAGATCTACACATATGTTCAAAATAATAATGAATATTTGTAATGCGCCAGAATCCGTTAAAAAAAAAAGAAAAAAAAAAAAAGAAAAAAAAAACACTCATGGTGCAGTGATACAGCATGTACAAGAATAAAATACAAAAACAGACTAAGAATATGGTAGATAAAATGTACAATTATGCAGTTGTCATTAAATGTGTCTTGAGGGCAGTTGTTGAATGATGATCAGAGATGGAGAAAGTTTGACATGTTCCTGGGTAAGTCGTTTCACAATGAAGAAGCAGCTGAAGCAAATGATCTTTCACAGATCTTGATTCGTTTTAACAGATGTTGCCTGTTAGATCTCAGCGATTCGCGGTTTGAATGATTGGTTTGAAGTATATGTGACCCGTTCTGTGAAAAGGAGTCACATGTCGCACCATGCGTTTACATGTAATGGGCAATGGAATGTTGAGTTTAAAAAAAAAAAATTTAACATCTGATTTTTGGTTATCATGTTTTTTGACATCATTAGGATCAAAATTTTCTTAATATTTTTACATAAGGCCCCCAAAAAAATTGTTGAGTTGCCCTCCAGTGAAAATATTTGAAGGGGTCGGTCGGTCGGGATTTTTTTTTTTTAATTTGTTTTTTTCCCCCCCTCCTTGACTGTCATTTTAAGATTGAAATGCATTGGAACTGAAACCACATACCATGTTTTTCAAAGACAATGATCTAGCAGTATGCACAAGTACCTAAAGAATAAAAAGACATCACACCTTCAACTTTATAATAATCTTTCAACAACTTTATTTCAACATTTCATACACTTGTTTCTAGCGCTTTTGTTCTTAACAACTTTATGCATCCCATTGGTTGACATATGATATTAAGACATTTGTATACCTATCAGCAAGGAATTTTGCTTCAGAATAAAAGTATCCCAAGCATTTTTGTTGTACTTTTCGCTGTGATTGACACAGCAAATTCATCTACATGTATATTGCATGCAATGCTCAACATGCAACATGTGAGTGACCATTCGATTGGAAAACGTGTAGATTTGAGTCGCAATCGTTGGCACACAGTGTGTGCGAAGGCAGTGCACCATGTGAGGGCCGGGGCCATTCGATTTGAAAACATGTAGATTGAGTCTTGGGTACCGGTAAATTTACCGGTAAAAAAAGTGGAAAATTTCACAAATCAAACGTATTATGTTTTATACACAGAAAATTGGTAATTTTCATAATAAATAGGCCTATGAATGACTGGACAAAAAAAAAAAAAAAAAACCCGACCCGATATTTCAGCACTTTTGGGTCGGTCGGTGGAGGGCAACTCAACATCTTTTTTTTTTGGCCTAAACGTCAATTTCAATCAATAAAATATTAAAATCAATGATTTTTGTGAGTACTTTGTTTCAAATATGTCATTTGTTTTCATTTGAATGCTTGTTTTCCTATTACAATAAATTGTGTTAATTATGCACATTATTGATTATTACAAATGCCATATCTCCATAATGCAATATGACACACACATCTAACATATACCAAATCAAAGCTGATGATGTACTCTATCCAGCTACATAGAAATGTATATTTGTCAAATTTGCGACTTGTGACTCATTTTCACAGAGCGGGTCACTTATACATGTATATATGATGGTAATTCGCCAAGGGTTAAGCGATAAACATACACAAGGATCTTGAAGATGGATTCTGTACCAGAATAGTAGAAATGAACGTCGACAATGTTGTTTTTTATCCCAATTTTAGGATCTGTTGAAAGATCTTGAGGAGTTTGCCTTTAAAGGGTGCCCTGATGTCAGGGGCTGCCGATCACAAGATGCCCAGCTACTGGAAGATGCTGTAAGTATAAAATCTTAAATCGTTAACCCTAACAACCCCACACTCATCTTCTGTGACAATTATGACAAGTATAAAATCTGAAATCGTTAACCCCAACAACCCCACACTCATCTTCTGTGACAATTATGACAAGTATAAAATCTGAAATCGTTAACCCCAACAACCCCACACTCATCTTCTGTGACAATTATGACAATTAAGTATAAAATCTTAAATCATTAACCCTAACAACCACACACCCATCTTCTGTGACAATTATGACAATTAAGTATAAAATCTGAAATCATTAACCCTAACAACCCCACACCCATCTTCTATGACAATTATGACAATGAAGTATAAAATCTTAAATCGTTAACCCTAACAACCCCACACTCATCTTCTGTGACAATTATGACAATTTAGTATAAAATCTTAAATCGTTAACCCTAACAACCCCACACTCATCTTCTGTGACAATTATGACAATTAAGTATAAAATCTTAAATCGTTAACCCTAACAACCCCACACCCATCTTCTGTGACAATTATGACAATTAAGTATAAAATCTTAAATCGTTAACCCTAACAACCCCACACCCATCTTCTGTGACAATTATGACAATTTAGTATAAAATCTTAAATCGTTAACCCTAACAACCCCACACCCATCTTCTGTGACAATTATGACAATTAAGTATAAAATCTTAAATCGTTAACCCTAACAACCCCACACCCATCTTCTGTGACAATTATGACAATTAAGTATAAAATCTTAAATCATTAACCCCAACAACCCCACACCCATCTTCTGTGACAATTATGACAATTAAGTATAAAATCTGAAATCGTTAACCCCAACAACCCCACACTCATCTTCTGTGACAATTATGACAATTAAGTATAAAATCTTAAATCATTAACCCTAACAACCACACACCCATCTTCTGTGACAATTATGACAATTAAGTATAAAATCTTAAATCATTAACCCCAACAACCCCACACCCATCTTCTATGACAATTATGACAATGAAGTATAAAATCTGAAATCATTAACCCCAACAACCCCACACCCATCTTCTATGACAATTATGACAATTAAGTATAAAATCTAAAATCATTAACCCTAACAACCACACACCCATCTTCTGTGACAATTATGACAATTAAGTATAAAATCTGAAATCGTTAACCCCAACAACCCCACACCCATCTTCTATGACAATTATGACAATTAAGTATAAAATCTTAAATCATTAACCCTAACAACCACACACCCATCTTCTGTGACAATTATGACAATTAAGTATAAAATCTGAAATCGTTAACCCCAACAACCCCACACCCATCTTCTGTGACAATTATGACAATTAAGTATAAAATCTTAAATCGTTAACCCTAACAACCCCACACCCATCTTCTGTGACAATTATGACAATTAAGTATAAAATCTGAAATCGTTAACCCCAACAACCCCACACCCATCTTCTATGACAATTATGACAATTAAGTATAAAATCTTAAATCGGTAAAACTTGTAGCTTTGCATGGTGAGGAGGATAAGTAAGACTAATTGCGGTGACACCATGTGAAATTCTCAATTGAGTAGTAATTAGTTCTGAGAGTTGTACCTCCAGTTCTTTTCAGAACTAATTACTACTCAGTTGAGAATTTCACATGGTGTCACCGCAATTAGTCTTACTCAAAATCTTAAATCGTTAACCCCACACCCGTCTTCTGTGACAATTTGTTTTTAAATGTTAATTACTAAAACAGTTTCAATAACAACTAAAAAAAAAACAGTTTTCCCCCCAAAACAATGTGACACAATGTTAAATTGGAATGCAAAAGTATGCTATTGTACATGTACATACATCATGTACCTCCCAACTGACCCGCGACTGGCGGGTTTGGCCCAAAAATAGTTATCTCGCCACCAGTTCTTCTCAGAACCAACACTCTTTACATCACTTGAGAGATACATGTAGTGCTATAAATTATGCAAACCTTCTACTTTTTTTGTGTGGATAGGATAACTTTTCTTAGCGCAACAAATTTGTGTGCTTCTAGCAGCTCTATGGAATTGGTCCCGGATCCCTGACCACGCACCTTGGTATGAAATTGATTAATCAGTATGTTGTCTTAACCTTTGACCTTTGACCTTCTGTTGTCAGAGCGAGAAGGAACATGAGAGTCGTATCACCAAGCAGCGGGAGAAACAGATTGAGCTGATTAGTCAGCTGAAGAGCCAACTCGACGACCTTGAACAGTTTGCTTATGAGGTGAGAAAACTCAGAAATCTGTGAGAATTTCCATAATTCTTTGATAAAAAAGTTTTAGGAAGTTTTGTAGAATTTTTATTTTAAAATTTGATTTTGGAAACTACATGTAATGTTAATTTCAACCTTAGTTTTCAACCCTAATTTAACCCTACTACGTACTCCGATCCACTAAATTTTCAAGCCTGCTGTCCTTTCCAAGTAATCTTACAAAATCAACTGTGTGCCACCCAAGGCCACTGTAAATGTTTGAACATATTAGTATGGCCTGCAATGTATCAATGGGAGACCACCTTACCCTGCAATCTCAGTGGTGTGACAAGTGCACAGAAGGGTAACCATAGGAGGCCACTGGCAACAGCTAATGGCTTGGAGTGGCCTGAATGGGTTGTTTCTAAAATTGCACTGGTTGTAGAGAGGGTTAAAGTTTCATTCCAGTTGGTGCTCATGATTTGCAAAAAATTACAAATTTTTGTAAAGAGCAACAATTATTTTTCTCTAAGATGAATCCGCTTCTGACGAAATAATTTGTCAGTATGCTTAACCCTTTCCTTACCATAGGCGACTTTAGTCGACCAAGCTTTCACACAAAAAAGCACTCAAGCCTGAGCACAAAGGCCATTTGTTATAAAGCTGTAGTTTTGTCCATGTTCACCCTCCATACCCAAGCTTACAATGGTTGGAAAGAGCAAGATCGGATCTTTCCATTGATGGTGAAATAAAATAAGGTTGCTATTATGCAATCCCTTCAAATTGGAGTGGAAAGATCCGAAATGCCAAACACCTACGGAGTGCCATGTGTTTGTGTACAAAAAAGTGTTTGAGTTTACAGATCACACTGAGGAAACAAAGACCGAGAACTTGGACATTTATTGACCGATCTTAATGTTTTTTGGATTTTATGAAAGGGAATTTAATAAGTAAGATATTTTTTATTATTTATTTTGCTGTAAAACGATATCTTCAAGGTGATAATAGAGTTTGTAAAATTAGCCTTTGAACAAAAGCTTTCTGTTGTGTAAGAATGTGTGCTTCACGCTTGAGTGGTCAAACAATTCGGTACTTAGAGGGTTAATACGTGTACAAACTTTACACCAAGTGGGTAATTTGTTAATTTGTTAATCTGGTATTTACCAATGTTGTACCTTCCATCTAAGAATAATATTCCATACTCTTTAACTCTCCTATAGCTGAACTTTAGTGGCAAGTACAGTAGCTATAGAGGTCAAAATCACTCAACCGTTTTGACTGTTGACCCAAATGTGCACACAGGGGCATTTTTGACTGGTTTTTACTGTCATTTTGACCACCCTGAACAATACAAGACAATGCTTTTACCAGTCGAAAACGGTCGACTCATTTTGACCTGTAAATGTACTTACTACACGTAAGGTTTGACAGTGTTTGACTTTTAAGTGCACTAGATATACCTTGGCAAGTATATCAATTTTTTGACTGATTTTGACCCTTGTAGTAGTAGGAGGTTTAATAGATTAAAACAAAGCACAAGAAAGATAAAATTCAATGAGTTGTTAAATTTTATGATACTAGTTAATTAAAATAAAAAAAGTAAATAAAATAATGTTGATTTTGGAAATAAACCTTTGGTTTCAAGTCAAATTGGTGAGATACTACATGTAGTTCAGATGTTGAGTATTTTTTTCACTTAACTTTGAACCTTGACATTATGCATTTAGTTTTTCTTTTTTCTTTTAATTTTTTTAACCTGTAAATTTTGACCTGTAAATGTACTTAATACTACACATAAGGTTTGACAGTGTTTGACTTTTAGATATGCATGTACCTTAGCAAGTATATCAACATTTTGACTGATTTTGACCCTTGCAGTCACAGAAGGGTTATTGACTAAATTTGCCGTTCTTAGTCCAGAGGCATTCTAACTTTGTGCATCTCTGACTGTTCTTTTTCCACCAGGAGGGAAACGGGGAGCTGCCTCAGACCAAGTTGATGGAGAAACAGACAGTGATTATCGAGGAGCTGAAACAGAAGATGGAGTTGAACATTGAGGACTTGGACAAACTGAGCACAGACGATCTGAAACAACTAGTCGATAGCGCAGTAGGAAGGGTGCGTGTGAAGCGATTCTTGTGCAGATTGCCTTCATTTCTGTACAAATAATATTTATTTTGTTTATTTATTTCTAATTTTACCTGGGGAGACCGTTCAGTGAAACACCATTTTTCAAAGAACCAATGTTGTACCTTCCCTTTTAACAGATTGTAAACCCTGCCAAAGTCAAGGAGACCGTTATTCATCAGCTTAAGAACCAGATAGGTGACCTGGAACGCTTCATTACATTCCTTCAAGGCGAGGCCTCGACCCTCGGTCCATTTACCGTTGAAAATTGCACCTGCCCCGTACATCAAAAGGTAAAAATACCTGATTTCAAAGAAAAATTGACTTATGAACCACTTGAACGATCTGTTTTGACTGCATTCTTGTAATCACATCTTACAGTATTGTGTACATGTACTTTTATCTTAATAATACAATGTATATGACATAAAACACAATAAAGGGGGCCACTTTCCTACCGTCACGTTAGCAGTTTTACTAATGGTTGTAATTTTTTTTAAATATCTGAAACCACCCAAAAAGAATTTCAACATTTGAATAGACATGCATGCTTATCCTAAAGATAATTTGAGTTGATTATTACTATTTTTTTAATTACCCTAAAATTTCCATCAACAAATGGACGGAAAAGTGAGGTAACTTTTTCCGTCCAATTTTTATGGAAATTTGAAGGTAAAAAAATAAATAAAAAAATAAAATAAATCAACTCAAATTAGTTCTAGTATAAGCCTGCATGTCCATTCACATATTGAAACACTTTTTGGTCGGTTTCAGGTACTTAAAAATAAATAACAACCATTGGAAAAACTGCTAACGTGACGGATGCAAAGTGGCCCCCTTTATTGTGTTTTATGTCATATCACCTGTTCTTTTTTTGCAATTTTTACGGCAGTTTTCTTTCTCATGAGAACATTGCCTTTTTAATACTTAAATAATCATGAGAGTTTTACAGTTAAAAGATGCATCACCCGTGTTTTTTTCCTATTTTAATAGAAATTTCTGGACATTTTCTTTTTCATCGGAACATTGCTATTTTACTTGAGGAAGGGAAAACAAATGCTTTCAAATTACTTATTTCTCAAAATAGTTGTGAGAATAATCGTGAGAATCAGGTTGCTTTCAATGCGGCACAGTGTTTAGAAATTTACATGCAGTTCCTCAAATTTTGTACTTTCTACAACAAAAAATGCACGTACATGTAATTGTAAAAAACTACCAATAAATACATAAGATATGAGATATCCTGTTTGTAGGTGGAGGTAGTTCCAACATAAACCATGCACACTTTCACACGTGCTGGCTCCAACGATCATCAGAAGCCTATACACACAACAGGAGACCAGCTTTGGAACCAGAAGTCGCTAAAAGAATGCGCGTACTACAATGTACCAGTGTGTGCATGACTGCACGGATACTACCAGTGCGCATGCGTATTACGTATCGAGTTAGGGAGGAGGGCCAAAGTCGTGGTACAGCCAAGCCTTTGAGAAGCCCGGCCAGGCCCAGGCTTTGTCCAGGCCTATAGGCCTATATGATCCCCTATCTGAGCACAAAAGATCCTAATGGAGTGTCGTGGCCGAGCGGTCTAGCGCACCGAACTCAAGTTCTGGTGTTGCCAGCAGCAGGGTGTGGGTTCGAGCCCTGGTCGTGACACTTGTGTCCTTGAGCAAGGTACTTAACCATAATTGCTTCGTCCTTCGGATGGGACGTAAAGCCGTAGGTCCCGTGTGTTGTATAATGCACGTAAAGTGGATTGTCGTGCGGTCTAGCGCACTGAACTCAAGTTCTGGTGTTGCCAGCAGCAGAGTGTGGGTTCGAGCCCCGGCCGTGACACCTGTGTCCTTGAGCAAGACACTTAACCATAATTGCTTCTCTCCACCCAGGGGTTAAATGGGTACCTGTGAAGGCAGAGATGGTTTGCTCTATATGCGCTAGAAATGGCAGCAATTGAGCTGTATACTCCCAGGGAGCTGAGATGGTTTCAGGAATGATTTATGAGCCTTATGAGCAGGGATAATAATATAATGTGATTGGCAGGTACTGGTTTGTTACAGGATTAGGACTCAAAAGACAGATAGGAGAGAGGTAGCCCGGCCTGGCCTATTTTTAGAGGCTTACAACCATGACTTTGGCCCTCCTCCTTAATTGTTATTAATATTATTTCTGGTAGTGAAACTAAGGATTTCTCAAAACTTCACAACTGCAGCCAGTATAATGAGCTCTGCTTGGCTGGGCTAGGCCCTCCAGAAGCTCAGGTTATGTTGATTGGCAGGTACTAGTTTGTTACAGGATTAGGACTCACAAAAGACAGATAGGAGACCAGGTAGCCCGGGCCTGGCCCGGCTTTTTAGAGGCTTGGCTGTACCATGACTTTGGCCCTCCTCCTTAATTGTTATTAATATTATTTCTGGTAGTGAAACTAAGGATTCCTCAAAAGTTCACAACTGCAGCCAGTATAAAGAGCTCTGCTTGGCTGGGCTAGGCCCTCCAGAAGCTCAGGTTATGTTGATTGGCAGGTACTGTATTGTTACAGGGTTAGGACTCACAAAAGACAGATCAGCAGGCCAGGTATCCCAGGCCTGGCCAGGCTTCTCAAAGGCATGGCTGTAACCATGACTTTAGCCCTCCTCCCTTGGAGAGTCACAGGCAAAGCCTGGGCCTGGCCGGGCTTCTCAAAGGCTTGACTGTAACATGACTTTGGCCCTCCTCCCTTAGAGAGTCACAGGCAAAGCCTGGGCCTGGCTGGGCTTCTCAAAGGCTTGACTGTAACATGACTTTGGCCCTCCTCCCTTGGAGAGTCACAGGCAAAGCCTGGGCCTGGCTGGGCTTCTCAGAGGCTTGGCTGCACCACGACTTCGACCCTCACAAATTCTGCTGATATACATGTATATACAAAAAGAATACAATTTGATGGTGACTGCCATAGACTTCTGTAAAGGTTTTGCCTGTCACAGTTTGACCGTGAGGGGCTCTTCTCTCAACAAGAGAAGTCATACATGTATGTCACATCCTCCTTATTCCTTGTCTTTAATTTGTCTCAGGACGATACCAACTCTGATGTAGATTCTCAGGGATGCTGTGCGCATCCCAAATCAGAAAAGATCGGCACTAAATACACAACGGCAGAGAAAATCAAGGTCTGTGCAAATAATGCGCATATCGGTTGTTGTTGTCCCCCTCCCCCCCCCCATTCTCATTCCCCTGAGCTTTTGTATAATAATTCTCCCAGTTTGTAATTTGAGTAAATACAACCCCTTCAACTTTTAATTTTTATTTATGATTTTTTTTTCTCATGGCCTTATGATTTTCTTTTATATCAAAAATCCATTACCAACAGAACATGCTTGAGAATCACATCTGGATAAGTATACTGAGACGCAATAGAAACTTACCACTTGTTTTGGAATAGCGTAAAATTGTAATGGTTCAAAATAAGACAACACAACAATTTGGATTAGAAATGTTGGCATTTTATTGAGGAAATGTCCACGTTTTGTCCACTGTACTCGATCCCATCTGTATCCACTTCACCGCGAGTGCACATATTACATTTGTGCATTGTGATTACTGATAATTTAAGGTCGAAAAAGTGGTAAGTTTCTATTGCGTCTCAGTATAGTTTACTTTTCTTTAACCCTAACCCCCTAGCTATTTTGGCTAAGAACCTTCCTGAACCCGCCAAAATACAACACCATTCACAAACACTACCACTCAACTGTTGGACTTGGCTGGAATTGGGACACCCAGCCCCATGTAAAGTACTGAGTCCATCAAAATACAACACCATGCAGTAACACTACCACCCAACTGTTGGACTTTGCTGTAATTGGGACACCAGGCCCCATGTAAAGTATCCCTGTCTGGGCTATACAGTACTGAGTCCATCAAAATACAACACCATGCAGTAACACTACCACCCAACTGTTGGACTTAGCTGGAATTGGGACACCCGGCCCCATGTAAAGTATCCCTGTCTGGGCTATACAGTACTGAGTCCATCAAAATACAACACCATGCAGTAACACTACCACCCAACTGTTGGACTTAGCTGTAATTGGGACACCAGGCCCCATGTAAAGTATCCCTGTCTGGGCTATACAGTACAGAGTCCATCAAATCTAACCCCAGCTGTTGGAGTTTGAATGGTTTGGGGTGGTTAAGGCTAATAAAGTGACAGAGCCTCATAATTGACACCATCATCAGCTTAACACCATGTTCTGTAATTTACACTAATACAATTAGATAACTTTGTTATTTAATTCTTAACCCTAACTCCCAGAGCCCATTTGCTTACACATAACCTGAATCCTCCAAAATCCTTCAGTAGTAAAGCAAGCACATGTACATGTATGCACACATGTGTTTCTAATCTGTGATACATGTACATGTCCAGGGACCCTCCCTGCTGCATGGAGCAATAAACAGTGTCCACTGTAACCTCAATCCTTCAAAATCCTTCACCTAATGGCAAAGAGGATTTTGGAGGATTTGGGAAGGTCTTTAAAAAATTTTTAAAAATAGTTTTCATCTGTTTTTCTCATGGCCTTATGATGTACATGTAAATATTTTATCAATGTCTTGCTACCGACAGAATATGCGTGAGAATCACATCGCCTCCATGAAGAAGGCTTTAGCATTACTCCAGTATATGGCCATTACACAGCTGGGATGTGGAACGGATAAACATGCGGAACGGAGAGCTCCCAAGGCAGATACAACCACAGATTACTGGTATAACTCAATGCTTCATCCAAGGGTGGTAAAACCCTCTCCCCCCAAAAAAAATTTAAAAAATAAAAAAAATAAAATAAATAAAAATTAAAAATAAGTTAATTTTATAAAATTTTATAAGTGATCGATTTTGTTTTCAAAATGTAAAAAAATGTGTCATAAGGCCAACTAGAAATGGGCAAATTCACGTTTCTGGCGACACGAAACACGTCAAAAGTACATGAGTCAGGCACGTGATGCCAATCTTCGTCACTCTGATTGGTTCAAATCCATGTCACGCGTCACACAAAAACAGCAGAACAGCTGGCACATACGCAACACTGATTTTGATATTAAATGTGTCTTTACCATCTGTTAACACACCCCCACGTGATTACGTTTTGTCCAATCAGATTATCTCAACTGTCTTGGGCATTTATGAATGCATTTTCATTCCCAGTTAGCTGTGAACCAACTAATTACGACACTCCCTTCAATTTGTTCCTCCTTTTTTTTTTTTTTTACGCACTTGTAGTGATATGCTGAAAGTACTTGACGCTGCAGTCAATCATGTGGTCATGTTGGCACGGCGACAGCAAGAGGAGCCCCCAGACGACAGTGACTACACCAGCGATTCCTCTGATGTAAATACATGTATATTGTCTCCTAAGCTGGCCAATCCACCCCTTGTGCACGACATATGGCCAATTGCATGCCGCTACTTAACCCTTTAAATATCAATCGTTCGAATTCGTACGAAATGAATGCATTCACTCCCTGCCTAGATGATGAGCCTTTGGTTGGCCTAATCACACCAAGTGATGGCGCCCTTTGAAATTCTGTTACCATGGCAATGGATTTGAATTGATTTTTTCCCCCTGTAGATTTCATGTTATTTAGGCCATGACCTACTTTCAACTTGACCGTATTCAGACAAATGTTGTGTCAAATGAAAGAGGATAAGACAGCTTTCTAAAAATGTATATTTGTATTGGGTTATTAACTCTAACCTTCCCAAATCCTCCAAAATCCTATTTTGCCAAAGTGAAGGATTTTGAAGGATTGAGGTTACATGCTACATGCTCTTTGCTAAAGTGAAGGAAACATGACCAAAAACATGAGCACCTATTGTGATAGTTATTGTTTCACAGGTTAGTTTTACATGTGGAGTGTCGTGGCCGAGCGGTCTAGCTTACCAGACTCAAGTTCTGGTGTTAGCAGCAGAATGTGGGTTCGAATCCCGGCCGTGACACTTGTGTCCTTGAGCAAGACACTTGACCATAATTGCTTCTCTCCACCCAGGGGTTAAATGGGTACCTGTGAGGGCAGAGTTGGTTGATTAGCCCTATATGCGCTGTGATGGCAGCAATTGAGCTGTATACTCCCAGGAGCTGAGATGGTTTCAGGAATGATTTATGAGCCTTATGAGCAGGGTAATGATATAATGCGCCTTGAGCACCACTTAGTTGGTGGATACGCGCGCCTATATAAGTCCACACATTATTATTATTATTATTATTATTATTATTATTATTATTATTATTATTATTATTATTATTATTATTATTATTATTATTATTATTATTATTATTATTATTATTATTATTATTATTATTATTATTATTATTATTATTATTATTATTATTATTATTATTATTATTATTATTATTATTATTATTATTATTATTATTATTATTATTATTATTATTATTATTATTATTATTATTATTATTATTATTATTATTATTATTATTATTATTATTATTATTATTATTATTATTATTATTATTATTATTATTATTATTATTATATTATTATTATTATTATTATTATTATTATTATTATTATTATTATTATTATTATTATTATTATTATTATTATTATTATTATTATTATTATTATTATTATATATTTCTTTAAAACCAGAGTGTTGAAATGAAAGTACGTTGGCAAATACCAATATTGTACCTTCCTTTAAGAAGTTTAATTTTTCTTCCTATGTTGACAAAGCAGAGCCCAGTCAATAGACCCCTTGATGATGTCACAGTGGCTGTCAGGAGGGAACTTGCCCCTGCCCTCCGCAATCTCCTTGAACATGGGATGGTCAGAGTAAGTCAAGAAGAGTGTCTCGGAATCTTTCCTGATAAAGTTTTGTTTTTGCAGTAGTGTTTTCAATGTGCAGCTCAAAAAATACATATTGATTGATTGATGGATTGATTGATTGATTAATTGATTGATTGATTAATTGATTGATTGATTGATGGCTTGATTGATTGATGGCTTGATTGATTGATGGCTTGATTGATTGATGGATTGATTGATTGATGGATTGATTGATTGATCGATGATTGATTGACCATTTGATCGATTGGTTGATTGATTGATTGATTGATTGATTGATCATTTGATTGATTGCTATATTGATTGATTTATTGATTTATTGACATGTATTGATTTATTGATATATTGATTTATTGATGAATTGATTTATTGATTAACCCTTCTACTATAGCTGCACTTTAGTGGGAAGTACTATTAGAGGTCAAAATCAGTCAACTACCTTTTTTTTACTGTTGCCCCAAATGTGCAGGGGCATTTTTGACTGGTTTTTACTGTCATTTTCACCACCCTGAACAATACCAGACAATGCCTTTACCAGTAAAAAAACAACAGTTGTCTCATTTTAACCTGTAAATATACGACATGTAAGGTTTGATAGTGTTTGACTTTTAAGTGCACTAGATATACCTTGGCAAGTATATCAAGATTTTGACTGATTTTTGTCCCTTGCAGTCACAGAAGGGTTAATTGATTTATTGATTGATTAAATCATTTATTCAGTGTCCTACTCTAACATAAAAAGATATTATTTTTACTATTTTACTACAATGATAGCACATCAAACATTTATGTACATGTATCTTTCCAATGTCCACAATGTAATCCTTGCTTCCTCAAAAAACTAAGCATACTTGGAAAAGGTCATTCAGTAAATTCAGTGAAATACTTTTTTTTTCTTTTTTTTTCCCCATTTATCACAGCATACGAGTACCAGCAATGCTTTGATGACGCCCATAGCGGCGTGCTTAGCTACCCACCGTGCTTCCAGTCAAAAAGGCCACGCTTGGGACATCTTCATCAAGTATTATGACATAAAGGTGACAACGAAGCTAGATTTCATTTTCGAAATATTAGTTTGAATTCTCGCTCAAAAAGTAAAATCATCTGCTCAGAGCAGTAAGGACTTATACGCACTTGATGACAATTTTATTTGTTTGATGACAAAAGGTCTTATAAGATTAATTAAGTGTAATTACCTAATTAAGTACAAGATAATGGGTCTTAAGCGCTAAATATAAATTGTGAGTACTCCCATTGTTAAATAAAACATAAATCCAAATAATTAAGTTTTCTTAACGTAATGGAATTGCACGTAATTTATAGATCTTAAGTCCTTTCTGCTCACACATTGCATGTATAGATCTTATAAGTCCTTTCTGCTCTGACCCGACGAAATGTTCTTTGTTTGAAAGGCGTCATGTTTTTGAAACTGCATTTTTTTCAAAATTGCGAGCTTAGCTACTGGTGCTTTTGGAGACTACGTTTGGGATGACTATGTCAATTATTATTATATAAAGGTGAAGAAACAAATCAAGCAAGATTCTATTTATACAAGAATTAGTGAGATATCTCCCTCCAATATTTTATCTCAATAAGTGCTCACGTTTTTTTAAGAAAACACCAAAACATTATAACATGAACTTTTATGTTATACAAGAAGTTGCCAGAGGACTTTTCCTAAATTCCACATAACAATGCCTGTTTTCTCTAAGGTGAAAGCACTTCAGATGTCCCAATTCCAGCTAAGTCCAACAGTTGGGTGGTAGTGTTACTGCATGGTGTTGGATTTTGATGGACTCGGTACTGTATAGCCCAGACAGGGATACTTTACATGGGGCCGGTTGTCCCAATTCCAGCCAAGTCCAACAGTTGGGTGGTAGTGTTACTGCATGGTGTTGGATTTTGATGGACTCGGTACTGTATAGCCCAGACAGGGATACTTTACATGGGGCCGGGTGTCCCAATTCCATCTAAGTCCAACAGTTGGGTGGTAGTGATTCAGGAAGGTTCTTGGCCAAACTAGCTAGGGGTTATGGTTATGAGCCTTACAGTGCTATGACTAAATGGTGCCCTTGTTATGGCGGAAGTAGTTTGACTAAATGGCGCCCTCATATGGCTGAAGTGCTTTGACTAAATTGCATCCTCATATGGCGGAACTGGTTTGACTTAAATGGCGCCCTCATATGGCAGAAGTGCTTTGACTAAATTGCGTCCTCATATGGCGGAACTGGTTTGACTTAAATGGCGCCCTCGTATGGCTGAAGTGGTTTGACTAAATGGCGCCCTCATATGGCAGAAGTGCTTTGACTAAATTGCGTCCTCATATGGCAGAACTGGTTTGACTTAAATGGCGCCCTCGTATGGCAACATATATTGCCAATAGTTGGGTTGAGCACATTGGTCACTTACCTTGAAAACTTCTTTCTTAAATTCAAACTGGAATTTTCTTCTTGGTTTGTTTCCAGAAAGGAAAGGCCTTTGCAGCATCTCCAGCCAGGAAGCTATCTCAAGCATTTGACATTGACATCATCGGAGGGACGGCCATCACTGCCAAACAGACACTTCTTGCAGCGATAGACTACGTCTGCGGCTCCCACGAGCCTCTGAAGAGGAGTAGGGAGACACAGTTCAAGGCATTCGTCTCTGAAGCACTGAAGTAAGAATCGGAATGGCCTACAAAGGGAGGATGGCCAAAGTCGTGGTACAGCCAAGCCTTTGAGAAAGCCAGGCTTTGCCCAGGTCTATGGGCCTATATAATCCCCTAGCTGAGTACAAAAGACCTTTACTAATGAATAGATCTCAAATAGCTCTTACTGTTATTTTGTTTACAACTGCAGCCATTATAATGAGCTCTACTTGGCTGGGGTAGGCCCTCCAGAAGCCCAGGTTATGTTGATTGGCAGGTACTGGTTTGTTACAGGATTGGGACTCACAAAAGACAGATTAGGAGGCCAGGTAGCCTAGGCCTGGCCAGGTTCTCAAAGGCTTGGCTGTACCATGACTTTGGCCCTCATCCCTAATTGTTATTAATATTATTTCTGGTAGTGAAACTAAGGATTCCTCAAAAGCAGCTAAAGAACTGGAGTGCCACGGTCGAGCAGTTTAGTTCATCTGATTTGTGTTCTGATGGCTGAGTTGTCAGAATATGGTTGAATCCTGACTGCAACCATGGTGCTTATGTCCTTCAGCAAGGCACTTTACCATAATTGCTTCTCTCCACCCAGGAGTAAATGGGTACCTGTGAGGGCAGAGTTGGTTAGTGTGTTTGATTAGCCCCATATATGCACCAAAATGGCAGCAATTGAGCTGTATACTCCCCAGGGAGCTGAGATGGTTTCAGGAATGATTTATGAGCCTGATGGGCAGGGGTAATCAACAGTGCAGTAATTAGTGTACTAGATACTGTTATAAGCAGGTCTGTAAATCCTCAGAATTAAACATCCAGGAGGTTCAGGGGGCTTTGTCCTCGAGACCAAATGGATATCGGGCCTGGGTCTCCCTTTGGTCTAGACCAAAGGGAGACCCGGGCCAGCTACCCATGATTTTTTATTTTTGTCAAATCACACCCTCGAATAAGCCTTTATTGTTATTGTTACGCCAGAAGAATTTTTTTTATTTTTTTGCCTTTTTATCAGTGAAAGTAAAAAATAAATTTTGCATTTATTATCC
Source organism: Zoroaster sp. YZ-2022 (assembly GCA_029582265.1). Taxonomy (NCBI): domain Eukaryota; kingdom Metazoa; phylum Echinodermata; class Asteroidea; order Forcipulatida; family Zoroasteridae; genus Zoroaster; species Zoroaster sp. YZ-2022. The sequence goes on along the minus strand of CM055817.1, from coordinate 37,731,147 downwards.
GCAGTGGACAGAAGCTGGCTATTTGGTGTCGCCTTCTCAGCAGGACGACATCTCTGATTGATTACTGTTACTACCCATGGAGCTACCTGATGAAGACCAGTGAGTCATTCAACATGCTCAAACAGGAGCCATTCTCATAGAGCTGCCAAGCAGAAAATAATTTGCCTTAAGGCACCTTCTCAAAACTATTCCGGGATAACTTGCGGGGAGATTTCCCCGCAGTTGATTGTTCAACCCGCAAAGTATCCCGAAGCAGTCCAAATATACTGTTTGCAGGGAAAGTATTGAAACTAGACCAGGCAATTTGTTTACATGAAGGCTAAACCGCAGAAATTGAGATCGTTATCTACTGGAAGACAGTGGGTGGTCACTCACTATGAATAACTTTACCCTGAAAATGCCCTGAAAATCCATTCTGCCTTGAAATAAATAGTTCACAGCAATTTCATGACGACACAACACCATGAAAACACCATGAAACACTCTTGGGATTCCTTCGCCGTGAAAACGCTGTGAAAACGCCATGAACTTCTCGTGGCAGTTTTGGGGCAACTCATTAATTCTCGAGAGTGCCGTGAATTTGCCGTGAAATCACCATGAACATTATTGCCAATATCTGAGAGGAAGAGACACCGTGAAATTGCAGTAAAATTACAGTGAACTGTTATTTCACAGCAAAATGGATTTTCAGGGTGAAGTGTTCATAGTTACTGGCCGAGTGATTGGCCGAGTGATTGTGCTGTTAATATTGCTGACAGGCATGCAACTTTTCAGTGCTATAGAAAACGGAAAAACACTACAAAGTTTTGTGTGCTCGGCCATTTTCTCTTCTTTTTGCAATTACAAAGTTGCATGTCTGTGCTGAAGAACATTTCATTCTTAAAATCTTCATGTATTGAAGAATTTCGGGTCTGTATTACAAGTAAACCTATGTGTTCTGTTGCTAAAGATCGGGCTCTTTCATTGACATCAAGTAAGACTAGATTGTCCTTGATCAATAAATCAGACATGTCACATTTCATAAACATTGCCTGGCTTCTCAAAACCGCAAAGGGCTATGAGATCTTATTAGTTGGCCAAACTGCAGACTGCTCAGCGGGGAGTCTATAAACATATTGTGGGTAAATGTGCGCTTTGTATCGGGGAAAAAATCTATCTAGGAAAAGAATCCACCTGCAATGTTTCCGCAATGATTATACACTTTGCGGAAAAACTTTCCCGCAACTTATCCCAGAATAGTTTTGAGAAGGTGTAATGCAATTGAACCCGGACACTTACAGTACACAGTCAGTAGGGATCATTTCTGGTAACATGTTGGAATAATTACTTTCTCTTGCTTGTCAAATTGATGTCAAAGATTGACTATTCGTCTCCTTCATTGAACCAAAATGCTGAGGTCATCTTTGTTGGACAAAAACAGTAGTACAATATAATGCCGTACTGGATATCCGGGTACCCGGATACCCGACCGAAACTGTCATTAGCCGGTGCCAATTACCTGTAAACGACTTTTGAAAATGACGACTGAACATCTTGAAGCCACTTAAATGGAAGTGTCTGGTTTTTTTTGGCTAACAAAATGAAGAAAACTCCGATAAAGGCTTTCAAAGTAACATTTGCCGACAGCCTTTCACAGACTTGCTGGCTTTTGTTTGATGTATCTAGTTTGAGTTGACTACCGTCGGTGCCAGTATCACAAGTTGGTATTTGTGGATATTATTTGCAGTTATTGGATTAGTGCGAGTGTGGGACACGTTTAATGTTTTTTGGTATGCGTGTGGGGAATGGGGATGCTACAAGTTGTTTTTAATATAGAGGTGTGAAATTATTACAGTAAGTCCACATTTATTATGACTCAAATAAAACAAGAGAAACTTGTGTTTGTATTGATTATTTATGTGGATTTTACAAAATTGTTAACGGTTACCCGGACATCTGAATATTTCCAATTTCGGGTATCGTGTTCCCGAAATAACTGAAAACACACAGCCTTAGGGACAAGGGCCAAAGTCATGGTACAGCCAAGCCTTTGAGAAGCTTAGTCAGGCCCAGGCTTTTCCCCTGCCTACTGGCCTATATGATCAGCTCTGCTTGCCTGGGCTAGGCCCTCCAGAAGCCAAGGTTATGTTGATTAGCAGGTACTGTATTGTTACAGGATTAGGACTCACAAAAGACAGTTTAGGAGGCCAGGTAGCCTGGGCCTGGCCGGGCTTCTCAAAGGCTTGGCTGTACCAGGACTTTGGCCCTCCTCCCTTAGAGAGTCACAGGCAAAGCCTGGGCCTAGCTGGGCTTCAAGAAGGCTTGGCTGTACCATGACTTTGGCCCTCCTCCCTTAGAGAGTCACAGGCAAAACCTGGGCCTGGCCGGGCTTCTCAAAGGCTTGGCTGTACCATGACTTTGGCCCTCCTCCCTTAGAGAGTCACAGGCAAAACCTGGGCCTGGCCGGGTTTCTCGAAGGCGTGGCTGTACCATGACTTTGGTCATCATCCCTTAGTTACGTTTGTTTTGTTTTTTATTTCTACACGTAGGTTTCGACGGTGCCCTTCAAATTCTGGACAAGTTGAGTGAGATCAAGTTCAAGCTGAATGTGGACGTAGCTGTGCAACAGTTCAACAACATAAAAGACGCCTTCTGATTGGTCAGTTATCGCCTAACTGTGAGTGTTCATCAAAGACACATTCCGATTGGCTGCACATTCACAACTGTGTAAGATGCATTATGGTTGGCTGATGTGACTGGCATGACCCCATGACCTTTCTTTTTTTTTGAGTCATTGGCAAACATTCCCAGAACATTGATTAAAGTTACATTCATATTTTTCCAAAGGAAACAAAGACCCCTTTTGATTGGCTGGAATGAATATGATTTATAGAAATGAGATCAAAGTTAACATTTGATTGGCTAAAATACACCAAGATTCAAAACACACAAAAAAAAAAATCATCCAGCAGGTTCAAACTCAACAAATTAAACAAAATGATTTTAGAAGCTCATTTTTCTGTAATAGCACAATTTATTTCAATTCGTCGCATTTTTCTCAGTGACGAATCGGAAAAAAGTGCATTACGGGTAAATTATGCTTTAAGTCGGACACATTTTCGCTGTTAGTTTTTTGCTTTATTTTTCAACAAAACCCATTTCGTTTTATCATCCAAGTGTTAATAAGTACCTGGTTGGTAATTTACTGTGTTTACTTTGTTTAAAATGTTGATTTTCTATGTGTAACGATGGCTTGAACTTATTCGTCACTATGAAAAAAAAATGTGGTCGCCTATTCGTCACTTCAGCGCACGCATAGCGTATAGGCCTATACTTATTCGTCACTATGTAAAAAACAAAAAAGTGGCGCCGGCGCTTATTCGCCACCCATGTATTTGTACATGTTTGTATGTGTACATAATCTATAAGGCCAATATTACCAATAAGTATCGACAAACGAATACATTGTCTGACGATGTAAATGCCTTAACCCTAACTCCCTAAGCATTTTTACTAGAAACCTTCCTCAACCTATCAAATCCCAACACCATGGTTGACTGTTGCTGGTTTACAGTACTCAACCCATCAAACTCCAACAGTCCACTTGCCATAACAGTACTCAACCCGTCAAACTCCAACAGGCCCTTAGCTGTTGGATTTTGATTGAGTGGGGACACATGGCCCAAAGTAAAGTTTGAACACTGGAGTCACACAGTACTCAACCCATCATAGTCCAACAATTGTTTTCATGCTAAAAAAAACTTAACTATACAAAAACTAAAACACCCTATGGAATAAATGGTAGGTTCTAGTTGTATGATGTTAGACACAATGCCAAGCATACCTAAGTACAATATTTGCCTTTATCAGTTGTTTATTACAGCAGGTTGCATATACACACACTCTCCACTCAAAGTCTAACAATGTTGCATGCTAGTAGAACCACCGTCCTCACTCAATCAAAATCCAACACTGTTACTGCACACATACAGTACTCATCCAGCCATATTCCAACACTTTACACATGCCATATCAGAAGTACACAGTACTCAACCCATCAAACTCCAACAATCCCTGGTGTTGGAGTCATGGCTGGATGGGGATCGTTAGGGTTAAGATGTAAATACCTTAGATCCATGGTTTTTCTTTGTCTTACATTGCAAAACAAGCTAAAAACTTTGTGTTTTCTACAGATTACGCTGCTCAGTCTGTCCGTGGTTACAGCTGGTACCAGCCGTCCGCGCACTGTAATATTGTATGCGTACAAAGATACAGTGGTTACCAACCGGTTAAACGGATTTGTCACTATGAAAAAAAAAACGTATTTGACTTTTTTGCATATTTGCCGCATAGGGGATCTCTGTAACTCTAAAACCAGACAGAATTACAGTGTATGGTTTAACATCTTCACAGATGAAATTAGACACTCAAAGAACCCCAGAACTGCAAAAACCCGGATTTCACAAAAAATGCCGATTCGTCACTATGAGAAAAATGCGACGAATTGTTTTATTTTAATCACCTTGATAAAACGCATGCAGGTTTAATGTTGAAGCTGGCTGTATATAAGTATTTATTGACAAGATGCTTCCATTGGTGTACATATTGATCAACGGTACTTTTTTCTGCATACTCTGTCCTTGAAACAAAAATATTTTTAAATATTCAAATTAGAGCCAGGAACACAGTTAGAGGTACTTTGGTGGGCAGGGTGGGGGTGAGTTTTTTCCTGCCATCCCCCCACCCCTACTCCCAGCCCTCCCCTTACCCTAATTTCCACCACCAACCCTATTTCCCGTCCCTACTCTCTACCCCTACTCTTCACCCCTACACCCCAACCGTAATCCCCACCCTTGCCCAACCCTACTCACTATCCATCCCTACACCCCAACCCTACACCCCAACCCTACACCCCAGCCCTACACCCCAGCCCTACACCCCAGTAATACTCTCCACCCCTCCCCCATCCCTACAGATCTGTGTGACTTGTGTATCTACATGTGTACAAGTACATGTACTTAAATATAAGTTTGCCGAGTAACTGGTAGGTTAGATCACTATGAAGCCGCATGTATCTGGATTCTTGGTTTTTACAAGCATCCTAAAAAAAAATTGAGAAACCTCGTTTCTCGGCACGGTTTACAAAGTACGTATAGTATTTGTACACAGTACAGTATAAACACGTGTCTGTGTTGCACAGAAATTCAAAATACAGCCACTGTTGTTGCGCTGCTAGCTCATTTCCTTTTTTCTTTGGGAACTGAGATTTTGCGGTGGCAATTTACAAAAAAGAAAAGAAAAAAGTCAGTCATCTAAGCTATTAAAAAAAGGCCTTACGTTAAACTTGCCTTTGTTCAATCCAAAATAATTGTATTAAAATGCTGCCATTTAATAAGTACTAAGTTTGAGCAATCATTTATTGGTTCTGCATATCAGAAAATGTATTCTCTATTTGAAAATGATGTGAGTAATCTTTCTTTGAATTAAAATTCCAATTGAAATGATTCGGAAGTATTTCTTTCCTATTAAATTATAAATTATTCTATTCTGAAAACTAAATGCATGTATACCAACATGATTTCGTACAGTACTAAAAGTAGAAATGTTCAGGGTTGCATATTTTGTGTTTGTCGTTCTTTCAATGGCATGGTTGGTTTCAATCCCTACCAGGGCCGCAGCGAGCAGAGGGGTGTGTTGGGGGGGGGGGGGGGTGCACAATACATCCCCCCCAATAATTTTTCTCGGTCGGCATTTAGAGCCTCAGTCGGCAAATGAAGCATCAAAGGTACTAGAACAAGGGTTGGTCCAGAAACCTAGCTCTATGGGTTTGCCAACTGCAAATGTATCATGTTTCTTCTAAGCACTGAAGATTTGCAGAGTTGTTTGTTATACGTTGTTAAGCTGCGGTTTCGGGTGGCAGTTCTGCAAATCCTCCAAAATTAAACATCCGCGAGGTTCGGGGGGGGGGCGGCGGCTTTGCCCTCGAGACGAAAGGGAGACCAACAATTACAGGGAAAGTCTAGATCCACACAGACTATGCATCTTCACTTAATATTCCATTTTCTTTCAAATTTCATTCCGATTATTCTTCACAAAGAAATATTTGTTAAAACACAAACCTCGACCTTAAATTGTAAATAGCCTGTTTATTTTAGTGTGCATATAAAAAGGATATATTTAACACAGATTGTTAACAGATCTATTCGAAAATGTCAATTTATTAATTTATTGGTAAAATTTGTTAGCACTGTAATTTATGTGCATTTTTCTGTATATTATTTGATTTGAAATATTAATTATTTTGGACATTCTGTGTATCAGCATACAAGGTAAGATATCAGAGTGGTAATTTAAAAATAACAAAATTATTGATTTTAAAGATGTATTGCCTGTGTTTGGGCAGATTTGACGGTAAAAAAAATAGATTTAAATGTTGAATTGCTATTTTTTGGGCGTTAACGCTCCTACTTCTGGTACCTTTTTCATACAAGTTGATGCACCATTTGAAACCATTCGCTTTTGTGGTTTTGAATGGTGAAATAACTGTGTACAGTATTGATTCCCCCAAATGGTTTTGAATGGTAGGTCAGCTAATACAAAACCTTGCTTGGATCTTTCCAAATGGTAGTACAGCTGATACAAAACCTTGTTTGGATACTTCTAAGTGGTGAATCAATGGACCCTCTATGCATTTGAGTAGATTTGAATGGTAGTAAAGCTTGCTACCAACACTGTTCAAATGGTATCACCATGTGTGTACAAAACCAATGGGCATTTTTGAAAGTGGAAATTTTGAATGGTTTCAAATGGTCTATCAGTAGGAGGGTTAACCCTCCTATGTACAGTGCAGTTTGCCATAGAATTGTCAGACCTTTCAAAACCTTTCAAGTTTGCTGTACTGAAGGGTTTTGAAAGGTGAGAAAACTGTCTGACAAAAGGGACCTATGAAAGGTTTCGAAAGGTGTAACAACTCTCTGAACAAACTGGTGTTGAAATGTTTCAATACCTTTCAAAGGGTATTGAAAGGTGTGGTTGTTCAGTAGCAACAAATTCTGGAGGGTTTTAAAGCGTTCATAATTATTGATAGCCATTTTGGCCCGTAAGCAGATTTTGAAAGGTTTTGAAAGGTCAAACCATAGGAGGGTTAAGGAAGTTGTAAGCTTTCATTTGATGAAACAATTCATCAAGGATTAGTACCAGTAAAATAAAAACTCAAATTAATCAAATGTTAGCCCACTGTTTTAATCATCAGCTTGCACGAGGGCGTGTGCAGTCTTCCGACTGGCCAGCGCGGCAGTCAATCAGAATCAAACGTGTTTTAAAGATCGCTTTAATACAGTTTCCGACATCCGAATTTCATGTTATCTTTCAAAATTTGTTCGCTTTTAAAATTCTATTTTTGGGGGGTTTCTTGAGCCAAACACGGACGATATACAGTGCATCTTTAAACGTAAAACTTGCTTAGTGTAAAGCTTATGATGGTTTTAATCATCCCTTTTTTTTTTTTTTTCTTTTTAATTGTTTTATTTTTATTTATTTATTTATTTATTTTATTTATTTATTTATTTATATTTTTTTGGAGAGGGACGGGGGTTATTTGCCAAATAATGTGAATTTTAAGATGATGTTGATGTGTAGTAGGATATTATTGAGTAGACATACTTCATATGGTTGTTGTTAGAGGACAGTTACAACATTGGGAATTACCAGATAATCCAATTAACAAATCTAAAAGGTATAATTGGTGTCAAGTATCACTCATACAGAGAAATGACTTTGTTTTCAGTGTTTTATTCCTCGGGGAAACAGGAATGATAAGTCGGACGGAAACCTTTTGTAAATTTGACATGAGCACTTCGTATCAGGCCAACAAAAAAAAGGCTGTGGTTTCTGGTCTCCGCGCTCGTCGCCTCAGACCTATGCGTCGGCATTTTTAATTATTATTTATATTTTTTTGCTATGAAATGATGTCCAATTGCAGCCAAAATTGCTGGATCGATTGGAATTCTGCCGTGCTGTGTTTTAAAGGACTTTTCCACATAGGGGTGTGAACGTTTGCCAGATTTGTGAGGCCTCTCTTATCCACCATACCTTGTATGTGGAAAATTTTGTCGCCGCACATACCTGTAGATCACGTATTTCCCTATTGGGGGAAAAAAGATTACCAAAAAACAAACAAACAAATAAACAAACAAAAGTGCATCACTGTACCGAATTTGAAGCCGACAGATGACCAGAAACCGGAGACATTTTGTTGTTGGTTTTTTTTGGCATAAAATGGTTTCTCAAAATGATTGATACATGTACCAACCTTACAACAAGCATGGAGGAAGGAATTTCCTTCCTCCATGCAACAAGTAAGTCTTTTAGATAATAATTTGTTAATTTGTAAAACTTGTAGCTTTGCACGGTGAGGAGGATAAGTAAGACTAATTGCGGCGACACCATGTGAAATTCTCAATTGAGTAGTAATTAGTTCTGAAAAGAACTGGAGGTACAACTCGACGTTTCGATCAGTGTGCTCTGATCGTCCTCAGGAGAATGAATTTGTTAATTTGATTATCTGGTAATTACCAGTCTTGTAATTTTCGATTAATCCCACGTCGTTATAGAAGAAATAATTCCCACAATCCTAGCTTGCCATTACCCAATATAAATCCTAAGTAGTAATGTTTTTTATTTAGTATTTTTTGTTGAGTTATTCCTTAACTCTCCTACACATGGAGGCCACTCCGATCCACTAAATTTTCAGTATGTTTTTCACCAACCTTTAGTACATACAAGCCTGCTGTCCTTTCCAAGTAATTTTACAAAATCAACTGTGTGCCACCCATGGCCACTGTAAATGTTTGATCATTATTCGTATGGCTTGCACTGTATCAATGGGAGACCACCTTACCCTGCAATCTCAGTGCACAGAAGGGTGCCCATAGGAGGCCACTGTAAATGTTTAAATGTAATAGTATGGCCTGCAATGTATCAACGGGAGACCACTTGACCCTGCAATCTCAGTGGTGTGACAAGTGCACAGAAGGGTACCACAGGAGGCCACTAGCAACAGCTAATGGCTTGGAGTGGCCTGAATGGGTTGTTTCAAAAATTGCACAGATTGTAGGAGGGTTTCTTGTTCTTTGATCAATAGCCTTTTATCATGGTGTAGCCATCTTGATTTTCTGCCATACAAATCCACATTTACAACCAAACGGAGGCTGGAAAGAGAATAGCCAGCCTTCACCCCTTTCAATCAAAGTTGAGCATGGTGATTCCTTATACAAAAAAGATGTTACCAAGGGATATTACTCTTAGAAAATAATTAGTCATGGGCGGATACAGAGTAATTTTTTTGGGGGGGGGGGGGGGCTGAGAATCAACAACGATTTTTCAAGTACTACAAAAATTACAATGAAATAATCAAAGGGAGAGAAAAACAAAGCACAGTGAGGGGGAAATACCTTACCGTTTGTATCAGATTCTGTTTTTTTTAATTTTTTTTAATTTTTTTTAAACGATTTTAGCATAATGTCACCATTTTAAGCCACTGCTTGAATACCACTCAAATCATTGGGATTATAATGAGTCATAACTAGTTTCTTTGGGGGTACAAAGATGGCCGACAGACTAGCTTCAGTCAATCTGCGCTCACTTCCAATCCAGTTAGTAAATAGATCAGGGCCCATTTCCATAGAGCTGCTAAGCAGCAGAAAATATCGCTTAGCAAATTTTCATTATCTTGTAAACAAACTTGAGCTGAGAACCTGCCAGAAGCAATATAAATTATGTGACAATTTGGCTGGTAACCGATTTTTGCTAAGCACAACTTTTCTTTGTTTATCAGCTGTATGGAATTGGCATCAGATGTTAATGGTAGCAACACTGGTGAGCATGCTGTGTAAATAAATGGCAGGGTACTACTAGGGCAGTGTTTTGAGGTGCCAAATGACTTTTGAAAGTTGTTATTGAAACCTTGGAAAGTTAGTTTAGCAGAAGGGGTCATTGTCACCTATGGTACTCCCCACGGGTACCCAGGCAATCTCAATCCTATGTAGGTTTGTGTACTTTTATGATTGCCTGGGTACCGTTGTAAGGCAGAAGGGGTCGTTGTGACCTAGGGTACTCCCCAATGGTACCCAGGCAATCTCAATCCTATGTAGGTTTGTGTACTTTTATGATTGCCTGGGTACCGTTGTAAGGTAGAAGGGGTCGTTGTCACCTAGGGTACTCCCCAATGGTACCCAGGCAATCTCAATCCTATGTAGGTTTGTGTGTACTTGCATGATTGCCTGGGTACCTGGGTACCATTTACGGGGAGCACCCTGGGTGACAACGACCCCTTCAGAGTTTATAGTTTATAGGTAAAATAGTATATATGTTATGGTAAAATAGCTGTAGTGATATATTAGTTACAAAGATTGCTATGTACAAAGAGCACACTCCTCGTTCTTCCATTGATATTCAAACACTAAGTGCAATATTTAAAGTACTACTGAGGAATATTTAAATAAAGTATTGGAGTTTTAGGTTTAGTGCAAGTAAAATAAAAGGTATTTTTCTGTGCAAATATAAATATTGTGTTGGACCTGAATTCCTAGAAACCTTTATATTGCAGGAGTTATAAGTGGTTTATACTATTAAAGGGGCAGTATTGTCATGATCAAAGGGGCATGGAATCGATGTCCTAGTTTAAGATGACCAGTGACGGAAAATTACTGGCTCGTGTATGTAGCAGCAACGATATGACCTTATCATGTGGGGAATTGTTTTCAGCAGTCAGTGAGTTAATCTAAAAACAAACACTCCGATTTCATGCCCTGTTGATCGTGATGATAGCTGCTCCTTTAAGCAATCCCTCAAGAAAAAATGTGACCCGCTCTGCGAAAAAGGTATTAAGGGACGCTATGATATTACCCGTAAAGGGCTGTTCTATGTGGAGAGGGTGAAAAAAAAAATCACGTGATTTTTTTGATGTTGGTTTATTGGCTTCTATTATATCAATACTTTCATAATTTATTTACAGAAATATTATTATTGATGAGTAAAGATGAAAAAACAAAAGTTTAAATTTTACACATTATGCAAATTAGCAAAAATATTTGAAAAAATACTTCAAGATGCTTGATAATTCAAATTTATATTGCACAAGCATTCCTAAAGGAGCTCAAAAGGAACATAACTGTTGCTATGGCCTTGTGGGCATTCAAGAGAGTTTCTTCTTAGCTCATTTCTTTTTCCACTTGCTGTGTTTGAAGGGCTGTATCTCTGAAGGGCACTTCCGTTAATTTGTACAATATGAATATGCAAAAATCAGTATATCTCCAGAATGCAAAATGCCACAGGGTTCAAACCTACACCAAATTAAAGCTTATAATGTAACCAATTCAGCTATGTATGTAACTCAATTTTCTTTATTTTGTCCCATAATACCCCTTTTTGTGGAGCCGGTCACAAATAACAATTAATTACAACAATCAAACATACCCCCTCCTAGACCAAAATGCATGGCCGATTATCTTGCAGTTTCGCGACGCATATCAGGCGTGAGCATTTTCTTTATTTAGAAATGAGAAGAAAAATACGATAAACAGCGTACCATGAATCCACAATCAATCTTTTTGCCAGTTTTCTCGTAATAAAGACATTTTACTGCCATATATATTGTGTGAGGCTGGGCGAAGCATTACCTCATCAATGGCCAATCAACGTTGCCTTTATAAGACCACACGGCGAGAGTGGTGGTAAATCAGCCAATACAGTCAGTGCGCAACTTCTGAAAAGTGCTTCCGTTTAATTGCAAATTATACACGACACGCGCGCACAATATTGATACTTGCATATTTATAATGAGCTGTGTCATTTTTAAAAATTATGTCATATCTGAACCATTCTTTAAAAAAAAATATTTGAATTGGTATTATTCAACCCAACGAGTGTTATTGTTCGATCCCAATTATTGAAAAAGTGAATACAATTTTATTTCGAAAGATTTTATGATAAAAACATTAACGTTTATTTACAGAAATTTCGGTTTTAGAAAAAGTCACCTTTTAACATGTTATTGAATTACTGCAGTAGATTTGAACATATGTATAGATAGACAGGTTATTCATCTTTCAAAAAACTTATTTACCTTTTTTCCAAGTTACGGGAAACAGTCAGGGGCGCAGCTAACATTTCGCTTGGGCGATATTCAATAATCAATGTTGAGAAAAGTAATCAGATCACAGATAAATATATTACATTGAAGAGCAAACGTAATTGGTTGAAGCATTACACTGCCAAAAACTGACCACTCACAGGCTAGAACACTAAAAACAATAATGTTCCGAAGTGCGCCGCTCCCTTTGAAAAACATGTGCGAGCAGTAAACTAGTCTTGGTTCAAGACTGCGTTTGTATGTTTTTGATACACGATCCGTCTCAAAGAGCGGATCGTGTGTGATAGCGGTTCGTCGGTTAGCGGTTCGTGTAGAGCCCTCGCGCGGCGTTAATACAGTTAGTCTGTTATGTTCGCAGGGTTTTCCAGAGAAATTTCTCGCAAAAGAGTTTTGATCTCTGGTTTTTCACTTCGCGAATATTTAGACTAACTGCGTAGCCGCTAATCAACAGAATATTATTATTGGTTTATATTTTCAATTCGAAAAAATACAGTATAAACGTATCCAATGTAAGTAAGTAAGACTAATTGCGGTGACACCATGTGGAATCTCTATTGAGTAGTAATTAGTTCTGAAAAGAACTGGAGGTACAACTCGACGTTTCGATCAGTATGCTCTGATCGTCCTCAGAGAGTCTCGGCATCGTTTCAGGAAGGTGAGGTTGTTCATGAGTTTAGAACGTCTGATCGACGCTCGTTCGAACGACCGAACCTTGGTAGTGGTATGCTCCCCGTAGAGCGTAGATAGGTAAAACTTGTAGCTTTGCATGGTGAGGATGATAAGTAAGACTAATTGCGGTGACACCATGTGGAATCTCTATTGAGTAGTAATTAGTTCTGAAAAGAACTGGAGGTACAATCCAATGTAAATGTATCCAATGTAAATAACTATAACAAACGCATATCGAGTAAGGTTTATATGTATATTTATTATTACAAGATGATGAAGAAGAAATAAAGGGGTCAGCATCCGCATTGCCCGTCAGTGGACAACCCAATGTTGTAAAATTGATGTGATGTGTAGGCTATTGAGAATCTCACTTTCTTCAAATTAGATTGAAATCATTCTCTGTGCCTTGAACAGGTAGTTACAATAATTTTAATTAGCATTTACATGTATAATAAATGATAATAAATGGTACATCTACCTACGTAACAAGGGACACCTATCACAAAGCTTGCCCCTAACCTGATGAAATGACCCATAATTGTATTGAACAACAAATTATACATGGAAAAATTCCTGAAGACTGAAACATTGAAGCAAAACATACACTTTTGTAAACAGATATACGCCAATGTATATAACTATTACAAACACCTATCGAGTAAGGTTTATATGTATATCTATTATTACAAGATGATGAAAAAGAAATAAAGGGGTCAGCACCCGCATTTCCCGTCAGTGGACAACCCAATGTACGGTAAAATTGGTGTGATGTGTAGGTTATTGAGAACATCACTTTGTGTTGGATCAAGAAAGAACTGTATATTAGTATGTAGTATTTTGCATCTGACTCTTGTCTATATAGTGACTGGCTGATTTGGTTGGGCGGGGATGTGATTATGTATTTTAGTTACTAAAATTTTCATTACAATTCCTGCAGCGTAACTGAAGAGTAGGGCCTACACATGATGTCACGAAAGGTCATATCAGTACAAGTGTTACTTAAACTTGAATCCTCTGAACCTTAAAATGGGGACAAAAAATGGCTTCCCCCCCCCCCCCCACCATTAAGAAGGCTGGCTACGCGCATTTGGTACCTTCTATTTGTAAAGCGAGCGTTCTAACCACTAGACTATATCATGACAATTGGTTGACACGGTGAATTAATTACTGAAGAACCTTTTAAAATTAGATATCTATGCCAATTTCTAAGTCATTGACAAAGTGTTATGCAGAAAAAATAGCCTCGATCCCGCGCGCGTCGCCTCAGACCCACGCGCCAGGCATTGTTCAAGTTTTCTTTTTGGGGGCTATGAAACGATATCCAATTGTAGCCAACATTGAGGGATCGACTGGAATTCTGCCGTGCTGTGTTTTAAACGACTTTTTCACATCGGAGTATGACCGTTTTCCCGATTTGTGAGGCCTCTCTTAGCCATCATACTTTGTGTATGGGAAATTTTGTCTGGTTCCAATAAGTGCGTATACATGCACATTTACATGTATCACGTATTTCACTGGTTGGCAAAAAAACCAAAACCAAACAAACAAACAAACAAACAAACAAACAAACACCCCAACAACCCAACAAACAAACAAACAAACAAACAAACAACTTTACACTGATTTTGAAGCAGACGTATGACCAGAAACCGGAGACCTTTTTAAGCCCCTTATGTTTGTTCATGTATTTCTTCTACAAGCCCTAGCGACCATGCACAAAGACACATATCATGAAGATAACTCGACCCTTGCATGCAATTAAGTTAGTGGAAACTCCACTGCGATTTGTCACTTACAGTCTTCCGTACCACTAAAAAATAAACAAAGAGAAGTGCGCCATCTACCGTCAATAACAAAATATTCATCGTGGCGCCGCTTTTGTGTGATAACATGTGTTAAAATCTCCTCGAAATTCGAGGAAATATTGCTTTTAAAAATGAGTGGAGGGGTTTACGGTGGAGGTAAGCATAACAACATATTCACTGCAAATTTTTAAAGCATAATTATGGTTCTAAAGAAGCCAAAAATTCTTTGGTGTATAAAACAACTTGCTTCTCGCATTCCTCTACATTGCACCAGTAACGTGATAATATAAATGCGGAATATTCAAAATCAAATTCAAACAAATTCTCACAACAAACTCGGCACCAGTTTTGGAAAGAATGTCGTATCCGACCGCCACGTTTTAAGGGTCTTGGGAAAAAATCGATAGAATCATTTTTTAATTGGTCAGTGGTTGCAAAACAATTCCCAAAAACCGGCTTAACCATGTTAACCCATATCCGCCGATCTACGTAGTACGTGATAACCCGTCACTGCCCGTAGATATGTAAAACGCTACAAACGCCGACCTACGTGATTTTCCGTAATGTGTTTTTGTCCAATTCCAATTTACTACGTTTTTCCAATGACTGTATTTCAATTTTCATGGTTACACTGAGATATGAAATTAGACAAGTCTGACATCATAATAAAGTGCATGTTCTCCTCTTTCCATCAGTATATAATGTGTCTGTATCAGTGATTGTAATATTCTCTAAATAAGGAATCTTTCTGATTGTGTGCAAAAACAATGTATCTCTGTGCGGGGGCTTAGGCACATAGTCTTTTGTGTGTTTACATGGTTAGGCGGATATGGGTTAAAAAGTGGCGGTCGGATACAACATTCTTTCTGATATAAATGGTTCCAAAGAAAACATTAATTTCATCAACTGAAGACAGAATTTCTGTCTTGGAACATATGTACATGTATGTACATGTATGTACATGTATTCAATAATCAACTGTTGCTGCAAGTATTGTCCAAAGTAAAGGTACATGACTGCAAGTGCAATACTTTTTGTTAAGAAAACTTAATGTAGTCCACAATCTCCCCTTTCAAATGATGTCATTTTCATAATGGTATGGCCCTGGCATCCTGGGAACCTGTGCAGCGCTGCCGTGATTTTGTTAAGAAAAATTATCTTATTTATGGTGCTGCTTTAGCAATTCTCAGCCAACTTTTTGATTGACCCCGCTCATAATGTAGTCCACGATCCCCCCTTTCAAATGCCATTTTCATAATGGTATGCCCCTGGGAACCTGTGCAGCGCTGCTGTGATTTGGTCCTTTTTCAGCTCTTCACAGTGCCGTAACTTCATTTCATTTCAACCACCCCAAATCCTGCAAAATCCTCCAAAAAAATCGGCACTATTGCAAACTGGTACTTTCACCTCTTCAAATGGGACAAAATTGCTACCTGGCAAGAAGTACAGGCCATAAGTACTGAATATCAAAGATCAACGAAAATGCATGGTGCATTTTGAAGATAAGGGCATGTTTCCAAAAGTGCACTGATGGATTTTGGAGGATTCAGGAAGGTTCCTAGCCAGAAATTCTAGGGGGTAAGGGTTAATGTTATTAAATAATATTCCTGTGTAAAGACTTTTAAAACAAACTCCAGCGATATTTAAATTAAAAAGGGCGATATTTGATATTGGCTATATTTTTGGAATATCGGAGATATTTTTGAATGTCGTCAGTATGGCGATATTTCTCTTCAAAATCTTCACCGATTTAGACAATTAAATTAAATTGGATTTTTAAATATCGTATCGTTACGATATCATAGTGATATCATCGAGGGCCTAAGCAGCACCCTTTACCTGTTTTTCATATGAAACCAAATTTGGACACCCCATTTATAAATCTTGGCTTTAATACACTGATTTTCCGGTCACAATTTGACCATTTCGTGGGAGTTCTTCTTAACCCTAACTCCCTAAGCCCATTTGCTTACACATAACCTGAATCTTCCAAAATCTTTCAGTAGTAAAGCAAGCACATGACATTTTTTTCTATGCATTTAGTGTTTCTAATCTGTGATACATGTACATGGAGCAATAAACAGTGTCCACTGACCCAAGCACTGACCTTGCAATCACTACAACAAACATGGATGTACATGTACCATGGAAAGTCAAGTATACCTAACCCTCCTGCAATCTGTGCAATTTTTGAAACAAACCCACTCAGGCCACTCCAAGCCATTAGCTGTTGCCAGTGGCCTCCTATGGTTACCCTTCTGTGCACTGTCACACCACCGAGATTACAGGGTAAAGTGGTCTCCCATCGATACATTGTAGGCCATAATAATAATAATAATAATAAAGATTTGTAGCACGCACATATCCACCCTGCTGGGCGCTCAAGGCGCGGAAACAAATATAAAACATGAATACAAACAATATACAATGATAGCATAGGGGGAAAAAAAATTATGTACTGAGATACATGTACCTACAATGCAACTACAAATATACATCATCTTTGAAGGTGTCACAACCCCGGGTCCACCTGCCTCACGCGCAATGCGTCTGGGCCAAGTCACTCACAAGGACACACTAACCAATAATTTAAACTAAAACTTCTCGTTTAGAAAGAAAATAATACTAAATATTTATTTACACTATGTACAATTAATTACTACAAATAGATCATAGATCAAATGGACTCAACTATACAAAAATGCAGTTATAAATTATAACTACAAACCACCACCATTTGAAGTTAAAAGTTCATCGTCTGGAGTATCTGTATATGTGTTTTCCCCGTTCACGACTCCCCGCTAGTTTGAGCTACTTGAATTGGAGGGTGATATGGTGGGCGATATCTTCGTCTCCAAAATGTGATGCTTTCGTCCTGAATAAAGTTGATTCCAACAAAGGGAGCCCTGGGAAAATATAGAATAATCCATTGTGATACAAGATGAGTTTTAAGCATCGACTTAAATCTATTTATACTATGACTAATACATGTACATGTATGTTCAAACATTTACAGTGTCCTTGGGTGACACACAGTTGATTTTGTAAGATTAATTGGAAAGGACAGCAGGTACGTACATGTACATGTACGTGCTGAAGGTTGCTCAAGAACAGAATTTTATGGATCGGAGTGGCCTCTCTGTGTGGGAGGGTTAGCTAATAACTTAAGTCCTTCAAAATTCTTCATTTTAGCAAAGAGGATTTTGGAGGGTTTGGGAAGGTTCTAAGGGTTAATGTGTCACATCGTCAATTCTGTTTTTTTGCTTCTTCCATTCAGATGAAGTTGGTGCCCTTGTGTTTGATGCTGGGTCGTACTCTATCCGCTCTGGCTACGCAGGAGAAGACTCACCTAAGGTATACATACATTGTAATCTAGCTGTAGTTACTGTACGTCTAAGGTCTTGTCATGGCTTGTATCAGACCTTAGAGCTACAGACTTTTACGTAGGAAATTTGGGAGACACTCGGGGGAAATTTGACTCCTTTTGAATATCTCCTGATGCTATGGTCCCACAGGAATATTTTGATCTTTCTGTCGAAATATATTTCGATTCCTGTTTTTTTTGTTATTGTGAATAATTTCGTCAAAATCTCGTATAAATATCGACAAAATATCTGTTTTCCGTGAGGAAATTTTTATTTTTGTATTTTCTCGACAATTTCGATTCATTTTCAATTTTATTTCGACGACTTTCGACTGTTTAGATCGTTTCGACTGGCATTTTGACAAAATTCGACTGTTTAGACTGTTTAGATTGATTTCGATTTTTTTTCGAATAATTTTCGATTGTTTTAAAAAATTTGGACAAATGTTCCCGATTTATTTCTGACTGTAACGATTGTTTAGACTATTTAGAGAGTTCAGATTTATTTCGACTGGTTTTCGAACTTTTAGACTGTTAAGACTATTTCGATTTCATTTTCGATAGTTTCGATAAAATGTCAACAAAATTTCGATAAATTTGATCGAAACTTTATCGAAAAATATTGGTCAGGTTTAATAATTTTTGATTAATGATTTTTTTTTTCGACAAATCTCTACAAATCTCGACAAATATCGAGTTTCGATTTTTTTAGACTCTAGACTATTTCGACTTTTCTCGAGAAAATTTTGTAAAAAATCTAAAATCTTGACGAAACACGATCTAGAGAGTCGAAATCTCTGTGGGACCATAGCATTAACTCTCCTATGGTTTGACCTTTCAAAACCTTTCAAAATCTGCTTACTGGCAAAATGGCTATCCAGAGATGCCAACATACACGATTTGGGCGTAGCAAATACGATTTTGAGCCATGAATACGACTCTACGATAATACTTCATTGAAATACGCTAAACAAGCCGCCCCAGTATAATTGTATATAGTTACAATACAAGCAAACAATGAATGAACTATTAAGTGGAAATAAAAATGATGAAAAATAATTTTAAAAATGAAAAAACAAATCAACAACCTTTTAAATATAAACCGCAGTGGTGGTAAAAAGCAACGATAGCGGGATTAGCGGCGAATTCACACGATGACTTATCACACACAAGCGCGAGCGCGCTGGATTCGACTGCCTACCTACCACATGTACCCTGTACATCTGTACATTATTTGCAAGATCGTACCCATTGATCTCTATTACATAATGGGGAATAATGAGCATACCCGTGGGGAATGAGGTTGTCTGTGAGGTAGCTTACGTGTACATGCGCGCATAATTGTGCTCGCGCACGTGCATTACCTTTTAATTTCTTGAAGCTTCTTTGCAAGTGCGACTTCAGTGTCAGGCATGCAGGCACTGCTTACTGCGGAATTATGCGCTTACGGCGCATAGAATCACATGCTTTTTATGGTGCCGTAAGCGCAGAATTCTGTGGTAAGCAGCGCCATGAAATTGGGCCCAGGTGAGCTAGGGCTAGGCCTAGCTAAGGCTATCTATTTGTTATTTGCATTCGAGACCCCAAGAAAGAGAACTGTTAGTATTATAATCAAAATTTCTAACGTGATTGATGCATGGATTACTAATTCAGAAGATCATTATTGTGAGCTTTTTAATTTAAGATACATCTAGCATTGTTATAATTTCATAATTTTTTCATTGAGTATTTTCCTCCAATTTACTCTGCCCCTGGTCCCACTACCGCCAGCGGGGTTTACACCGAGTGCGGCGCAGACATTGCCCAAAATCCGGACATGCATTTTTTAGCGTTAGATTTTTGCGATTTTTTTTTTCAATAGATGCTACTCTTTTTTGGAATTCAATGTTGGCATCTGTGGGCTATCAATAATGTATGAACCCTTTAAAACCCTCCAGAATTTGTTGCTACTGAACAACCACACCTTTCAATACCCTTTGAAAGGTATTGAAACATTTCAACACCAGTTTGTTCAGAGAGTTGTTTCACCTTTCGAAACCTTTCATAGGTCCCTTTTGTCAGACAGTTTTCTCACCTTTCAAAACCCTTCAGTTCAGCAAACTTGAAAGGTTTTGAAAGGTCTGACAATTCTATGGCAACTGCACTGTACATAGGAGGGTTAAATACTTGTAATATTAGGTGCCTTTCCTCTCCACAGAGGTCTCACGAAATGACACAAACTTGCCCACTATAGTTAGGCAAAATTTACATTTGAAGAAAACATTTGAAGTTAGTCTCTTTTTGAAACACACATTTCTTCATCAAAAATTAAAAAATATTTTTGAATTGTTGTCACTTTGTGGTCTCTATAGAACTTTTGAGTTTTGGAAATAGTGTTTTGGACTCTCAGAGGTTTTTAATTACTAAGCAATTAAGCCCTGAAACAATACAATGCTTATGTTAGGCCGTTTGTTTTTTATTACTTGGATTACGGATTTGTAAGCTACAAAAAATGAGCGGGGATCGGGGAAAAAAAAGAAAAAAAAAGAAAGAAAATGATCGGGATTACGGAATTCCGAGCTCACGAAATCGGGCGGGGCGAAAAAAAAAAAAAAAATACCAAGGCACGCAGGCGGCTTCTAAAACACGACATTATACACAATTTATGTAGACAAAAGCAGAAAGTCACTGAATGAATGTCGCGGTGTTTAGGCTTAACAAAATGTTCTGTTTCCGGTTTCTGACCGACCCTAACTTTACGCCATGACCCTAAACAAATTCGCACACAGACCATTTGTTGACACAGCAATCGATTGCATGAGTTTGGGCCGTGAGGTCAAGTCGCGCGATGCACGCATTACATGTAGTTGTTACTAAATGGCCAATGTATGCACTTGGGCAAATAGTATAGTCTATAAACGGACTCGCACTTTGTATGCGTGAATGCATAACATTGGTCTGGTTTCCATCATACATCGCCGCGATTTTTTCTCCGCTCACTGGCTCACGGTACGCAGTAACATTTACTGTACATGTATTGTAGGATCTTGTTGTATTTGAAGAAAATGTGATCTAAAAGTATTGTTTTGTACACGATGGTGTTTTTGTACGCCGATCGGTGGCACTGTTTTAAGTGTTGTGGATTTTTTTTTTTTTTTTTTTTTTTAAACAAAATTTGATTTTTCGGGCGGGGATTTTTTTAATTTTTTTCAGAAACGCGATTTTTTCGAGCGGCGATTCCGTAATCCAAGTTATTAAAAAAACATGGCCTTAGTTCGTGAAAATGAAAACTGTACACAAAACCTGGTTTACGTTTTCACAAAGTGACACGTAGTTACATATTTACTACGTAAAGTTTGTGTTACTTCGTGAAAACACAAAACCACATCGCCTTATTATTATTATTATTAGATTATTATTAACGTTAACTCCCAGCACTACTGTTGGGCTAGTCTGAAACCCATATAACATGTCCTATCAAAATGTCTATGGAAACATTTGAAAGGGCCACCAAGGCAGAGACCATGGAGGCAATGTCCTCTGATTGCTTCTTTTGAATTCAAGGTGTGCACGGTGCCAAAAGGAGGGGAGACCTGCACAGGAGAAGGGGACGACAGTTGCTCAGTGTATAAACTTTTATCCCTGTATATCTGTCATAGGCTGAGATCCCGACAGCCTTAGGTGCTCTTGACAACAAGGAGACAGAGTCGCTGGATATCGACGGACTGCCATCGTCGTCCATCAGAGATGGGAAGAAGAAGTACGTCATTGATGTCAACGCGCTGTCGGTACCTCGGGCCGGCGTTGAGATGGGGAACCCACTCAAAGACGGCATGAGTAAGTAATCCCTACTTAGACAGGTTCCCTGATGTGTTTAGCTGCCATATTACAGGTGTTGAGATGGGTACCCCACTCAAAGATGGCATGGGTAAGTAGCCCCTATTTAGACGGGTTCCCTGATACAATCATCTGGCTTTGTGCTGGCGTTGAGATGGGTACCCCTCTCAAAGATGGCATGTGTACATGTGCATGTAAGTAGCCCTATTTAGACAGGTTCCCTGATACAATAATCTGGCTTTGTGCTGGCGTTGAGATGGGTACCTCTCTCAAAGATGGCATGTGTACATGTGCATGTAAGTAGCCCTATTTAGACGGGTTCCCTGATACAATCATCTGGCTTTGTGCTGGTGTTGAGATAGGTCCCACTCAAAGACAGATAAGTTTTTTTATCTTGAATACCAGAGGCTTCCAGATGTGTCATGCATGTATTTTGTTATCTTCAGAAAGTATGGATGCGTCGATATTTTACCACATAGATCAGGGGTTACCCTTAACTTTTTTTTTTTCACTAGCCAGCCAGGCCATTAACTTTGACTTTTAGCTATTCTGCAAAAGCATTTTCACTTGTCCGCATGTTTTTAAAGTACTTTTTATAAGAATCTGCAGGGTGGACCACAATTGTCAATATTTCACGAAACTAGCATATTTGAAAATGATGAAAATGATGAAAATATGCCCCAGTGGAATACAATGTGTAAATGTAACATAAAAAGAACTAAGATTCAGTGCAGTCTTTGTAATTTTGACTGGCCCGCCGGACAACTAGGAGAGGGGCTTCGATTTTATAGTCTTCCGCCATTTTAACCAGTTCGTGTCGGAGGCCGTGTATACACGAAAAAAAATTTTGCACCACGTTTCGGAGAGCGTCTAAACACGCCACAGGAAACTCCGGAATATTTGTATGCATGCTCGGTTCAGCCATGCGTGCATGGTGACATGCTCGGAAGTGCCGGCCACCCGCTGTGGAAGCTTCCATTAACGTGTGTGTGGGAAAAAGAAACCCGCCACAGGGGGCCCAGAAAAACTTTTTTATTCCCGACGCGAACTGGTTAACTGGCGTTTGACCAGAGGATCACCAGCAAATCCCAACCCTGCATAAATACTCTTCCAAATAGACTTTGTCATGGGCTTGATCATTTTCATATATGTATTATTGTTTGCAGTTGATGATTGGGATATGTTTGGCGCCCTCTTGGACCACACCTACAAGAGATACATCCAGTCGGACTCGGCAGAACACCCAGTACTCATGTCGGAACCCCCTGTACGTATCCAACATCTTAAAGCCAAAAATTGAACTTTCGCAAAATTTACCTGAAAAAAATTTAATTAGCAAAATTGACCAATCTTTCAACTATTGACCAAAACTATTCCTTAAGTTTGCTTCATTAGCTTCTGGAAGCGGACAAAAGAAGCGATGATCAATGGTCCTAATACCTACAAAACAGTTACTGTAGTCTGGAACATCAATGGCACTGCCACTGCTAATCCTTCACTAATCCTCCCTACACAATGGACAGTAATCCCTTAATAGCCCTTTTGTCTGACCCAGGAGGTACAGTTGGGCTGGGTGCATTCAAGTGTTGAACAAAATATTGTCTGAATTATTCGACCATTGAATCATCATCCAATAGTTTTATGATTGCTCAGTGGGCCCTACATGTATAAAGGACTGACCACCTTAACCAGTTCGCGTCGGAGGCCGTGTATACACGCAATTTTTTTTTGCACCCCAGATCGGAGAGCATCTAAACATGCCATAGGAAACTCCGGAATATTTGTATGCATGCTCGGTTGAGCCACGCGTGTATGGTGACATGCTCGGAAGATGTGGCCACGCGCTGTGGAAGCTTCCATTAACGTGTGTGTGGGAAAAAGAAACCCGCACAGGGGCCCACAAAAACTTTTTTATTCCCGACGCGAACTGGTTAACAGCCGTATGAAATTGGCTCTGGTTGATCGGCAGTTTGTGTTGTTTTTGGTTGAAGAGATTTTGGTTGAAATTGCACAATCAGTAATCATTGGATATTTGGACTAAAACTTGAATATTAGGCTCGACTGTCTGAACTTGGACTAGGACCATAGTATTAGCCAGCAGTACCTTTGGGTGTCTTTTGGACACCTCTTTTGAACACCTTGTAACCCTCCTGCAATCAGTGCAATTTTTGAAACGACCCATTCAGGCCACTCCAAGCCATTAGTAGTTGCCAGTGGCCTCCTATGGTTACTCTTCTGTGCACTGTCACACCACTCCTACAATCAGTGCAATTTTTGAAACAACCCATTCAGGCCACTCCAAGCCATTAGCTGTTACCAGTGGCCTCCTATGGTTACCCTTCTGTGCACTGTCACACCACTGAGATTGCAGGGTAAGTGGTCTCCCATAGATACATTGTAGGCGATACTAATATGTTCAAACATTTACAGTGGCCTTGGGTAGCACACAGTTGATTTTGTAAGATTACTTGGAAAGGACAGCAGGCTTGTACATGTATGTACTGAAGGTTGCTAAAGAACAGAATTTAGTGGATTGGAGTGGCCTCCATGTGTAGGACAGCAGGCTTGTACATGTATGTACTGAAGGTTGCTAAAGAACAGAATTTAGTGGATTGGAGTGGCCTCCATGTGTAGGACAGCAGGCTTGTACATGTATGTACTGAAGGTTGCTAAAGAACAGAATTTAGTGGATTGGAGTGGCCTCCATGTGTAGGAGGGTTAATTGTTTTACACAAGCTAAAGTTTTGTTAAATATTTGGACACCCTGTTTTTCAAAGAATTTGTACGCCCTATTTCCAAATCCTGGCTTATACTCTGACTCGGACTTGGACTTCTTGGACTTCTTGGACTTAGACTTTTGACTAGAACTCGGACTATGACTCTGTTTATAAAACTGCGATGAAAAAAATGAGAACTCCATGTACAATTTTGAAAATCTTGTAAAAAAATGTTACACTCTCTCGTGTCAGAATGGTTTTCCCTGGATTTTTCTTTTCTCCAGTGGAACACAAGACATAAGAGAGAGAAGCTGACTGAAGTCATGTTTGAGAAGTACAGCATCCCCGCATTCTTCCTCTGCAAGAATGCGGTCCTCACTGCGTATCCTTAACCCTAACAACCTCAAACCCATCAAACTCCAACGGCTGGCTGTGTTGTATTTTGATGGACTCGGTACTGTATAGCCCAGACAGGGATACTTTACATGGGGCCATGTGTCCCACTTCCAGCTAAGTCCAACAGTTGGGTGGTAGTGTTTGTTCATGGTGTTGTATTTTGATGGACTCGGTACTGTATAGCCCAGACAGGGATACCTTGCATGGGGCCGGGTGTCCCACTTCCAGCTAAGTCAAACAATTGGGTGGTAGTGTTACTGCATGGTGTTGGATTCAGGAAGGTTCTTTGCCAAAATTATTAGGGTGTTGATAATGTAAAACCCTAACCCCAGGCATTTTGGCTAGATAACTTCCTGAATCCACTTAAATCAATCGACTTCACTTAACGACAGTCACCCAGTTGTTTGAATTTGATAGAATTGGTACAACGGCAAATGTACATGTACGTTGTATTTTAGGTGCAGCATGCACACAGTCACTCATAGTTCTTTCCATAAAGAGCATGTATACACGGTTATTGGAACCAGACCAAATTTCCTCGTGTGCCCGGAAGAAAGACCTAACGAAAGTGTGACCAGCAAAAGGTAGTTAAGCAATTAATATGCAAAAATGTGTTTCAAGAAAACCGAGTGTGGAAAGTTTGGTCGTTTTTCTGCCATTTATAAGTCATTGTAGGAAAGTTAAATTCTGCATGGGAATGGAAAAACATGTCTTGGGAGTAATTCTAGCAACAAATATATAACAGTTATGCCCTACTGTTTTTTTCAAAGGAGCCATTTTATTGCTTATGACCTTCTGCTGGGACAAAAAGTTGTAGTTTGTGTGCCTGGAAGGAGATCGTAGAGCCTTAACCCATATCCGCCTAACCATGTAAACACACAAAAGACTATGTGCCTAAGCCCCCGCACAGAGATACATTGTTTTTGCACACAATCAGAAAGATTCCTTATTTAGAGAATATTACAATCACTGACACAGACACATTATATACTGATGGAAAGAGGAGAACATGCACTTTATTATGATGTCAGACTTGTCTAATTTCATATCTATAATCATGAAATACAGTCATCGGAAAAACGTAGTAAATTGGAATTGGACAAAAACAAGGTACGGAAAATCACGTAGGTCGACATTTGTAGCGTTTTACATATCTACGGGTTATCACGTAGATCGGCGGATATGGGTTAAGTCCTTCCTGGCACACAACGATTTGCCATACACAAAGTATGGTGGCTAAGAGAAGCGGCACAAATCAGTTAAATGCTAATACCCCTATGTGAATTTTTTTTTTTTTTAAACCGCAGAATTACAATCGATCCAGCAATATTGGCTGTATTTGGCCAAAAAAAAAAAAAAAAACACAAAAAATTCTGATGCGCTGGTCCGAGTTAATCAGACCAGAAACCGGAGACTTTTTTTGTTCTTTTTTTTTGGGGGGGGGTTTTGTATTTTTATAAGCTAAGGGATGTCAATGAAAATTCCTTAAATGATGATCCATCAGTTTTGCCAACATAAGATCCACAGGGCTGGTCATAGACAGCGGAGCCACACACACAACAGCTACACCGGTACATGAAGGCTACGTATTACAACAAGGTAAAATGACCAAGGGTCAGTTTCATAGCTGCAGAGCTGTTACTCTTCGATTCTGCAGAGACTTGGCGTGTTGTGTTTACTTAATATATGCAAGGAGGCCTCTCCTTTGGCACCAAAAGGAGAGGCCTCCTTGCATATATTTAAGTAAATCATCAATACGCCAAGTCTCCGAGAACTGGAAGAGTTGGCAGCTCTGTAGCTGAGCAGAGAATTTTGCTCAGCAAATATTTTTGCTAAGCAATATAAAACAGCCCACCAACTAAAATGTAGACATTTTGTATGAAAGTTTGGCTGGTAACCAAAGAAATTTGCTAAGTAAATCTTTCCAGTAAGCAATTTTTTTCTGCTAAGCAGCACAATGAAATTGACCCCGGGGATTTCATTCTTGTATCGGCAAGGCCACTCCTCCTGATTAACCCTCCTGTGACTGCAAGGTTCGAAATCAGTCAAAATGTTGATATACTTGCCAAGGTATATCTAGTCATAGTATTAGCCAGCAATACGTCAGGGTGTCTTTTCAACGCCCCTTTTCGGTAAATAGACACTCTGTTCTATTTGCCCTTTACATGTGAAAGTATTGTAAATTTAACATTCGGACGCCCTATTTTTCAAATTTGACCAAATTTGGATGTTTTCAAAATATTGGCTAATACTCTGTATCTTGTGCACTTAAAAGTCGAACACTGTCAAACCTTACGTGTATTAAGTACATTTACAGGTCAAAATGAGTCGACCGTTTTTGACTGGTAACCGGCATTGTCTGGTAATGTTCAGGGTGGTCAAAATGACAGCAAAAACCAGTCAGAAATGCCCCTGTGTGCACATTTGGGTCAACAGTCAAAGCAGGCAGTTGACTGGTTTTGACCTCTATAGCTACTTGCCACTAAAGTTCAGCTATAGTAGGAGGGTTAAATGGCACTTTCTTGAGTAAAGGGCCATTAGAATATCAAAATGGCACTAAGTCCAAGACAAGGGCAATGGAGGCTATGACCTCCGAGGCCTCTGTGAAATTACAGGCGTGAGGTAAGGGAGGGGGGCTAAAGTCGTGGTACAGCCAAGCCTTTGAGAAGCCCGGCCAGGCCCAGGCTTTGCCTGTGACTCTCCAAGGGAGGAGGGCCAAAGTCATGGTACAACCAAGCCTTTGAGAAGCCTGGCCAGGCCCAGGCTTTGCCTGTGACTCTCCAAGGGAGGAGAGCCAAAGTCGTGGTGCAGCCAAGCCTTTGAGAAGCCTGGCCAGGCCCAGGCTTTGCCTGTGACTCTCCAAGGGAGGAGAGCCAAAGTCGTGGTGCAACCAAGCCTTTGAGAAGCCTGGCCAGGCCCAGGCTTTGCCTGTGACTCTCCAAGGGAGGAGAGCCAAAGTCGTGGTGCAACCAAGCCTTTGAGAAGCCCGGCCAGGCCCAGGCTTTGCCTGTGACTCTCCAAGGGAGGAGAGCCAAAGTCGTGGTACAGCCAAGCCTTTGAGAAGCCCGGTCACGCCCAGGCTACCTGGCCTCCTAATCTGTCTTTTGTGAGTCCTAATCCTGTAACATGTTGAAGTGGATATTAAAGTAAAACGATGATGAAATTCTCTTTTGAGTAGCAAATAGTTCTGAAAAGAACCTGTTGGTTACAAATTGACGTTTCGATCAGTATGCTCTGATCAGTATGCTCTGATCGTCTCTTGAAGACGATCAGAGCATACTGATTGAAACGTTGAGTTTTAACTAACCAGTTCTTGTCAGAACTGTTTTCTACTCAAAAAAAAAAAGAATTTCTACATGGTGTCATTGCAAACAGTCTTTACTTACCATTAAAATTGCAAGATATTGCTCTAACCATTTACATGTTTTTTTTAAATTAAATTTTTTTTTTTTTTTTGACAGGGATTGTCAAAAGTCCATTAGCCGGAGATTTTGTCACCATGCAGTGCAAAGAACTCTTTGATGAGATGAAAATAGAAGTGGTTCCCCCATACCTCATAGCCTCCAAGGCAAGTATATTCACCACAGCCATCTGTGCCGGATATCTGGGTACCTGAATACCCGACCGAAACTGTCATTCATACCCAGTTCCATTTTTCAGTTCCAATTACCAGTAAATGACTTCTTAAAATTCCGACTGAACATTTAACCAGTTCGCTTCGGATGCCGTGTATACACGCAATTTTTTTTTGTACATCGGATCGGAGAGCGTCTAAACACGCATTCCGATTTTTGTGTGTGTCACCGGGAGACTTGTCAACATGCCACACGTGGCGTGCCGTCGTGGCGGCTGACGTGTATACTCACAATCGTTTCTCAGAGTCCATGGGGTCATGGTTCGGTGGCCCCGGACAAAATGCACTACAAATACTGAACGAGTTCACTCTTTTTGTTGATTTTTGCCTAATCCCTTTATCCAAGACCTGTTCCTTTGACGTACCAGCCAAGCATTTGTAAAGACGGATTTATATCCATTGTTTACGAGGCATTCGATCTCCCTCCAGGTATGCCGTCTTTTCGACCGGGCGCTGGTCGCTAATAGGCCGTTGCATCGGAGCTTGCCAACGGTCTAATTGTGTTGAACAAACACAACCGTAATTAAAAAACTAGCCATTTAATTCTCGAAATGTCAATGAGTAAAGGTGTTTATTTGGTTGTCCGAACTTAGTTTCATTGACAAAAAAAATTATTAATGGCTAGAAATTTTTTCAGATTTTTCACTGAAAATAAACCCGCACGGGGGACCGGAAAAAAATAAATATTCCCGACGTCAACTGGTTAAGCCACACAAATGGAAGTCTCTGATTTTTAAAAAATTATTTTTTTTTTGTTAAAAAAGTGTGTGTGGGTAATGGGAATGCCACGAGTCGTTTTTATTACAGGAAGTCCACACTCTAATAAAACAAGAGAAAATTCTATTCATATTGTTTATTTTATACATTCGGGAGTATTTGTGTTTTTACAAAATGCCTTGAGTGGCTTTTAGCCTTGTTTAGGGTGAATATGCAGTAAAATAAACCCCCCAAAACACGTAAGTAAGACTAATTGCGGTGACACCATGTGGAATCCTCTATTGAGTAGTAAATAGTTCTGAAAAGAACTGGAGGTTACAACTCGACGTTTCGATCAGTATGCTCTGATTGTCTTCAGGATAAATCTCCTGAAGAGGAGTCTCCAGAAGACGATCAGAGCATACCGATCGGAACGTCCCGTGTGTTGTGTAATGCACGTAAAAAAGAATGCGCCTTGAGCACCACTTAGTTGGTGGATACGTGCGCTATATAAGTCCACAGATTATTATTATTATTATTATTTAGTCTTACTTATCCTCTTGACCATGCAAAGCAAAGCTACCAAAAATAATCAAATGTACACATCAGAGTATTGTTCTGCATTTATTGTAAAAGGGGCATGGTCTGGATGGACATAATTATGAAACTTTGTGAACTCTACAGGAAGCTGTCAAAGAGGGCGCACCGGCAAACTTCAAGAGGAAGGAGGTGTCGCAGGTGACAAAGTCATGGCATACCTACAGGGTGAAACAGTTACTCCAAGACTTCCAGGTCACAGCTCTTCAGGTAGCCGACACTCCTTACGAACCAGAGTAAGTAGGCTGTCGTGATGGTGATGAAGACGGCTGTGTAAAAACCACAATTTTCAGAGCTCAAGGTTCAAGGTTCATTTATTTGCACAGTATCAGAATTCATCAATAACAATAAAAAATAGTACAAGTACTGAAATGAAAGTATGACAATAGGAAGTAAAAGTGAGCACAAGATATGGGTGATACTGCAGAGGGACTCCTCAAGAAGCAGAGCTTGTAAACATGGGTCCCTTAGCATACATGTGCATTGAGTATTACAAGTATAGACACAATAGGAAGTAAAAGTAAGCACAAGATATGGGTGATACTGCAGAGGGATCCATTGAGAAGCAGAGCTTGTAAACATGGGTCCCTTAGCATACATGTGCATTGAGTATTACAAGTATAGACACAATAGGAAGTAAAAGTTAGCACAAGATATGGGTGATACTGCAGAGGGACCCATTGAGAAGCAGAGCTTGTAAACATGGGTCCCTTAGCATACATGTGCATTGAGTATTACAAGTATAGACACAATAGGAAGTAAAGTGAGCACAAGATATGGGTGATACTGCAGAGGGATCCATTGAGAAGCAGAGCTTGTAAACATGGGTCCCTTAGCATACATGTGCATTGAGTATTACAAGTATAGACACAATAGGAAGTAAAAGTGAGCACAAGATATGGGTGATACTGCAGAGGGATCCATTGAGAAGCAGAGCTTGTAAACATGGGTCCCTTAGCATACATGTGCATTGAACCGGAAATAGGAAGAAATAAGAAGAATGTCCATTGTACTATGAACCCACTACATATTGAGGTTCCATGGACATACCAATATACATGGACATGTAATAGGGCCCAGTGCACATGCTGCATATAAATGAAAAAATAGTTAAACATACAGCTCGAAATTCATGATCAAATCTACTAGACGTCGGGGCTAGTTTCTCAATAATTTCACTGGACCATTTTTTGTATACAAAATCCAGTGGCAAAAAACCAAAAAACAAACAAAATTTGAGCATTTATTTTTCTATCAGTGAAAGGAGATACAACTAGACCATCAAGACCAATGTACATGTAAAATCACCATCTCTAATTACTTCAAAACAGACCCACCCATGAGCCTCTATAGTAAGGCTGTGCAGGTATCCAGTTCCAATTGTCAGTTCCAATTGTCAGTTCCAATTGTCAGTTCCAATTGTCAGTTCCAATTACCCGTAAACGACTTGAAAATTTCGACTGAACATATTTAAGTCTCCGATTTAATTATTACAGTACGTCCACATTTATTATGACTTTAACAAAACAAGGAATCTTGTGTTCTTATTGGTTATTTTATACATTCGGGAGTATTTATATGTTTTTACAAAATTGTTTACAGGTACCCAGGTATCCGAAGATCTCCAATTTCGGGTACCCGGTTCCCGAAATAACCGAAAACACACAGCCTTACTCTATAGACCACATTGGTTTGAGTGGTTTCCTATATAGGTCTGTGTACAATCATTGTGACCGATGTTTTGAACATCATTAACAGTGTTCCCTGCAGTGTATCGATAGGAACCCATTGGCGGATCCAGGGGGGTGGGGGGGCGGCTAAGGGGGCTGTAGCCCCCCCCCTAAAATCGTAAAAAAAAAAATTAAAGAGAGAGAGAGAGAGGGGGAGGGGAGGGGGGGGGAACAGAACAGGGGAGAACGCACTCCCATTCCCACAGTGAGCGGGATAAACATAAGGAGGTGAACTACTTACAGTGTAGTACTGTACTGAAAAATAATTGTTTTTGATTCTCAGCCCCCCCCCCCCCTAAAAATGTTCTGGATTCGCCAATGGAACCCACCTCAGCCTGTGGTCATATCAGTATTATGTTAAACAGTAGATATGATAGAGGCGACTCACACCCACTGCAATAGCTTGGAGCGGCCTCAGTCACTAAGCTTGGGCGATAACACGATAATATCAAATATCGCGATACATTTTTTTATTCGATTACGATATCAAGAACCTTTTTAAGTTATCGAGATATCGAGAGATTAAAAAAAATCGCCATAGTCAGAAATACCATGGAAACAAAATTTGGAGTCTTTTCAGCTTCTGGAAATGAGAAACAAAAGTGAACTACTTCAGAAGTACATACACACTATGCAAATGAATTTGTGATTTATTTTGATGCTTATAGAGGGGTACATACCTGTGGTTATCAGCTCTAAAGTAATCATGCATGAATGAACAAAATAATCGCGATACTATCGAAAATTGCGATTTATGTTTGCCGATATATCGTGGATGAAAAAAAAATCGATGGGGGGCCTAAATTCACATTTTGTGTAATAAATTGTTTTTTAATAACATCTTTGCAGCACTAATGACCAGCTACCCTCTATCGTGTATGATTTCCCCAACGGCTTCCATCAGGAGTTTGCAGAGGAGAGAGTACGTATTCCAGAGGGGCTCTTCGACCCCTCACATGTCAAGGTAAGTTCTTGGCAGCCCTTCAACGTGGCAAGGTATTCTGAGTTGAATGTGAGAGCCAGGACTTAGTTGTTTAAAATCGCTAGTATGTGAACATTGGCCACATTGGCAAAACTTCTTGTACAATTATGCTTACTCTCTTTGAATAAAGTTTCTGTGGGTGTTTGCTCTCTTTGAATCAAGATATGACATAAAACACAATAAAGGGGGCCACTTTGCATCTGTCACGTTAGCAGTTTTTCCAATGGTTGTTATTTATTTTTAAGTACCTGAAACCGACCAAAAAGTGTTTCAACATGTGAATGGACATGCAGGCTTATACTAGAACTAATTTGAGTTGATTTATTTTATTTTTTTATTTTTTTATTTATTTTTTTACCCTCAAATTTCCATAAAATTGGGTGGAAAAAGTTACCTCACTTTTCCGTCCATTTGTTGATGGAAATTTTAGGGTAATTAAAAAATAATAGTAATAATCAACTCAAATTATCTTTTAAGATAAGCATGCATGTCTGTTCAAATGTTGAAATTCTTTTGGTGGTTTCAGATATTTAAAAAAATTATAACCATTAGAAAAACTGCTAACGTAGGAAAGTGGCCCCCTTTATTGTGTTTTATGTCATATACATTGAAGGGAAGGTACAACTTTGGTAATGTTGGCCAAACTGCTTCTATGAGTATGCTTACTCTCTTTGAATCAAGATATACATTGAAGGGAAGGTACAACATTGGTAATGTTGGCAAAACTGCTTCTATGAGTACGCTTACTCTCTTTGAATCAAGATATACATTGAAGGGAAGGTACAGCATTGGTAATGTTGGCAATACTGCTTCTATGAGTATGCTTACTCTCTTTGAATCAAGATATACATTGAAGGGAAGGTACAACATTGGTAATGTTGGCATAACTGCTTCTATGAGTATGCTTACTCTCTTTGAATCAAGATATACATTGAAGGGAAGGTACAACATTGGTAATGTTGGCATAACTGCTTCTATGAGTATGCTTTCTCTCTTTGAATCAAGATATACATTGAAGGGAAGGTACAGCATTGGTAACATTGGCAATACTGTTTCTATGAGTACGCTTACTTTCTTTGAATCAACATTGAAGGGAAGGTACAACATTGAGTAATGTCAAAGGGAAGAATTTCTCACTGACTAAGCAGTTGTCCAGAGGCCTGTTTATTTTGCTGAAATAAAAAGGACAGGTTCCAAGTCTGTTGACAGAGAGAAACAGTGAAGATTTCTGGTGTGTAAATTATCAGCTGTTTGGGTCCAGGTCCTGGCTAACGAGGACTGGGAATTGCCAATTCTTTTTAGACGTTTCCTTTATTAGCCCTAAGCACGCTCGATGCAACAAGGAAGATGCAACAAATGTGAAAAGTTGTTGCCCTCAGCAGAGAACAAAAGAAACCATTGTTCCAGCTGGTGGATCTTGTTGCATTGAGCAGCCCTGCATGCTTCTCTGTTGTTGCATTGTGTTGCATTGTGTTGCATTGTGTTGCATTGTGTTGCATTCAGCAGAGAACAAAAGAAACCATTGTTCCAGCTGGTGGATCTTGTTGCATTGAGCAGCCCTGCAAGCTTCTCTGTTGTTGCATTCAGCAGAGAACAAAAGAAACCATTGTTCCAGCTGGTGGATCTTGTTGCATTGAGCAGCCCGGCACGCTTCTCTGTTGTTGCATTGTGTTGCATTCAGCAGAGAACAAAAGAAACCATTGTTCCAGCTGGTGGATCTTGTTGCATTGAGCAGCCCTGCAAGCTTCTCTGTTGTTGCATTCAGCAGAGAACAAAAGAAACCATTGTTCCAGCTGGTGGACCTTGATGCATTGAGCAGCCCTGCACGCTTCTCTGTTGTTGCATTGTGTTGCATTCAGCAGAGAACAAAAGAAACCATTGTTCCAGCTGGTAGATATTGTTGCATTGAGCAGCCCTGCATTAAGCAGGGTGCCTGCGAAATGCATGTAGGGGGATTATGTTTAAAATTAACATTCTCACCTCCAACTGTCTGTTTATCCAGGGCTTTGAGGGGAACACCATGCTTGGCGTCGGCCATGTTGCAAGTACAAGCATTGGGTTACTGGATGCAGACATCCGAGCGGTAAGGTTGACTCTGTTAATTTGAATATTTAAATAATTGCAGATTAAAGGTTTTTAATATTTCAATATCACGAAAACTGTGTTTCTGTAATGACAATCTGTGTTTGTGAAAATGAAATACAGGCCTGGAATTTCACACGAAGCCACACAGGTCATGGCATCTGTTGCCCTGATTTAGGCCTTGGTGCCCCTTACAAATGTTCCCATAGACATTCTGATATTCTAGTGGATGTTCTCTTGACTCATTAGGCCTGGAGTTTTACAGATTCCAGGGAGGCCATGGCCTCTGTTGCCCTGGTCTTGGCCTTGGTGCCCCTTACAAATGTTCCCATAGACATTCTGATATTCTAGTGGATGTGCTCTTTACTCATTAGGCCTGGAGTTTTACAGATTTCAGGGAGGCCATGGCCTCTGTTGCCCAGGTCTTGGCCTTGGTGCCCCTTACAAATGTTCCCATAGACATTCTGATATTCTAATGGCAGTGACCTTTACTCAGGAAAGTTGGCTTTGCCCCAACAAGAATAAAATTCCAGGCCTGAAAGAAATGAGAAAAATATGGAAAATCCCCGCCATCACATGTATATAAATAATTATGCAAATTTCATGACAATTATGTGTATTTATGTAAATTAGTACATAAATTGTATGTGCACTCACTTACATTTACATGTATGTGTATCTTATGCAAATTTTATTTAAGTAATGTAACATTTATGCAGATAATATGCAAATTGTATGCAAATTCTTTTCAATATACATGTTCATGCAAGTACAAGTTCACATGCTCTACAATTTGTGTTATTTTGTTTTGTCAACAGGCCATGTACAGTAATGTGATTGTCACAGGAGGCAACACATTACTCAATGGCTTCATAGATCGCTTGCAGAGAGAACTTCAGAACAAGACACCACAGGTAGAAAAATTGTTTATTTTATTTCATTAATTTCTTTAGGGAGGAGGGCCAAAGTCATGGGTACAGCTAAGCCTTTGAGAAGCCCGGCTAAGCCTTTGAGAAGCCCGGCCAGGCCTGGGCTACCTGGCCTCCTAATTGTCTTTTGTGAGTCCTAATCCTGTAACAATACAGTACCTGCCAATCAACATAACCTGGGTTTCTGGAGGGCCTAGCCCAGGCAAGCAGAGCTCATTATATAGGCCAGTAGGCAGGGGAAAAGCCTGGGCCTGGCCGGGCTTCTCAAAGGCTTGGCTGTACCATGACTTTGGCCCTTGTCCCTTATATTTATCCTTTAACCCTCCTAGTTCTGGTGCCTTTTTCAGACAAGTTGATGCACCATTTGAAACCATTCGCTTTTGTGGTTTTGAATGGTGAAATAACTGTGTACAGTATTGATTTCCCCAAATGGTTTTGAATGGTAGGTCAGCTAATACAAAACCTTGTTTGGATACTTCTGAGTGGTGAATCAATGGACCGGACCCTCTATGCATTTGAATGGATTTGAATGGTAGTAAAGCTTGCTACCAACACTGTTCAAATGGTATCACCATGTGTGTACAAAACCAATGGCCATTTTGGTAAGTGGAAATTTTGAATGGTTTCAAATGGTCAAACACTAGGAGGGTTAACCATAGAGCTGCTAAACATACAAATCTGATAAGCAAAAACTATTTGTGCTTAGCAAAAATTGGATACCAGCCAAATTGTTATGTAGTTTATATTGCTTCTAGCGGGTTCTCAGCCCAATTTTGCTTGGAATGTAAATATGCTAAGTAGTATTTTCTGCTTAGCAGCTCTGTGAAATTGGCCCCAGATCAGTGATTATCCATCAGGATCCAGCTTTGAATTGGCAAACAGAAAAAGGAAGAATTTTCAGTTTTTAGAATTGGGCGGGAAAAAATCCCAGAGAATTACTCCGTGGGAAAACCCACATGATCAAATAGATACTGAAAACACGATCTGTATGTCGGCAAATGTGCAATAGTGCATAAATTTGCATACATTAAAACAATTGAGTGCAGCAACGTTGTATCTTCTTCCATAGGCTTTGCGTGTTCATACTGGAACTTCGTAAAAAGATACGACCTTGTTGCACTGAGCAAAATCCTGCAACAAAATGTCTGCAAAAGGTCGTAACTATGATACAACCTTGTTGCACTGATGCGACATATTCTTCTATGACGCAACACTTAAAAATAGTTACATCCTGTGTATGAATAAAATTGTAACAGAAGAATAAGATTTCAGATTAGAAAAATTTAGGTGATTTGATATCGACTTGATACAACCTACATGAAATGTGCCAGCCTGCTGTAATCCATACCATGGTATTGTACGAGTTTTGCTACCCTGCCAGGCCTGGCGTAAGACATCATGGGATTAAGCACTTGACACGCAAACCCTTCGGTGTGGTGAACACACTTAACATTAAGTTGCGCGCGTGAGATACAGTTCTCTCATATGCCGGGTAAGTCTCCCAGACTGCACTGCTTCTTTTTTAGACCTTGCGCGTCAGTCTGGGGGAACAGTACACGTAACGTCATGATTGGCCCAACTCCATTGTTCTTGGAGTACTATGCCGTGGACTAGGTTAGTACACCAGTGGCACACTTCATGTAGGTAATAGACTTCTGGTACTGTGCCGTGGACTAGATTAGTACACCAGTGGCACACTTCATGTAGGTAACAGACTTCTGGTACTATGCCGTGGACTAGGTTAGTACACCAGTGGCACACTTCATGTAGGTAACAGACTTCTGGTACTATGCCGTGGACTAGGTTAGTACACCAGTGGCACACTTCATGTAGGTAATAGACTTCTGGTACTGTGCCGCGGACTAGGTTAGTACATCAGTGGCACACTTCATGTAGGTAATAGACTTCTGGTACTATGCCGTGGACTAGGTTAGTACACCAGTGGCACACTTCATGTAGGTAATAGACTTCTGGTACTATGCCGTGGACTAGGTTAGTACACCAGTGGCACACTTCATGTAGGTAATAGACTTCTGGTACTATGCCGTGGACTAGATTAGTACACCAGTGGCACACTTCATGTAGGTAATAGACTTCTGGTACTATGCCGTGGACTAGGTTAGTACACGGCACACTTCATGTAGGTAATAGACTTCTGGTACTATGCCATGGACTAGATTAGTACACCAGTGGCACACTTCATGTAGGTAATAGACTTCTGGTACAATGCCGAGGACTAGCTTAGTACACCAGTGGCACACTTCATGTAGGTAATAGACTTCTGGTACTATGCCGTGGACTAGGTTAGTACACCAGTGGCACACTTCATGTAGGTAATAGACTTCTGGTACTATGCCGTGGACTAGGTTAGTACACCAGTGGCACACTTCATGTAGGTAATAGACTTCTGGTACTATGCCGTGGACTAGATTAGTACACCAGTGGCACACTTCATGTAGGTAACAGACTTCTGGTACTATGCCGTGGACTAGGTTAGTACACCAGTGGCACACTTCATGTAGGTAATAGACTTCTGGTACTGTGCCGACTGACCAGGTTAGTACAGGAGTGGCACACTTATTGTAGGTAATAGACTTCTGGTACTATGCCGTGGACTAGGTTAGTACACCAGTGGCACACTTCATGTAGGTAACAGACTTCTGGTACTATGCCGTGGACTAGGTTAGTACACCAGTGGCACACTTCATGTAGGTAATAGACTTCTGGTACTATGCCGTGGACTAGGTTAGTACATCAGTGGCACACTTCATGTAGGTAATAGACTTCTGGTACTATGCCGTGGACTAGGTTAGTACACCAGTGGCACACTTCATGTACTGTAGGTAACAGACTTCTGGTACTATGCCGTGGACTAGGTTAGTACACCAGTGGCACACTTCATGTAGGTAATAGACTTCTGGTACTATGCCGTGGACTAGGTTAGTACACCAGTGGCACACTTCATGTAGGTAATAGACTTCTGGTACTATGCCGTGGACTAGGTTAGTACACCAGTGGCACACTTCATGTAGGTAATAGACTTCTGGTACTGTGCCGTGGACTAGGTTAGTACACCAGTGGCACACTTCATGTAGGTAATAGACTTCTGGTACTGTGCCGTGGACTAGGTTAGTACACCAGTGGCACACTTCATGTAGGTAATAGACTTCTGGTACTGTGCCGTGGACGAGGTTAGTACACCAGTGGCACACTTCATGTAGGTAATAGACTTCTGGTACTGTGCCGTGGACTAGGTTAGTACACCAGTGGCACACTTCATGTAGGTAATAGACTTCTGGTACTGTGCCGTGGACTAGGTTAGTACACCAGTGGCACACTTCATGTAGGTAATAGACTTCTGGTACTGTGCCGTGTCCAGGTTTGTACACCAGTGGCACACTTCATGTAGGTAATAGACTTCTGGTACTGTGCCGTGACCAGGTTAGTACACCAGTGGCACACCTTCATGGTGGCAATAGACTTCTGGTACTGTGCCGTGGACTAGGTTAGTACACCAGTGGCACACTTCATGTAGGTAATAGACTTCTGGTACTGTGCCGTGGACTAGGTTAGTACACCAGTGGCACACTTCATGTGGGTAATAGACTTCTGGTACTGTGCCGTGGACCAGGTTAGTACACCAGTGGCACACTCATGTAGGTAATAGACTTCTCGCACTGTGCCGTGGACTAGGTTAGTACACGAGTGGCACACTTCATGGTAACAGACTTCTGGTACTGTGCCGCGGACCAGGTTAGTACACCAGTGGCACACTTCATGTAGGTAATAGACTTCTGTACTGTGCCGTGGACCAGGTTAGTACAACCAGTGGCACACTTCATGTAGGTAATAGACTTCTGGCACTGTGCCGTGGACTAGGTTAGTACACGAGTGGCACACTTCATGTAGGTAACAGACTTCTGGTACCGTGCCGTGGACCAGGTTAGTACACCAGTGGCACACTTCATGTAGGTAATAGACTTCGCACTGTGCCGTGGACCAGGTTAGTACACGAGTGGCACACTTCATGTAGGTAACAGACTTCTGGTACTGTGCCGTGGACCAGGTTAGTACACCAGTGGCACACTTCATGTAGGTACAGACTTCTCGTACTGTGCCGTGGACTAGGTTAGTACACCAGTGGCACACTTCATGTAGGTAATAGACTTCTGGTACTGTGCCGTGGACTAGGTTAGTACACGAGTGGCACACTTCATGTAGGTAATAGACTTCTGGTACTATGCCGTGGACTAGGTTAGTACACGAGTGGCACACTTCATGTAGGTAACAGACTTCTGGTACTATGCCGTGGACTAGGTTAGTACACCAGTGGCACACTTCATGTAGGTAACAGACTTCTGGTACTGTGCCGTGGACTAGGTTAGTACACCAGTGGCACACTTCATGTAGGTAATAGACTTCTGGTACTATGCTGTGGACTCGGTTAGTACACGAGTGGCACACTTCATGTAGGTAACAGACTTCTGGTACTATGCCGTGGACTAGGTTAGTACACCAGTGGCACACTTCATGTAGGTAATAGACTTCTGGTACTATGCCGTGGACTAGGTTAGTACACCAGTGGCACACTTCATGTAGGTAATAGACTTCTGGTACTATGCTGTGGACTCGGTTAGTACACGAGTGGCACACTTCATGTAGGTAACAGACTTCTGGTACTGTGCCGTGGACTAGGTTAGTACACCAGTGGCACACTTCATGTAGGTAATAGACTTCTGGTACTATGCTGTGGACTCGGTTAGTACACGAGTGGCACACTTCATGTAGGTAATAGACTTCTGGTACTATGCTGTGGACTCGGTTAGTACACGAGTGGCACACTTCATGTAGGTAACAGACTTCTGGTACTGTGCCGTGGACTAGGTTAGTACACCAGTGGCACACTTCATGTAGGTAATAGACTTCTGGTACTGTGCCGTGGACTAGGTTAGTACACCAGTGGCACACTTCATGTAGGTAATAGACTTCTGGTACTGTGCCGTGGACTAGGTTAGTACAGTGGCACACTTCATGTAGGTAATAGACTTCTGGTACTATGCCGTGGACCAGGTTAGTACACAGTGGCACACTTCATGTAGGTAACAGACTTCTGGTACTATGCCGTGGACCAGGTTAGTACACCAGCGGCACACTTCATGTAGGTAACAGACTTCTGGTACTGTGCCGTGGACCAGGTTAGTACACCAGTGGCACACTTCATGTAGGTAATAGACTTCTGGTATTATGCCGTGGACTCGGTTAGTACACGAGTGGCACACTTCATGTAGGTAACAGACTTCGGTACCATGCCGTGGACCAGGTTAGCAACCAGTGGCACACTTCATGTAGGTAATAGACTTCTGGTACTATGCCGTGGACCAGGTTAGTACACCAGTGGCACACTCATGTGGTAATAGACTTCTGGTACTATGCTGTGGACTCGGTTAGTACACGAGTGGCACACTTCATGTAGGTAACAGACTTCTGGTACTGTGCCGTGGACTAGGTTAGTACACCAGTGGCACACTTCATGTAGGTAATAGACTTCTGGTACTATGCTGTGGACTCGGTTAGTACACGAGTGGCACACTTCATGTAGGTAATAGACTTCTGGTACTATGCTGTGGACTCGGTTAGTACACGAGTGGCACACTTCATGTAGGTAACAGACTTCTGGTACTGTGCCGTGGACTAGGTTAGTACACCAGTGGCACACTTCATGTAGGGTAAATGAACTTCTGGTACTATGCTGTGGACTCGTTAGTACACGACCAGTGGCACACTTCATGTAGGTGACAGACTTCTGGTACTATGCCGTGGACTAGGTTAGTACACGAGTGGCACACTTCATGTAGGTGACAGACTTCTGGTACTATGCCATGGACTTGGTTAGTACACGAGTGGCACACTTCATGTAGGTAATAGACTTCTGGTACTGTGCCGCGGACTAGGTTAGTACACGAGTGGCACACTTCATGTAGGTAATAGACTTCTGGTACTGTGCCGTGGACTAGGTTAGTACCCGAGTGGCACACTTCATGTAGGTAGCAGACTTCTGGTACTATGCCATGGACTAGGTTAGTACACGAGTGGCACACTTCATGTAGGTACTTCTGATAACACACACACTGATCCTTGGCATATGATTGGTGGTACACACATCATGTGCCATCCACTAGTTTTGCCATTGTGCCTTCGCTCCAAGAGATTGTACAGTACTACAAGGCAGAGTTTTCCTATAGGAAAACATGTGTGAGATAGTATACTACTATATTACACAAGAAACATGCATAAGGACGCTCTATCATAGTTTAGATCAACCTCTTCCCAACCTCTTCGCCTCGTGAAATGGAACAGTTCAGATGTTACCTCATGATATAATAAATGCTCCCATTGAACTCTAAGGTACCCAATATGTATATGCTGACAATCAAAGAGTTATTTTTTTATGTGCATTTCTGTTCAAAGAATATGCGTCTCAAGATCATAGCACCTTCTGGAAGCACAGAGAGACGTTTCAGCTCTTGGATTGGTGGCTCTATCCTTGCATCCCTGGTGAGTGATATTAATTTATAAAAAACCCAAGTACAACATTCATAATTTAAACTGCCGACCCATGAGGTAATTCGCTTAAAAGCCGCAGTATGTCCCCAAAAATACAATACGATATCATCACGATCAGAGCAAACTTTTGACAGGGCATGGAATCAGTGTCTAGTTTTAGCTGATAAAATCATATCAGGGTGTCTGGCCAGTTATTGAAGGGGGTTAGCGCAGCTACACGCTTGGACAACTGATGGATGTTGTTGCATTGAGCAGGGTGTCTAGCCAGTTATTGAAGGGGGTTAGGGCAGCTTCACACATGGACAATTGATGGATATTGTTGCATTGCGCAGGGTGTCTATCCAGTTATTGAAGGGGTTAGGGTTAATCTGAACTTTTCTGAATGTATTTTTCTTGTCTTTTTATTTTGTAACAGGGCACCTTCCAACAGATGTGGATATCAAGACAGGAATATGAAGAGACAGGAAAAAGTTGTGTAGAAAGAAAATGTCCATGAATATTCATGGCCTTCTTAACCATGAAGATTAATATTCTGACCCGAACAGGAAACATTTCAAATGGAAAGATAGAATCATTGATGTTCATATTTAACCTTTATATATGAATATTCATATAATGCATTGATATGCAGTATGATTAAAAATAAATATTCATATGCAGTGTGCTTAAGTATGCATATTCATATTCTGTTGTGTAGAAAGATACGTCCACGTATATTCATAGCCTGCTTTATCATGAATATTCATATTCTGACCCAGAGGTGGAAAAATTCAAACGTAAAAAAGTGTGCCTATTTATGTCAAAGAACCCGATGAAAACCTTCACGTCAACTCTTTGAAAACGTTCATGAGTATTCATTGAATTTGTAACAGAAATATGAATATTCTTTTCTTGGGCTATGCCGGGTACCCGGATACCCGAACAACACTGTCGTTACCCAGTTCCATTTTTTGGTTCCAGTTACCTGTAAACGACGTTTGAAAATTCCCACTGAACAGAAATGAAAGTCTCTGATTTTTTGGTTTATAACAAAATGTTTGTGGGAAATGGGGATGCTTTGAGTCGTTTTTAATATAGAGGCGGGAAATTATTACAGTAAGTCCACATTTATTGCTTATTTTATACATTCGGGAGTATTTATGTGTTTTTACAAAAATGTTTACGGGTACCCAAAGATTTCCAATTCTGGGTATTCGGTTCCCAAAATAACTGAAAATACACAGCTTTACCATAATTTCCATTCACACATACTTGTAAATAACCACAATAAACTCAAATTACCAATACATTATGGAGTGCCATGGTCGAGCGGTTTAGTGCATCAGATTTGTGTTCCT